>WBMV01003880.1:2224651-2273096 GCA_013396655.1 Campylorhamphus procurvoides | reverse complement strand
GTTTGGGTTTTCTTGGTGTGTTGTTTTTTGGGTTTGGGGTTTTTTTTTCTAATTATTATTTATGGAGAGAGTTAAATATTCTTTTGTGAATTTACTAGGCATATAGCAATTTAGTTTATATAATTTTGTTTAGTTTAAAATAACTATCTTGTGCTAAACCAGAGTTGGGTTTACTATTCCATCAGACTTACTGCAGAATACAAAGATGACTCCTAGAGTAGAAGAAAAGGGAGAAGGAGAGGTGTGATATTTTTATTTGTCTGGAGCTATGCAATCATGTCCAGTTATAAATCTGTTGTCAGTTCTACTGATCAATAACTATTAGCAATAAGCACCACTAGTCAGCAGCCTGACACTGATGAATGGTAAAACCAAGAATGGGATAAATCTCCTGATAGCTGCATCTAGACTCAAAGAATTCATCCATCTTCCTCTTTCTTTCTTTCTCCTGTCCTTCACTCCAAGAAGTTATTGGTCTAAGTGAGTATCACTCCCTTTTTCCCTGTCTCAAGTTATGCTAGGTACTACACTCGCTTTAGTGCTGTCTTGCACATATGCATACTCCTACGCAACTCACTAATTAATCTATTCTTCCACAGCGATTTCTAAAGCACAGAGCAAGAGTTTTACGTATATAAGCACTTCTGGTTTTGTACAAAGAAATTCAGAAGCTAGAAACAATAAAAGAAGCATTCGTTGTGCAGCAAAGTTCAATGGATAAAAAGCCTAGTACTTTTCAAGGCTAGATGGAGAAAAGGTTATTTTATTTCTTCCTGTATGAAGAGTCTTACATTTCTACACATATATGTATATGTTCGACTGTACATTTGTTTTATGTACTTACTTAAGTTCAAGTAGCTTTGATGTAAGGTTCCCAACCCCACATGAGCAACATGGTTCTCTACAGGAAGCATTAACTTGTGTCAGTATAACTAAGACAGCTGAGTTTGGCTTACATGTTTATGCAGCAGTGATGGAATCAAACACACTGTAGAATAAAGACTTCTGCTGAATTTCTTTTTAGTTCAAAACTAACAGTTAGTATTAGCATTCATCCCACTGGATCTTACAAAGCTCCTTCACAGAAAGAATTAAGGTAACTTGACAGGGGACAATGTTAATTCTGCACAATTTCACATAGAGTAAAACTTAAATTCTCTAATTTACACAAATAGTTCTAAGCCACAAAGTAAATAATGCAGAGTTTTCATGGGATTGGCAGAATTTGATCATAATATCTAGTTTTATTTAAATGCAGACATATTTTTCTCTTGAAATGTAATTTTGTGCAAACAAATGCCTTCTACAGGTTAAAGGTTCAGATCGTGTCTCTATAAAACTGAATACTTCATCCCTATTTGAGAAAAAGATATTAATATAGAACACATTATTTTGCTCTCACTATGGTTTGGATTTATTTTTCTTCTTATTTGGTCTCAATAGAATTCTTCTTAAAAAGCATAGAATAATTTTAGATTTTCTTTTTTTTATTAAGTTAGTTAAAAACAGAAAGCAGCAAAATACACTGATGTACAAACTGAATTTTTTTTTTTTACTCCAATGGATTAGAAAAATGTTCTCCAGAAGGCAAAACACAAACACATTGCCTTACTACAGAACAAAGTAATACTACAAGTGTTTTAAGAGAATAATAGATATATCCTTTCATTGTTCACTTCCTAAGAACGAAGTCATGTAGGTACAGATCCATTTCATGCCACCTCATCTGACATTGCAACGTTACTTTTCAATTTGTCTTCCATTTGGTGAACACACCAGAAACCTTCTCAGTGACAGCCTCTGAAACTTTCTTTGGTTATTGCTGTGCTCAAAAGTTCTAAAGTAGATCTATTGTATTCTCAAATTGGTCTTGTAGGAAAGGGATAAATGTATTGTACAGGACAAGTCACATCACACTAACCTGTTACTGCAGCTGACACTTGCATATGTCCTGCTTAGAGGAAGGGCACAGTCCATTAAAGAATCCTGTCAGATTTAAAGTGCACATTCATGCCCTAGATAAGATTCCCTAATTTTAACAGAGAAATGCATATCTCAGTGTTCTTGAGAAATGTACCAAGCAACACCT
This sequence comes from Campylorhamphus procurvoides, assembly GCA_013396655.1. Lineage (NCBI taxonomy): Eukaryota > Metazoa > Chordata > Aves > Passeriformes > Dendrocolaptidae > Campylorhamphus > Campylorhamphus procurvoides. The sequence continues at coordinate 2,271,007 of WBMV01003880.1, read as the reverse complement.
AAATTCTGCAGCTATATACCATTCATACACAGGTCATTTTATGGCCAATCCACATTTTATATTAAATTTCTTGGCATCGCATTCCAGGGCTGTTACCACTTTAGTCTGTATTGCTTTTTCACCTCATCCTGGATGGACACATACTCGTCTGTACAGACCATTTGAGGTCAAAGTACTGTCCAGTTAGGATCTACAGTATACTACCAAGAAAAAAAAAAAGAAAAAATACTTCTAAATTTGTACTGTAAATCTGCAGCAGTACTCATTCCTTTCTTCTGTTTGCTGCCTTGGGGACAACAGTAGCTTTACTGGAAGCTTGCAGCATTGTCAAGAGGCAAGAAAATACCACAGCAGCAAAGATTTTCTGCTAAAAATACAGCAAAACCCCCACACATAAACCAGAATGGTGTATTTTCTCAGTTTTTTACCCTAATTACAAATAAAACCACAACACCTGTACTACCTAGTAAAAATATAATCTAGTCACGTTCACTTTGCTTTCTCTCAAATGACAAATATCTCTGTCAGTACAATGACAAGCTCAGATTTAGGTATTTTACTATTTTGTCAACAGTAATGATAGGGTCTTCAAGTGGAAATCAAACTGAATTCCACTTTTAATTTTTATTTTTCCTCCTGGAAAGGACAGCAGTTAAATACTCAGTAGGCCTACTTGTTTACTTTCTTTTTATTATGTAAACAGAAATATGGCAGAACTTAATATACATAATTTCATGTGTTGCTTTTACCAGAATAAAGAAATAGGTTTTTGCATAACATTGTCTAATGCAAAATTCCATTTTCAGTCACCTTTCAAAAATCTCTTTACTTTTTTTTTTAAATTTACCTAAGCTAAAACAGAGTCCCTAGGAACCAGAGGTTTTTTGGGTTTTGTTGGTACATGTTTGTTTGTTTGTTTGCTTTTTGAGTCATAGAAAAAAACAACAAAGAATTGCAATCAAACTTCTATTTTTGACCATTAATTAGAAGTAGGTTCCTTTCCCCTCCCCATCTCAAGTGTATCTTATCTCTGCTCGTGTTATTGCTTTCTCTTTTAACTTATTTATTCAGTCTAAGGACAGTTTATAGCAAGCATGAAAATGATTAGCTAATGGAACTTGTTAATGTCTTCTGTCACGCATGTTCAATTTAATAATCTTTTATAAATCTGTCAGCGGCAGAACATGTACAAACTGCAGATCTGATGCAGCTGAGGCAACAAGCTAGATGAACTAATGACCAAATCCTTGAGAGAATAAACCAGTGCAATATTTCTACAATGTGACAGAGAAGTACTCACAGTCAGAAGAGTTTTAAAATGGTTACCATATGATAGTCTATGTGAAACGAAAAAACCTCTGCCAATTTATCTATGCACTACTGTTCCCACTTCTTCCACCACTTAGAACAGCTTCACGTCATCTAATATAAAGCAAGATACATAATGGCCTTTTAATTCAAAGACCAAATAGGAAAAAAAACTAGTTTTGTTTTCCAGTGTCTTAAAACAGTTCCTTCCTGGGAGTGATCAGATGTTTGCACTTCACATTGCATTAAGCCATGTTTCAACAACACAAATGTACTCAGTTCAGTCAGTTCCAACAGTTTCCTCTTTATAATCTTTATCCTTTTCTCTTGCACAAAGGTACCACAAGGAGTTTTAGTTCAGTTCAATAGCAAAGAACTACTATGCAAGAGTATAAGTAGACAAGCAGTATGGCTGTCTTTTATTGCCAAGGATTTAGTTTTAACTTTCGCTGAGAATATGAAATGACCCCAAGCTCTATCATTTATTTTGTCTTATTTCTTTATTTTGCTCTTTTGACTACATTTTTGTTGATCTTGGTTGTTTACAGCTCAGACCTTACCTATCATTTCAAGATGACATGGCAAAAAAAAAAAATAAAAATCCAGTGCTGTCTTATAAGAAGTTATATTTCACACTAACGAATTATTTTCTTTTAGCAGTGGGGTCACAGCTTTCTGCCTCTCTTTTTCATTGTACAAGTTAACCACAAAGATTAGACCCCTCAGGGCAACACCTTTACATTCACTTCAGGAAAAACAAATGGAAATTGTCCTACCCTTTTTGAGCACGGCACATTTATCTACCAGATATTTAGGAAAAAAAAAGAGGGTTGATTCAAGAGCATAGCACCATAAAGTGCCTTTTTTGGTAGAATTGTATATAGTTTACAAAATATTAGCAGTATTTTAAGTAAGCATAGGTAGAGTCCTCAGATATTCCATTGTCAGTGCTTGTTTAAAACTCTGAGAGAAAAAAGAATATAGAGCAAATGGAACAAGAAAAAAATAATTAAAAAGGACAGAAAATTATGCTGAACCTGGACTGAAACACTGTAAGTTTTAATTGCTAGGATTTTTTTATGTGTTTCACTGCTTTAAGTTTTTGAGTTTTATCTTAGGATGGGATGAGTGGTTTTTGGTTTTGGTTTCTGTTTTGTCCATTTGTTTGTTTTGTTTTACAGTGACACAATGTCTTCCTTCATCATCTCTCTTTTCATGCAGGATTGAAAATGCAGTCCCAGAGCGCTATGAAACAGACTATGGTGCTCAGAAAGGGATTGTCTGCTCCTGTATTTAAGCCCCATGGATCACATCTAGTTTAGCTTAGCAGTTCTACTGTCATGGGTAGATTTAAGTATATTCCCTTTTTCATTTGAGTGATTTCAGTGTCATTTAAATTCTCTTTTGCCCTCCCCTCAAAGTCTGGGATGGTATTTTACTGAACCTTCATTTTTTCCAATTTAGAGAGCAATAGTAAAAGGAATCATAGTCACATTAACACACATAAATGGATACCATCTTGTTACAACATGGCTAAGTCTAGTTACCGTAAAAAGATGGTGTAGGTACACACACACACTTCATCTGAAGTGAAATAAAACTAAAGACTTATGAAGAGAAAAATTCTGCCCAAGTCAGTGTTCCCCTTACCTCTGCGTTCCTTTTGAGTTTTGAAATGGACTATTCTATTAAGAGAGAAAAAGATAATAATTAAAAAACCCTACACTGCAAATATTTCCTGAACACATAAAATACTGCTAACAATAGAGTTATGAAATTTTCACAGAGCTAAGTTTTTCCACTGATCTTTCAGGCATCATTAAAATGCTAGTTCTCAGGAGAATAAAAGTGATGAGTCAAATAGAAAGACCTTCATTTCATTTTTCCTTTTGAGGAAGATCTGAAAACTATCAATCAGCACCTCTACCATTAGACGAATAATTAAAAAAAATAAATAAATGAATTTATAGAGGGATTGAGAAAGCAACATAGAAATTGGGTTAAGATATCTTCTACAGAATTGATTGGGAGAGAGAAAATTAGATGAAAGCCAGCCTGAATAAAATGCTTTTGTGAAAGTCATATATTTTTCCATCTGGCACAAGTGAAGGTGTGTATTGTTATTCTTTTCTATATCAATGTCTCTAAAAGCTCTTTTTTGTCTTTCTAGACCCATCTGGAATTTCTTTCATATTTCATATTCTATGACTGTGCACAAACAGGAGCTTTGAAAAGTGAACACCCAATACAGCACTTACTCACAAGCAGAAAGAAATCTTAAATATGGAGACAAAACTCATGGATTTATTCCATCATTTCTTTTAAACAGTCTAGCAATAAAGACTTTTAGCTTGACTGACAGCTTAAACCAGGCTAGCCTATATTAACAATATCTCTTGGTCTCAGGATATTTCTAAATATTAGAAGAAGCTAATTTGGTTTCATTAATTATATAACATCATGTAGAATTATGGTAATGGGCTTCTTATAATATAATGAAACAAAAATATTCAGTTACACATTAAAAATTGAAATTCATAAAAGCATTAAAATACATATTTAAGTAATTTCTGTAATATTCTTTCTTCTGGCTTAAGGATTCCTCTGAAGAGGGGAATCTTATGCTTGACAGTTTACATATATTAAAAGTGCACTCAAAATAAATCAGTCATAGAAAATCAGTTGGCTTTGAAAAGCTACTGTCTAAATTGTAATAAAAATGAAGATGATAAAAGCATTAAGGATTTCAAATGCACAAATATGAATATGTCTCTTGAAAGTCTCCAAAGCTGAATATCGGGGGACTGGGAAATTATTACTTTTTTTCCTCACTCTTTTATAGACATTTCTTTACACCTGCTGACAAAGTTAGCATTCAGCACTAGTCCAGACTTTTGTTGTGGCATGGAGAGCCATCCTTTGCTGTAGTCAAATGAATAATTTTTTTCATAATGAAAATATTTCTTGTTTTAGGGTTTTTTGTTTGGTTGGTTTGGGTTGTTTTTTTTTTAGATTTTGGTTTTGGTTTTTTTTTTTTTAGGAATGCTGAATGATATTTGTTTTAGGGAGTACAGACAGATATTTAGATGGTATTTCCCTTCCTATGTCTATGGTTTGCAGAATGTGCTATAGTTCTGAGAACCTCCAGACTGAAAAGATTCAAACTGTTTAGAAGACCCCTAATGCTAACACACCTCCTGGACAAGATATTTAACATCCTAAATCCACTATAAAGAAACCCAGGTTTGTACAAGTGTGGTTTTTAATCAATGAAACAAAACTAAACTGAACTAAACAAACTAACAAAAAAACAAAACAAAATCCACCAAGCCAAACCAACCAACCAATCCAAAAAAAAAAATAAAAAACCTTGAATTTCCTTTTATTCTCCCCTCTTTGCTCACTTTCTTTCCATTTTATCTCCACTTTCTTCAATTTCTCTCTTTTTCTCATGTTATCCTCTTTTCATATCTGTAAAAGTTCCTCAGCTCTTTCTCTGTCTGCAGGGACCAGGCAAGGTTTCCAATAAAACAGGTGGTGGCAGAACAAGAACACAGGTCCTGGGCAGATGTTGCCCTCCAGACAGTGTTTAACAGTTTATTACAGCTGCAGAGAATGATTTAGGCAGAAAATCAGAAAAGAAAGCTGAAAATCTACTGGAGCACCAGTGCAATTGTAAATAGATTGTACTGAGAAACATATACACTTACCTGGAGTAAACTAATTTAAAAAATAAATCAAATATAGGCATTCTTTGCAGGAAAAGCCCTGAAACAACTAGATCAGTCTTACCACCTATTATTTAATGGATTTTTGCTGCATGCTGAATTTTGAGTGGAAACCACAGTTTAGAGATCATATAAATTTACATTCTATTTTGCTTTGCTATATTCACTGAAATTATGTAAAGTGAAAAAGAGAACAAATCCTTCTCTTCAGACTATGAAATAGTGCTGCACATTTTACAACTAAGCATCTTTGAACATGAAAAAGACCCTGAAATTTTCAGTTTACAAGCAGTAAATCTGTAAATACAGTATCACAACTGAGTAATCTTTTAAGTAATTTATTTAAAATTTCTGATCCCATCCTTTTCATATTTATTTTTAATTGAAAATCATAGATTTTTGTAGTTAGACCCTCTCAAGCTGGTCAGATAAGAGTATAAAAATCTGAAACAACATCACTGGAAAGAGCTCAAGAATTAACATAAAGTACTCCAGGTTGGATTTAAAGTAGCCATAGCATGGTAGACTAAGAATATGAAGTAAGTTTTTTAAAACTGAACCTCTAGAAGTTTCAGGCCTGTTGATGTAACCTTTCTCCCAGGACTTGGTCTCCAGCCAAGTCTAAAACAAGTGGAAAAAGACTAAGTTAATTTTTCAAGGCAAGTAATCAACGGCTCAGGCCTTTGAGTGAGCTCTTTTTTCAAGGCTTTCCTCTGAGATCTGAAAACTTAAAGCAAAGCTTTAATTCCTTCCACATCACAGCTCCACTGACAAGCCCAGGCAGAACTATCAGCTCCTCTTCTGGTAACTTCCCAGCACCTCAAAGCCAGACCAGACCACAGTAGCCCTTGGAGTCCAAGGTGGAATATTTGAGTTTCATCTCCTAGTTCCAGGGGAAAGAGGTTCTTCAGAGCTAAACATGTGATCACACTGCCACTAATTCAACATTATTTATTTACCCACAATCTTTAAATATAATAATTCTCTAATTATTTTTCTTTTAATATTAGAGGACTAAAGCTACATTTGGTTTGTACAAGCATACACAGATCTTAGTACCTAATACAGAAATCATTTTGACAAAGTAAGAAATGCTATTTAGTGCTAGCCAAATACAACCCGAAAGCCATTTTATGATGCTACTTGGAAGTTTACCTCTTCTTAAGCAAAGAAATCATGCTGTGAACTCAAAATCAACCTTTCCTCAGCCATTTGTAAATTCCTAAATGTACAGCACTTAGGCATCCATTAGCTAATTATCTATTCCAGCAAAGAAACACAATCATCAATCAATTGCAGAATAGACTAGATATGTAACTTTAGAGAACCAAAGGAAAAAAAATAAGATTATGAGGACAGAGGTTACAGCTCTGATCTCCAGTCTTGTACAGAATATAATGATAGGAAAAATCCAATATTTCACGAATAGAGCCGTTAAATGTTCAGATAAGTCTTGCTGTCAATAGTAATGATGGCAATGAAAAAAAGTGCGAAGATAACACTGAATCAGTGTAAAAAATAAATGCATTTGCTTTTTTTTTGCTTCTTTTTTTTTTGTATTTTTGACCTTTTCCTTACCTTATCTTTTTATATGAGAAATTCAAAGTACTAAATATTGAATCTATAACCTCTTCCAAACCAGCCTGGAAAAGTGAATTAATTTTTTAGCAGTACACTTCTCAGTAATCATGGTGCTGGCATGAAATCATGCTTTCTAAATCCACTTTTAAAACCATGTCATACTTTTCCACCTTTCTTTAGTCTTTTATGCAGTGTTCTGCTGAAAAAGCATTTATTTCTCAAGCTTTCTCATTTATATTCCCAAAGTCTAAGGAGGGTAATATGCTTTTTCCCTGGACAGTCAGACAGGGAATAAGACTGCAAAAAGCAACATTTCTATGTGCATTTTTCTTAGTGCAACACTCAAATGATATGAGTACCTTGATATTCAGATGTACTTTCTGTTTAATATGTTAGAACTCAGATGATTAGTAACACAAGAAGGCATATTACTTACTATGAAAATTACTACATCAGTAGTATCTTGATTACTGTACAAGGATGAGGGAAAATGTTGTGGCTCTCTATTTTCATTTTAAAAACACTTTTATTCCATATTCTTTGTAATTATGCAATTAGAAGTACAATTACTAGGGAAATTCAGTGCCTTCGGAAAAGGGATGTAAAGCCGCTCTTGTGGGCACTCGGACTGTCATCCACTGGGAGGGTCTCAGGGGTGATGGTTTTCCTGCAGCACTACCTGTTGTGTCTGCTTCCTATTCTGTCCTGTAATGCTGCTGGTATCCACATGGCAGGCTTGTCCTTGGGAACGACAGCTGGGAACAGCCCTGGGAGAAAAGCAGGGAGAAGCTCAATTCCAGAGGCTGACGAGAAACATTCCAGCCCATGAGATGCTCAGTGTGACAAAGGAAGCAGATAATTGACCCAATGGATGAGGTCCTGTAGGACTCCCATCAGGGTTCTTTAACCTCCTCCTCATGCTCCAGGGGCTGGGAGGTCTCCTATCAGTCCCTGTGACATCCTTTAGCCTCAGCCAAGGCCCCATGCCCCAGGCTGTGCTTGCATGGCATGTTTCCTTCCTATTGGCATGGACTGAATGCCAGTGAAATGCTTTTGGGCAATCTGGAACTTAACCAACCTTTTTATTGGGATCACATACTTTGCAGTCCACACGTGGCGTTCAAGTCCTGCATGGGAGCTGATCTCTTTCCTTTCAGGCAGCTCTCTCCAAGCAAAGCTTTGACCTTTGCCTTCGCCCACCTGACTTCACAACTGTCATCTTCGACTTGTACCACAGTCTCTAGTGTCTCTCTCACATCTATTGCTACAGTGACACAGTACTGAAGAAACAACCAAAATCTAGATCACTAGTTTGTGCACCACCACACCAAAGTGCAATAGCACAGCTGATGATGAAGCTGAAATCAAGGTCAGTATCTCCAATTTCCTGAGGTGGAAGTCTTCCAAAAGTTTCCAAAAGAGGACCATTGGAAATTCTCCTCCTTGTTGCCACGTGAGTAGAGGCTGAGAGATCTGGCATACTTCAGCAGAGAAAACCTGGGGGCATTGTGGGAGATAGAGACCTACAAACAGAATCAGGAAGCACTGATAAACCCACAAAGGTAGGATTTAAATATAAGTGTTTAGAATAACTCTTTTTTTAATGTTTTATAAAATGCATTTATTATGAACTAGTGTATCCACCAGTATTAGAACCCTGTAAAGTCATGTTAAATAGTGACTGTTGATTTTTGGCAGTAAGGAGGAGTCATAACTAGGCAACCCATCTTTCCATTATTAGTTCAGAATTGCAATCTACACTTTAAATTAATCTTAAATACAACTTGGGCTTATCACTATGTGACTTATATGATTTGGAGATTAAAATACGTTTTGAAATAATTCCATAGTTAAAGCAAGTATAAAAAGAGAGAATGTCCAGACTCGGGACTTCACAGGTATGTCAAGATGCTTCATGAAGCAAATACAGATATTAATTCCAAATCCAAGAAAAGTCTATCTCTTACTCAAGCATCTGACCTAAAATAGATGGCCTTCACATAGCAGATCCCACTACTTGGTTTCTTAAGCATCTCATTTTTCTCTGGATTTAAATTAAAAATCTTGCAAGGGTTCAGAACTATGGTTGTAAAGCAAACAGACCTATATATACAAAAACACAGTGTTTCTAAAAATTATTAATATTAAAGTTTAAGATCCTATTAGCTTGAAGCATTTCATGCCTAGGGTCAAATAAGAACTCAAATAAAGAAAAAACCCAAAGCAAAACACCACACCACCATTCCTCCCCCCCCCCCCCAAAAAAAACCCCAAAACCAAAAAAAAACCCCAAAACCAAAAAACAAAACAAAACAAAACAAAACAAAAAAAACCAGAAAAACAACCTCTAGAACCCCAAAACATTTGTCTATGCAAAACTGCTTGCAACAGCATTATAGTACTAGACTGAAATTACTATAAGCTTAGTTCATTACTCCTCCCTTCTCTTGGTTCTATGTAGTTTCTGTTGTATCATTGTTTTTTTAAACAGTATAACTTTCTATACATACCATTTTTTTCTGAACCTCTTTTTTTCTCACAAATTAAATACTGTGCTCCCTTAATTTCTCCTTTGTCAATCCCTTGATGCACTATGACTATTCCATCTTCTCTTTCCCCTTTAATGTAAACCTTGGACTCAACAGATATTAATGTTTTCAAATTCATGCTTTTTTTCATTAATCTCTCATTTCTTCTTTGATTTTTTATGAAATGTTAAGGAAGCATTTTAATGGAGTTCAAGAGCTCAGGCTAATGAGCAGTTATGAACAATTCTTCCTGAAGACAAGCCACAAAAGCAGGTCTTTATCAGATTTTCAGTTTTGCAAGTGCCTAAGGATAACAAAGGAAAGTGGGGACAGCTATAAAGGGAAATAAATGTATTCCCTAGTATTTTAATATCTTTATCTGCTAATAAAATTCACCAAAGGATAACAATGTTCCAAACCCTTGCATCTTAAACTGTTTTCCATACATTGTGTAAGCATGATGCACTTTGGAACCACAAATTCCTTCCTGTATGTGCTAGAACACCCTTGTATACACAGATACTTACTGTGGATTTTATTGTTTATTTGGAAATCACGTAGTCTTAAAGAGCTGAAAATAGCCTTTAGAAAAAATTAAGGCAAAAAGTCAGGATCCAGGTTCTCATACTGCCCACTTACCATACAAAGTAGTAATCCTTTGAAGTTTCTTATACAAAACAGAGTTGACTTCTACAATAAATTCACCTTTGAAAGCAAAAATCAATTTTAAAAATTCCATTAAAAAGGTCCTATTTTCTACTGTCTAGATTATTTTGCTTCTTAATACGGTTAAGATTTCTGGCAACATTTAAAACCTAACAATTTATTCAACATTAAAGAATTGATATAGTTAACTTCTCAGTGTGCAACAACAGCTGAGATACATAGCACAGAATACAACAAGAGACAGGTATTTATAAGAAAAAGAGAAATGTGTTAAAATGCTGAAGTAAAATTCTCTCTTAAATATTGTTTATCAGTTTACCTGTGCCAGATTATGGTCCAAGTAAATGCAATTCCTACTTCCTGTTGTGAGCAAAATGAATCAGTCTTGGATCTTAGATTAATACAGGTGAATCTCACTAGGAAAGAATTCCTGTTAACTGAATATATCCTTGAATGAAAGGGTTATGCTGTCTTCTTAATTAGCCATTTTTTGAGAGCGGTAAGTACAGATAGCATTCAATAAGCCTGATGTCTCAAAAAAAAGGCAGTTATGCTACAGAAAAACATTTTTATTAAATACAAATTAACTGAATTTTAGCAATAATGAAGCTCCCACCTACATTAAGCTCTTCATGCTATCACAAACACAGGTGCACTTTTCCATTCATTTTGGCTTTCATTATGAATATTACATTTTTCATTATATGAAACAGCAAGGAAAAGTGTTGGAGGGGTGGGGAGAGAGGGAAAATCAGTCACCATCTTTTCATTCAATTGAAGTGATGAGGAAAGAAAGGCTTTTTATCTTAATTAATGTTTGTCTTAGCCAAATTTCTGCTCCTGAAAGTAATATGAAGGTTGTCTAATCTGAAGAAAAAATTCTTCATTTTGTTAAATGATACAGGCAAGTGATAGAAGACAATTATATTTGATTAGCTACATGATCCTTGTCATAGCTAAGTTCTTAGCTAAGACTGAGTAGAAAACAAAGATGCCAAAGAAAATCCAAACAAACAAACATGGCACAAATAAAATGGCATGTTGATACTTTTAAAAATTTTAGACCTAATCCCAAAGAAAGAGATTAAGGCAGGTGGGTAAAGCAAAGAAGAAGACATATGGTCATTCTGAAAGCAAGTGAAGTATCTGCATTTAGCAATAAATGCAAAAGATTTTGACTCCGTGGAGACTTTGGAAGGGATCTAGCCCGAAACAACCCTTACTCTGTTGTCTAGGGACTCTCACAGACATAGAGAGACAGTCCTACAACCACATCCTGGCTGATGACCAAACTGAAGAGCAATTATCACTTTGAGAATTTCCCTGAGAAAAAAAATTGTTTCTGGAATGCCAAGTTTTTTGAAACTGAAAATGCTGCAGTGGTCATGATTTCCTGGCCTTAAGATCCAAGTAATTTCCAGTGATGTGTTGACAGTAAAAAAATCTGAGGTTTTCTCCAAGTTCTTCCCTTCTTCTGGCTCTTTTGGAGAATGAGTTTTGGGGAGAGAATCTTAATTTGCCTTATTGGAATCTAGTGACTTTATTGCTGTTCTGGGATACAAGAGAGAGGTCTTATCTAAACAATGGCTGAAGCAGGGAGTTCCTGACTTTCCCATATCTCATGCTTTTTGTACGAGTTTAAAAGAAATCAGTCACAAAGAACTTCTCTGATCTCTAGAAGTGCTCAAAGTACCTAAATCCTTCCTCTACAATACTTTGTTCGAAAAAAAGTAAAACATCAGATCAAGTACAGCCTTCCATCTCGATGTCTTCAGATATCTTCATAGACAGTTTTGGGGACAAGCTGGAGCCTGGCCATTTTATTTCACCACATTATTGAGTTCTGCTTGTGATGTTCAGTCTAGCTACAGGGGATTAAACTTGTCAGTTACTCCAACCCATCACCTGCCCTTTGGCCACATTAGAACAGAAGACTTAAGAAACTCAACATTAAAATGTATCATTAAAGAAGCATCGTTAATCATTATTGTAAAAGAATGAGAAAGCAAGCTTATCAGCACTGTGTTCTCTTCTGCAATAGGGCAGGAAACCAGTAGCAACAGGCTCAGGACATTAACTACAACCTATTAGATTACTTTATGCTCATTTTGGCTTAAGTTCAAATTGTTGCTTCTTACTGTTGCCTCAGTAGAATGTCTTCATCACATGCATTCAAGTTGTTCCTCTACCAATACCTCTGTACCTTTTTAATACCTAAGAGAATTCATGTCCTCTTGTAGGCTTTAAGCTCTGTAAATTGATTATTTAATTCAGGCTCATGCTTTTAGTATAGTAGTTTGGAGTTAAAACCCAGAGACAGCATTCTGGAATGCCATGACACCCTTATGATTGTAATTTTTTGGTCAAGCACGCAGAGAGATCAGAATGAAGTTAGGTATTCAAACCAATGCGTGAAATTACATGTAGAAGTCCCAGGTATAGCCAAATGACCCCTTTGTGGTTTGTTGTCTTCTTGCTCTTTTATCACCTGCTGAAAGAACTCATCTCATGGTTCATGCTAGTTTTCCATATCCCAGTAAGGCTAATAACAAAATTAATATTGTACGTGAAATATTTATTTATGATACTTCAACAATCTTAAGAAATTCTGATGTAATTTGGTAACCACTGTGAAGCAGCATCTGAGCTTTCTGACAACACCTGAATGGCAAAGTACCATTTTTTATGAATCATATTCTGTACTATACTGAAGCAGAACAGTTTCTTTATGTGCAGTCTGGTTAAACAAGAGTTTCAAATCCACTCTGCTGCTGGGCTACTTAACATAGGCTTTAAATATGATCTCTTAAAAGAATAAATATTTTCCATTAATTTGGCTTTGAGATTCCCCTTTTCTCTACACGTTCTAAACGAAAAAGTAGATCAATATGATGACTAACACACCAAGAAAGAATGCAAAAAGATCCAAAGAAAAGAGAGGAATCAGTGTTTCCCCTCTGATGATTTCAGAGTGAGAGGATACATTGGAACCAAAGTGCCAACAAATGTGAACATTTCACCAGGAAATGGACATTTTTCATTATAAAGTTTCTGATGTACCACATATCACAGTGGTTAAAATTCAAAGCAGCTCAGACTGTATTCAATTCAATGTATTTGTCAGTTGTACTTCTTGGGTATGTAATTTACTTGACAGGCACAGTTTAAATGCTTTAAAATAAACCATTGTACCAAGAGCAGATGCAGTGCAGTAACAGAGCTTTAAGCTTTATTAGGCTTTTAAATGCAACCAATTTTTTAGGGTGAAATCTTTAGAAATTAACCCTAAAACCTGTAAGTAGAAGAATTCATTTGCATTGCCTTTTTTCCCCTCATTGAACTGCTCGAAACTTTTCTATTATTCATATGCAGAGACTCTTGTAATATTTTTTCTGTATTGCAGAAGACTTGGCCTGCTACTGTGACTGCAGCAGCTATAGCTAATCTAACTCCTGGGTGATCACTAATGAAAACCAGACTCAGCAAAGGAGTCTGCTGAATACGTCAAAAGAGATTAAAACATTACACTCTCTTTCCATACCTGTCTATTCCATCCTCTGTTTCGTCTTGTACATTAGGTAATCTTACTCTTTTATGGTGTGCTTGTTTGTTGTTGTTTTCATTTTATTTCACAAGTACTTTAGATCTAACACTGTATCTTTCAAACACTTAGACAAAAGTTATATAAACACACTCTTAAAACAAAAGTTAGCACTAGTCAAACATGAGCTTAATTCTTCTAATTCAGCTAAATATCCTTAAATTTTGCTGCAAATGCATTAATAATCTCTTAATCTCACACTGAAAATGGCATATCTCATCCCACAATTCAAATATTTCAACAGATGTGTTGTGAGAAATACCTGATGATTTAGATAAATGTAATCTAATACATTAATAAACTGAAAATGCCAAATAAAAAGGAAAAATACAGTCAATCTGATGAAATTAAAAATTTCCATAACTATTTTGTTATCTCACAACAGAGATACACAAGCAATAGGGTTAAGCATCATCCTGGATAAGCTTCATAATTTTGGATCAAAGATTGCGGTATGAATATAATCCTAGATTTCTTTAAACTGCAGGCCTTTTTCACCCTGTTTCTTGACTTGCTGAGAAAGGCTTTGTATTTTTTTATTTGCATTTTAGTTCAGTTGACTTAAGGATGTGTTTCTTGTAAATGTACTTATGTAAAAAGTTGTCAAAGTTATTATGAACTGTAGTTCTAAGTCAGATGAGTTAAGTATTCTTTGCCAAGCAATCAGCCCTTCTATCCACTAGCTGTAGATATCATCTAGGAATGATTAAGAAAGGACACTTTTCTGGCAGGTATCTACAGTTTAAGTACATACATAAACCAAACTGTACTATAGTCTGTCTGCCCTTGCATTAATTGGCCAAAGCAATGCAAAAGTGACAACACCCCACAGTTTGCTGTTTAGATCTATAAATGACAACTTGTATACAAATATAGGGTAGGTATTCAAGGAAAAAAAAAAAAACCTAGAGATGGGGTGGAAAACTCTGCTAGCAAGCAAAACCATGTGCATGTAATGGGGGAGTCAATGGTAAATTTGTATTGGTAATATAAGCCACAGCATATATGACTAAGGACAGTAGTCAGAAAGAACTGACTACTGAGTATGAGCTACCCCTTTTCTCTACAGAAAGGGATGATCAATGTTGAATGGAAAAATAAATACACTGAATCTAAAGAAACTGTTTCATTTGAGTTCTAAAGACTTTAGATCAGGACCAAATGAAGGAAAATGTAGACCTTTGGTGAAAGGAAGCAACTACAGTTATTTTAATGGGTTTATCTGTGCATAACATAAATCTATGTGCAAACATAAGTCTGAATTAATTACTCCCAATAGTACTTATGACTGAGAGGTTTTTGATTTAAAAATATGTTCAAACAGACTTTTAATTCTCAATTAATTTTTATTCAGCAAGGTCTAGTGTAACTTGTAATCTGTAGAATTAAAAAGATGAATTGACAAATTCTCTAAGAAAATAAATTCAAGGAAATTTCTGCATCCATTTTGTAGAATAATGTACCATTTCCAAGAATTCCTTATCCTAGTGGAACAGCTTTCTGTTGTCCTCACTGAAGTTAGTAAACACAGCAGCATGCAGGAATGAATGTTTGTCCTTATTTCTAGTTAAGTGTACAAAATCCTGTATGAAATTTAATCCTCTGAACTCATAATCATACTGAGCCAGTGACTTAATACTGGTTAATGCCTAATATTGGCCCTAATGCCTAACACATGCTGTGCTAGGAGCTAATACTTCTTTTTCTGATCCAGTCTAGCAAGTCTTTCTAGTATTAAGATGGTGCTAGGTGCAAAAGTGTTACCTCATAATTTTTGTTGCCTTGAGTCATGTATCACTGCCTGAAGAACTCTGCAATTTCTTAGTAATCACAAGACGTCACCACCCATTCTTTTTCTCTCATATTAGGCTCCATGAATTACTTTTTAATAACAGACATGCTCAGATCCAAATACTTAAAACTAGTAATCAGTACAGAGAAGCTGTTGCTTCTTATGCACACACTTGAAAAAGGATGCTTTAGTGGAATCAATAGTGTTTTACAACAGGCATAATAACTCTGAAAATGATAACATCCCAGTCTCAAAAGAGAAACAGATGAAAGCTATACGTCCTTCATCTAATGAAAAGGGAAGTAAGATTTGTGTCTCGGGCAGGGACAAAAGTTTTCAAATTAACATGGAACACAGCTTTTTCAAGATATCACCTTATATCCCATTAATTCTTCTTCAGAAGAATGTAGTACTAAACTGGTCTTTAAATAAGAAATAATCAGACAACTAGAAAAGGATACATGTAGGAATCACAGGAAGAGCCAATAAATATTTTATTTGATCAAATTGCAGTTTTATTACTAGAGTTCAAATTTCTACAGAACAGATATATGAAAACCATCTGCAAGACATATACATGCCTGCACATTCACGTTTTGCAGCAGCACTACTCTGCACCTTATCAGGGCATGTTACAGTGAAGGAAAATTCAGATATTCCTCCAACTACTAAAGGAACAGGTAGAGGAAGACTTGATTTTCATCCCGTAGTAGTCTGAAGTACTAATGAGAACTTTCAAAACTATCTCTAGGCTTTTAACTTAAAATATACTTTTATATCTATGTATCTATATTAGATATCTGTATATAGTCTATATGTACAGATATTTGCCACTTTCCATCAGAGGCAACCAAACTAATGTTGACTGTCAAAGTCAAAGAAGCTTAGTGAGTAAAATGTCAACAGATTCTGAATTCACTGATGTGCGTTTAGTTAGTTTTGCAAACCAGATAATTTTCAATCTTGAGAGAGCACATCTCCTAGTCCACTCCACACTCCACAGTGTTCCAAGTTCCAAAACCAGTGTCTGTAATGTCAAGGGAATGAGATCTTTAGGACACTGAGATCAATTTGAGATCTAAAAAAGTCTAAACTTGATCCTAACAGTCTTTGTAACATAACACAATCTAAGAGCATATGGTTTGTATATTTCTAGGTGCCCTCTGCTTCCCCCAACAACTCCTCAGTGCCCAGTTCAACAGAGAAAGGTATTGGTCTGGTTTGTACCACATTAGCTGGATGGCAAATAAATTTAGAAAATAAAAAAATAAATTTAGAAATCCTGTAATATGTTTTGATTTCCTTCTCATCTCTCCATCTCAAGGATCAAGCACAGCCAAAAGAATTCCAAAACAGTTTGAAAAATGGGTTAGAGGGTTTGCTCTTTCACAGTTCATCAAACCAATCAAGAACTGAAGATCATGTACGTGTGATAGATAATAAGATTTTAAAAAGCAAGGAGATGAATAATTAAATTTTAATGTGATCTTTGGATTGGCATCCCCGTGTTCTCCTCAAATTCACTACTTCAGAAGAAATACTCTGAAGAGATTTCACATCACACAAAGATTCCTTTGTACTTGTCAAAGAGTCAAGGTGGCCTCCCATCATCAATATGGCTTCAGGTTGACTTTCTTTCTCCTTTTCAGAGTCCATTTCTCTCCTCTGAATACTGATTAGTACAGATATCTGCTGTGTTCCTTTTATGACTTTCAGTCTTTCTATTTTCAGAGAATCAAACAAATTCAACTTTGTGAAGGGAGTGACTGGAGACTGAAGTGGAAGTATGTGAGATCTTTAAGACTAAAGGGATTGTCTACTTCCCCCCATGTATTTTTACTGCACTGTCTCTCAAAATTGTTATGAATAAGATGCATTTCCTTCCTTCCCTGGAATGTTTTGTATGCATTGCGCCAGTTGACATGAATAACCTGATATTGACTTTTTTATGATAAATCTCTTTTCTTATCTTTGCAATAGAAGTGGAAAACATGCTCAAAATAATATATCATGGAGGGTAAATTATAGACATGAAATTAAAGACTTTAAGAAATTAAGTTCTTGGACATCAAGGCATACTTACATTTCAAAATATGCACTTGGTATGTTTCTGTATTGTTCTTGTGTGAATAGGCGTTGTTTTTCTCCATAGGAAATATATTTTGACAGGTATTTCTTCTTATTTTTACTTAAAAAGAAATATCTGATAATGATCTTATACTTCATTTTCAGAACAGTAACAAGGTTTTCTAAGAATCCAGAATTACTTGTTCTCTTATCAAGTATACAGTGCTGTGTGCTTATCACTATCAGAATGATAATATTTAGAAGAGAAGAGGCTGTATTATTTATACTTTCTATTTGGGACAAGAAACAGTGAGATTGGGTGTTGGAACATCAGGAGGAAAGGCAGGCTTTTCCTCTGTAAACCTTTGTGTGCAAAAGCTTTCCAACATCCCCACCATATGGGCCAACACAAGAAGGAAAGGAACGCAGTTGCTTTTGGTTTTGTCCCCATTGTCTTGGGCATTAATTTAAGGCATATCAAAGAAAACCCATGGGAGAAAAGACTTAACCAAGAAAGCACTCATCTGTCCTAGAATGAATATTTTGGAAATGTGGATTTGCAGAAATTAAAAAGGAGACAGCTCTATACTTACTGGGCATTAACATATCATGACTGAGGAAAGAATCAGGAATCTGTGTGTCAAACAGACACCCTCCTTCATTAGTGAGATCTTGTTAGTATCAGAGAGAACTTACCCTGAAAAACTAGTTACTGAGGGTGAGCAAAAATTATTAAGGCTTAACATACCAAGGTTCATTGATATGCTTACACATTAGGCAGGATTTCAAAATAATTTTGATTATTAAACAAGTACAATCTCATTCAGCAAGACAGAATTCACATTACGTGAACATTTTAAGGATAGTTTGGAGCAAATAACAGCATAAATAAAAATACCTTTACTTCCACACACATTTCATTTAAGACCTTGGAATGAAAATATATAAGAGACCAGAAAAGCAGGTAATCTTTATACTATAAATCTAAATACATTGATAGCACATCTTAATGTAAATCTGTTTTCAGAAATGAAGTATACAATTAAGCATAAATATTTTCAGAGATTTTCAATTCTCTCAACAGAAAAGAAACTTCAGTTCTGATATAGTCAAATTATTGCAAGTTATCTTACTGAAGAGCAATTCATACAGGCAATCACTTCTATCTCAAACTCTAATGGTTTTTCGAATTAGCAATATGATACTGAATTCAAAATATCCTATGTTCTGATAACTCCCATACATTTCAATATTTATATAGAAAGGCAAAGACAACAATTATAGAGGGCACAGGGAAAATGGGGAATTAATGCTTTCAAACATAATGAGACAATGTAAGCAAAGCATTTGACTGAATATGTGTGGAAAAATATCAGGTACAGAGAACTCTTTAGATATGAGTTACATGTCATTGCAGAAAAGCGTGACCGTTCCAGGAACTAGGTCTCCCAAGGACTAACAAAAGTTTATTATAGTTTTTTTATTTCTTTACTGCAAAAAATGAACACTCAACATCCCAACAGGCAATTCAGCAGTGTCATCAGTGAAGTGAGAAGCAGGATCTGTTAGTTCTTCAGTCAGTCTGTGCACATGTTCTTTACCACACAATGGATTTTCCTGAAACAAACAAACAAAAACAAAACAAAACAAACAAACAAAAAAAAACAAACAAAGAAACAACCAAGCAAAAAAAAACACAAAAAAAATCCCAAGCCAAATCCCTGAAAAACTACTAAGTTGCATGAGTATTGCGGAATCACAGAATATGCTGAGTTGGAAGGGACTCACAAGGATCCTCAAGTCCAATTCTTAACCCTGCACAGGACCATCCACAAGACACACACCATTTTCCCAAGAGTATCATCCAAATGCTTCTTGAACTCTCTCAGACTTGGTGCTGTGACCACTTCCCCAGGGAGGTTGTTGCAGTGCTCTGGGTGAAGAACCCTTTTCTAATATCCAGCTTAAACCTCCCCTGACACAACTTCAGGTCATTCCCTTGGGTCCTGTCACTGGTCACCACAGAGAAGAGATCAGTGCCCACCCCTCCTCTTCCCCTCACAAAGAAGTTGCAACTGCAATGAGTTCTCCTCTCTTCCAGAATGAACAGACCAAGTGCCCTCAGCTGCTCCTCATACAGCTTCCCCTCAAGTCCCTTCAACATTTTGTTTCCTTCTTTGGACACTCTACATTAATAGCTTAATATTGTTCTTATATTGTGTTGCCCCAAACTGCACACAATATTCAAGGAGAGTCTGCACCAGTGCATAGCAAAGCAGGTCAAGTCCACAGCTTTCAAAATACCATATATAAAATGGGGTAGCACACAGGGTAGCAATTTTAACACACAGGCATTTATTTCTCCACAGGACTTTCTAGAAAGGTGATCAAAAGAAATTTATTCAGATTTGCAACTCACAGAAACCTACTACATAATAGTAAAAAATAAATTGTCCAGCATCTTACATACATCTTGAACTAGCACATCTCTTATCTGAGTGGGAGTATATATCAACCTCTGAAATGGAATTGGTTAGACAGTGTTTGTTCCTCTAGTCCCTAGAGGGCTACAGACCTATTTCCACATCACTAAAGTCAGTGGGAGCTTTCTTGCTGACACAAAGAACTCAAACTGGGACACTACCAGGCACACTGTAGGCTACAGTGTGACTCTAGGCAGTGTTGAGAGATACAGATAGCATGTTAGCTACTTCTATTAATGTTCAAGAGATATTTATACCAGGAGTCACTGTAGTCCAGAAAGACATGTCAATCTCATTTGCTATCTCCTGTTTTCTTTTTCTGAAGGTACACTTGTTTGTTGTAGAAAGACTCCTGACAATTTACCCTTTACTCCATCTCACCTCAAGGCAATCTGGCCAGGAAGCAAGACTGGAGACAGAAAAATAAGTATTAGAAATGAGCCCAAGTTGGAACAGTTCAAATTATGGTGTGATATGGTGGGTTGGCTCATTGAGTACAGGAGGACTTGGAAGGTTGGTATGAAAGTGTTGTGAACAACTGCAGGAGTCACATTATGCTGAGCGTATGGATGTGAGTGTAAGCTCAGGTTCAGACTCCAGAAATTCATTTCATGGTTTATGTTAGTTTGAGGTATTATTCCTACACGAGTCGCCCTGCAGGTGTAAGAACATTGGAATCTATGCATTTCATATGAAAGCAAGGCACACTCCAGTTTGCTCAGCAGTTTCTGTCATCTTAAAGATTTATAATGGACAATTTCTGCTTTTTAAATCTGTCCCCAGTGTTCTATGAGTCCCCAGAGATATCTCATGCCCAGAGAAAACATTACCAATTACTCTGCTATTTTATTTTCTTCGAGATTTTTTGTTTTCCTTTTTTACCTCCAGAAGAAAGTTAATTGCATCCCAGAGTCATGTAAAATGACCCAGATTATGTGCAACAACTATTGAGGAAAAAATATCCTTGCTGTAATGCAAACAAAAGAAACTATTCTCTTGAGCCAAACAAAAAGGATTTGTCTCACCTGCATGTTGACATCTAAAGTGTCCCCAAAACTCACTTATCCTAAAGTAGAAAGTACTAGTTAAGAAGTGGACATGTGATGGGGGATGATCGTCAGCCAGGCTATCAGAGCCAGAGTCATGAGCTTACACCTATTGCCTTAAGGAAGGGGGGAAAAAAACCTTTCCAAGACAACTTTATATGGGTAAAGCAGAGAAGAGTTCTTTTACTTATAGGGTTTTGGGGTACAGAATATAAAGGAGTATAAAAGAGTATATAAAGTATAAAAAGTATAAAAGAGTACAACACGTGTTGATAAGTAACAGATAGAAAAGACCGGCGCTAGGATGAACTCATGGCCTCAGGAATACCATGTGAGCTCTTTTCCAAGCACCACCGCTTCAAAACATGCAGAGTAAATTAATCCGAAAGGCGTCCCTTTCATTTCATTCCCGGCTGTTTCCAGCCAAACCCCCTGAGCCACTCTGCTATGCCTTACCGAAGCAACCAAGGGACAACCCGTCCCTCCCAGGTGAAAAACCTTTTCACCCAACAGGTTGGGAACATGACTCTTGCAACATCTGGGCCCAAGCCTTTTTACCTCCCAACCCACAATAAACCAGGGAGAAACTCCCTTTTGCAGCTGCATCCCTGCAGCTCAGCAACCCCCAGCTCCTGCTGGTACCCAGTNTGCCTTAGCTCTGGTACATGTTTTCCTTGTGCAGTGTTCCAGCTATTATCTGACCCTTAAGACAGCTAACACAGAGTCAGAGGTTGTTAGCTATGCTATATGTGAGAAGTATACCTAAAAGTATAAAATCCACAAATTCATGAAAACCCTAGGGCAACACACCCTAGGTGAAAGAATATAAGTGGTGCTATGTCTTATAGCCTCCATTGGAAAGGCTGGCATACTGTTTTAAGTGAAAGACACCATTAATTTTTCCACAAACAGAATGTAAAGCCAGAGTAAAGCAACAGCTCATACAGCCATGAGGAGCTGACCTTCAGTCAAGCTCTGTCTTGTGTCAAGGTTTGGCTCTACCCTGGTGTTATTTTTTGTGTGTCAGCCTCCCGAGTGCAGCCTGTTTCATTTTTCTCAGGCTGTAGATCAGAGCGTTCAGCTTGAGGATTGCCGGGGCATAGTTCACAGTGGCCACTTTGTCTTCCTCCACTGAGAAAATGGAGCTGGGATGAACACAAATAAAGGTAGTAGTCCTGCAGAACAAGCTGACCATGGTCAGGTGGGAAGCACATGTGTGGAAGTCTTTCAGCCAGCCACCAGCAGAGTTGATGGCAGCAAGACCATAAGTTTAGGGTATGAAGACAATGATGCTGCTCAGAATGCTGAGCACAAAAGGGCAGGGTGAGAAGCACCAGCTTGCTTCTGAGTGCCTAAGCAGGTGCAAAAGAACCCTTTGTGGAGACTACAGAAGAAGTGATTTGGTCACATTGGTGACATGTTCCCCAGCACTGCTCATTCTCATGCACATAGGGGTCCTCTGGAAGCAGAGTCCCAGGGCTCTGTAACCTTGCTAGTCTTCAGACTGCTCCTGACTGTATCACTGGTCCCCACATGGAAAAACAGAAGTGGTTAATGGTTACTTTCAGAAGTTGTGAGAATTCTGCTTGAATATAGCTTCTGAAATCAAACACTTTTTAGCTCTTAGGTTTTGCACCTAGTAAACAAGAACTATGAATATAATAAGTGCACTGCTCTGAATATGAAATTATTCTTCAAATTACCCTAATAATCATAACTGTCTGCATAATGGTTTTCACCACTATTAATCTGAGTCACCCTTCAGTGCTTCCAAGGTAACTGATGTTGTCTTATGCCCTTTGCTAAATGTTCTTTCCATCACAGTAGTCACTAAATAGTCAAAGGTTGGATGAGTCTTTGGGCAACCTGGCCCAGTGGAAGGTGGATAGGGGGAGCAAAACTAGATGATCTTAAAGGTCTCTTTCAACCCAAGCTGTTCTATGATTCTATGCAAGCTTTGTGAAGAGGAGTATGAGCACTAACAACATGAGTTAGGGAAGAACCTCCATCACAACTTTCTAACATTCGTTTTCTAACAAATAAGCAATAGGATATACACTGTGTGCTGTCATACTATGTGAAATTGAGAACTCCACCACAAAGCACAGGGTAACTTTGAATTCATAGAGCTAACAGTAGATTTTCACCAAATAGAGTTAATTCATGTTTTTATTTTTCATAAGATGGCAAAAAGTATCTCCTACTGGCAATTCTAAGCAAAGTGTAAAAAATGTCTATATTCAAGAATCACTCTTAAATCCACTTTTTAAAGTTCCCCCACATAGTTTTCATATCTTTTAATTTTACTTCAATACATTGTAATTATACTCTGGGAGAAGTATAGAGTCAGTCTGATTGCTCAGTATAAGAACTGATACGCACACAGATGACCAAACCATGGGTAAGGTATTAAGGAAAAGTTTATTTTGAAGTCATAAATCCTAAATACACTGCTAAATCACACAGTGGGTGAAAGAGCACCATCACAGGCCCATTCTGATGCTTTTATGACAACACCTTCCACATGCACATAACTTCAAGGCTGTTTTCACCTGTGCTTTTACAGTCAGCCAGCTGCAAAAGTCTCTTGAGCAAAAATAATTCTAAAACCAACTTTTTCTCTTTTCTCCTCACCAATCTTCCATTTTCAGCCTCTTCCTTCCCACGGTCAAGGATAGGGTTAAGAAAGGCAAGTCAAACCTGGAATTTAATCTGGCAAGGAATGCAAAGGGCAACCAGAAAATACTCTAGAAATACATAAATAGCAAAAGAAAAGGCATGGGAAAAGCCCAGGTACTCAATGCATTATTGGAATGTCTCTACTAGTAAAACAATCCCTCAGGAATCCCAGGCCCTGGAGACTAGAGTGGTAAGTCTGAAATATTCTGTGAATGTAATTTATACCCTTAGCAGAGAAAAATATCCTAAAGCATTGTACATGGAGAAGTCTTTTGAAAGATTCAATATGACTTTGTTTTCATTCCAGGCCTTTTGAAATAGTGACATGCCTCTCTTCTAACTCTTAATTATTTAATCACTTAATTTAAACAATAGTTTAAAAGTTTACTTGTTTCATTATTCTTCACTAGTTAGGAAAAGAGTACTTTTTGTCCGGAGGAAATAAGGTGTAAATATATATAAGGTGTAAATCATAGGTTAAAAAAAATAAGGAAGATGTATTTTATTAGAATGCTTTAATGGGTTGTTTTACTTAAGTAAACTGGAAAGAGTAAGAACAGAAATGTGAATAATTCCAACATAACTACAGAATGTAACAACCACTCAGTGACATTAAAAAGTGGATGTAGAATGCTCAAGGAACTCTGCAGACCTCAGTTAACCTGTAAGACAGTATGATGGGTTGCAAATTGAGATAAGTTCCGAAAAGCAGTAACACTGAAAAGAGTTAGAGATTCTATGTATAATGAAAACATCTATAGCTATGAGTTAAGATACAAACACTACTCATAAGAGAAAACTCCTTGAAAGGGAGCATTACCTGTAGGGACAAAGGAGCAAGTATGTCCTTGAGAAGGTAGTTATATAATTTCCAGTATCAAATGAAATAATTTTCTCTGAAACAGAGAAACATCCATTACTATATCTATTCTGAGCAAAGATGGATAGTCATGGTGGCTTATTCCCCTAACTGATAGGATTCATCTGGATTTACAGCTACAAGAAGGAAATAGCATGTCTAGTGAAGAGAACAGAACTATAACTATGGATTTATCAATTTATATAACTGAAAAGGTTTATAAGTGTCAATATAACACAATTCCGGCAGCAGCACCTTTTCTTCCAGTATCAGTCCTCTAAATTATCTTGTAAATACATCACATATTAGTGCACAATCAAATCTGCAAGGTCTTTGGTAGCCTTAACAATTAGCATTTACATTCACATTTGCACTTAGAGATGCTCAATCTGAAGTACGAAAGACCTAAAGTTAAAAGCTTACATGTGGTATTTTCTCTCAAGTATTCCCACACCAATAATGTAGAAAATGAAGCATGGGCAAATGCATATTAAAGAATTCTTTTTTAGTTTTCCCTTCATTTCTTCAGATGGAATTGGCCACAATATTTAGAGCCTATCTGAACACTTTTTATTAAAGGGAATCCAGCAAGCTGCATTTCTTACTTTGTGGAAGGTAATCAAGCATGAAGTTACTGCAGGGCAGTGGCTAGGATAGGCTGGAATTTCTTGTCGTTTCTGAAGAAGGGAGTCCTGCACTGAAAAAAGAAAATAATCTAAGACTTTCAGCTGAAAAGTGTTTGGGCAATTTTGATTCACAGAAACATTCAAAAGCCTTATTTTCATCCTATGGTAGAATGAAAATTGATGGCAATACTTTGAATGTGAACTTACCAATTCAGAATATTCTGTGATGTTGTCCAGATTGTAGCACTCCATCAGCATGGATACACTTACTGTTCTCGACCACGCAGACAGAAGTCAAAGCCTGGAGAAACTTGAACTCTTCCCTCCCACATCCTTCTCAATCTCTGGTTCTGAAAAGGGAATGGGGGGGATCCCCTACAGGAAAACCCTGACATTACTATGTAATTTAAATCTTAAAAAAAAAGGCACACAAAGTTGTTAATTTCAGTTCATAAATGAAGAACAATGCAACTGTAAACACAAATTAAAAATAACTTACAGCTAATTGCAGTAAATGTATTTCAGGAGCTCCTATAGGAATGTATGACCAGCTTTATCTAATAGCAGAGAAGTGTTAATAAAACAAGATGGGATTTCTTTCCCCCTGAAGTGTGCTGTAAATAAGCAGCATCATTCCCACAGCTGAGAGAAGAATTGAGCATGAATTATTTATACTGCCTGGAATAGATTTAGAATCTTTCAGACATTCTGTGAGTTTTGCAGTCAAGATGCAATCTTTCAATAATTCAGATGTCATCAGAAAAGACTAAGTCGTGTTTGGAAACATCATAGTAAATAAGTTTAGTGTTGAAAATATACAATGCAAGGACGAAACAAAGTTATTGTTTAGTTGGCATTTGAATTAAAGTGTTTATATCATTAGGTTGACTATGAGCTACAAAATAAGACATTTTAAAATTATGTTGTCCTATGGAGAAGTAGAATGAACTAGAAACATTTACAATTGTCAGATAGAGATATTCTGAAGGTAAATGTTAATGCTGAGAGAGAATAAAACCAACTAACATCACTGAACTTATGCAGGTTACCTTTTAGATTCTAATTCTGAGGAATTCAAGAGACTTTTTTTGAACTGAGATTTTTATTTTTTTAAAGCTCAGGAAAGTTAAGTAGTAAATGGTAACTGTAAAGCCAAAATATATGATTTTTTTCCAGATTTTATCCAATTAATAGTAATTTCTTTCTTACCAATTTGGTATTTCCTGATTATACTTTTCAATAATTCTTGGTCTTCCCTCAACAAGTGAGGCTTACTGAGGGAAGCCAAAACTTTGAGGTAGAATTGTACCTTTTTTTTCTAAAAAAAAAAAAAGGAGTTTAAACTAGTTTAAGTGTTCTTAGTTTCTAAAGATGACTTATCTCACAGGAAAAATGACCTGAAACAAGAGCACTCTAAACTATGAACATAAGAACACTTTCATGAAGCACTGAAGATAAAAATGTGCTCTCCATCCAGACTGCATAGGACCTTTTCTTCCAGTTTTATTTTCTGGTGTGGAAACTTTTAGTGGCTTTCTTGGGTGAATTCTGTGTCCTCTTGGATCCTTATAAAAGTTTCATTTCTTGTGCCCTGTAGCTGCTTAGCTCTAGGTCTGCCCAGAAGCCTGTTTCTCTGCCTGCACTGCTCCTGTAGCTGCCTGTTTGCTAAATCCCTCTCTACCAGCTCAAATCCACACTTTGGAAATTTCTCCCACCTGACCACTCTCAGCCACAGGCCTCCCTCTAAGAGACCCAGAGTGTAACTAAGAGATGAACAAAAGCAGCCACATTAATTCTAAAGGTACTGTTACTACATTTCAATAATAACAAAAAAGCACATTGCATACACAATAGCCCATTAAAGAAAGCAACCAGTCATCCATTTGCCACACCGACATGCACTTGTATAATCACATTTAATATTGGCCTCTATATACTTTTGTAGCCTTTATTATTTTATTATTTAAACACAAACAAATGTGTATCTTGTTATGTATAGCAATGGGAACTTTGGCAAGACCCAAATTGCACTGCTCCACAGGAAGAGGAATAGTCCAACCAGGCATTACTCTCCATCCTCCCCTTCCAGTTAGCAGGACTGGGGCCACTGTGGTTGATTCAGTATACAAATAGATTACTGCTGAAATGATGCTCACAATTGTATTTTATCCTCACAAATGCACAGAACAGAATAAGGAAGTTTCCCCAATGTATTTGGTCCATTTATACTTAGTCTAAATGAGATACATGTCTCCCCAACTTTTGTACTTCATTTAGGTGGCTGATGCTGTAAAAATTCTTCAGTCTCAGCAGTAATGCAGCACTTCCAAGTTGCAGACACAGAGTGGGCACATTACAGTGCCTGTTTTCACCTCTGCCTCAGGCACCACTAAAAGGAAAGAACATCTGCTGGGTTCCAGAAATAATAATTCTTAAAAGTCTCTGTCGTTCCCAAGATTTCAGAATGTCTAAAGGGGTTTTAGCAAGTTTCATCTGAAAACACCATTCACATCAGTGTTTTATCTGATCAGAGACCCTTGGTTTCTGTTCTGCTGTACTTGTAAGAGGTGGGAGGAAAATCTGATTCAAAACCAGTCTGCACATAGAACTGCTAGAACAGCCTCCAAGCAATGAGTTACACACACACACACATTCACAAATAAAGGCTAGAAAATACAGTCCATTCCTCACCTCAGCTGCAAATATGCTTCAGTAAGTCCTGAGCTAAAGGACTCTTAGTGCAACACAGAACTAAATGTAGAAGGAAGGGAACTAAGTTGCAGCGTTGAAAAGCAGCAACTCCCCATGTCAGATGTGTTTGCTTTGGGTTATCTTTCTGTCCTTGCACATCAGGGTCCTTTTAGTTTCATGTGTGTTAATCCATGGATTTTTTTTCCCATGTGTTTTCCACAATCTAGTTTTAGCTCCTAAAATAAACTGCCTTCCACCAATGTAACTGTAATAAGAGCAAAATCTATAAAACATGTAGCAATTTCAACCCAATAGTTAGGGGTTTTTTCCTCAGTGAATAAAAGTGAATAGAAATATGGTAAAATAAATTATCACACAGTCCTCTGGTACAGGGAGTGCTAAATGGGAACATTAACTGAATACTGACAGCTTGAGCAAATATTCATTATACAGTGTCACATCAGTTTTTGTAACACGGTAGTGGAAATGTACATGTTAATAATATCTTAAGACTTCTGTAACCTCCTGCTGATATGGCAGATTTGATGACCAGATGCAGAGAGCAGTTATTAGGAGACTATGCCTTAAGACAGAAATCACAGAGAAGAAACTCTTTTTCCTTTAGGAAAAGTTTGGGTTAAAAGTCTGGAGCAAAAGAGAAATTACATAAAGGGTACACACAACTACCATAACAAGGAGGAAGAAATGATATCTCAAGTTTTCCCAGAGACAGCAGCTTCTTTCAACACCAAAAGTTTTTTCAGAAAAAGTAATGCAATCTGAGCAACATGTGCAGTGTTCTTGTGCCTCCCTGTCTGCTCTTATGTTGATTTATGCCAGTCCTGTAAAAGTATATATTTCAATGTGATCAAGTACCTAAAGGCATAGTCCTGCAGCAGAAAGCCATCCAGATTTTGTTTAAAATATAAGGCTTAAAAGAGTGCACCACACAACATTCTTTTAAGACCTCATATTCTGATTTTTGTGAAGTCTAAAGTGTTTAAACCTTATTACTGGCCAGTATTCCAGGTTGTTTCTGCTGTTATGGATGACATGCTGGACTATGATTCTAAAGAGATCTAAGAGATTCTGTCTTTTTGCCAAAACCTTAAATTTTATTGCTTTAAACTAATTTTCCCTCAAGCAAACAGATTTAGAAACAAAACAAAAAACAAACAAAAAAACCTCAAAACCTCAAGAGTTGTCTGAAACTGTTTTCTGAATTAGTCACGCCTCCCCAAATATAAACTTTGAAGATGATGTATTCAATGTTTGACATCTGTATTTGGTAAAAAAATGTTGGCACATCATTTATTTCTATCTTCACTTCTGTTATTTGTGATTTCTTTCATTATTTCTGTGTGTCCAAAATGTTTACAGAAAGAGATTGAACCACATTGATTTCCCAAAAAATAATTTGGATAACTGGAAGTGGGTAAAGCAGTTCCAAAAGTACATTTCACAGAATATGCTGAGTTGGAAGGGATCCACAAAAATCA
Organism: Campylorhamphus procurvoides; assembly: GCA_013396655.1. NCBI lineage: Eukaryota > Metazoa > Chordata > Aves > Passeriformes > Dendrocolaptidae > Campylorhamphus > Campylorhamphus procurvoides. The sequence continues at coordinate 2,241,853 of WBMV01003880.1, read as the reverse complement.
ACCCTTATCCCTGCACAGGACCACCCTCAAGGCTCACACCATGTGCCCAAGGGTATCATCCAAATGCCTCTTGAACTCTGTTAGGCTTGGTGCTGTGACTACTTCCCCAGGGAGCCTGTTCCAGTGCCCAACCACCCTCTGGGTGAAGAATCTTTTTCTAATATCCAGCTTAAACCTCCCTTGACACAACTTCAGGCCATTCTCTCGGGTCACCACAGAGAAATCAGTGTCTCCCTCTCCTCTTCTTCCCCTCTCAAGGAAGTTGTAGATTGCAATGAGGTCTCCCCTCCATCTCCTCCAGGCTGAAAATGCTTCTATCCCCTGTAATAAATTAATACTTGTTACTTTCAGGTCCAATTTCATAAAAGGATAGTTACCATTTCATCCATTTTTATTTCCCCTAAAAGATAGCATTTCTGTAGCATTCACTGTGAGTCCATTCCTATGTGTTGATCAAGAATATAAATCATTTTACCAAAACCCTTACTGAGGCTCTCTAGGCAGTTATTTATTTTCAACAAAATTTGCTATGAGAAGCATTTTTGTAGTTCTTATTTTTCTTATGTTGGATATTTGCATGGAAACAATTTCTTTTCCTTAGAACCTTATTCTTTACCTGTACCACAAGATTTCCACTGAAAAATGACAATGGTGTAACAGAGGCAAATCTAAAGAATTATTTTATTTAAAAACTGCTGATGTTTATGGGGTTATAATAGTGAAGAACAGGAGATGTTCAATGATATTTCAGAATGGAGCTTCCCATGTACTAAGAGTCTTTTATTTTAAAGACACCTTGGAAAGAGGTCCAAATCCAACCCTTCCAATTTAAACATAGTTTTCTTCTTCTGCATTTAATGGGCAAATCCCACTCATAGTTTTGCTTTCCATTTTTATGGTGGACCAAAAAAAAAACACCTTCCGTTTCAGTCTATCTTAACAACTATCTCAGAAGCAATATTAATCACAATCACCTTTGGAGGTGACATTAATCACAAGGAAACATGCTACTTCAATGGGCACTGTTCAGGTAGCAATTGAGGACTCTATCCCATCTCTTCCTTCTAAAACATATTGTGTTGTCCCCAAAATGTCAGAATTCTTTCTTATATATACACAATTTACTTATAGTGCTATCCGCTGTATAGCCTCTGTAATTCCTACAGTTTTATCACTCAGGGAATCACATCAAGTCCCTTTTACTATCCTTCCTGTATAAGACTTCAACATCCTTCTATCAAAGGAGCACAGGCTGCCACAGCTATTGACCATTTCTTCAGAGTTAATCACCGAGTGGTGAGTGAAGAGCGATATACCCATCACTGTCACATAAATTAGGCCAGAGACTGAGACTAAACAGTACAATCATGAAAAATAACAAATTCAGAGGGACAAAGAAAAGAAAATAATATCGATGGACTATTGGAATTCCATTGGCTTAAAACTGTTTGGTTTTTTTTTCCATAGGTCAATGTTTATTAAATAACTATTAGAATAGGGAGGAATTTGCTTAAAGTCAGAAAGTTTCAAAATTTATTTTTTTAGCCTCTCTAAAGCAACAGAGACAGTTGCAGTAGTTATGTTTAAGAGGGCTAAGACAAGAGCTAGAGAAGAAAGGAAAGAGAAACTAGTGAAAACTATTGCATCAATAAAATTGCAATGATATAGTTCTAGAACAACAAAGGCTGAAAGAATCATTCACACAACCTCCCAACCTCCACAGGCCAGAAGAAGAAAGCAAACTTCAAGATTTAAGCAGACACTGTAGAATCACCAAGGTCGGAATTATAATTTGGACTTTGTTCCAGAAAAGCAGCATTGTGAGGTTCTAAGGAGTTCAATTTATGAACAAAACCTGGAGATCAAGAATGTTTTTAATCTTAGTGCATCACATACACCACAATATCAGGCTAATAAAGACATCCTCAATATAATAAACATAGCAATTTGGTAAGTATGACAAAAAGTCAAAACTAAGCTTATTTTAGAGTCTACCAATGTGTTTAAATCAAAGATGTATCTTGACACAGTAATAAAATCTGAACAAAATCATATCCAGAGGATCCTGAAATATTCAAATCAGGTTATCCCTACAGCTGTCTGGAAATATTCAGAGCAAAGAGAATCTTAGCAGGATAACTTTATGGAAAATTGTATGCTCTCTTATGAAAGAGTATTAGTTTTTGGAGTATTTCAAGATTATGCTCCACCACTCCCATTTTTTCCTCTCTATATTCTTACTTAAAGCCAGTAGGCAAATAAAAAACCCCAGAGAAACAACAACAACAAAACAAAACAAAACAAAAAAAAACAAACCAAAGAACCCACAGAGAAATCTTCACCAAAACCAACTAATGAAAAATAACTCACAAAAAAACCCCAAACAACCCAACAACGACAAAAATCCCAAATCAAATAAACAAAAACCACAACAAAACAAGACAAAAGACCCCAAGACCCAAACCAGAAACAAATGACAAAACCAAATTAATCAAGATTTGGAAGTGAATCTCTTCTGTCCCCTGAAGCCAGTTTATTTAAAATGTGTCAGCTTACCTGTCTAGTCACTCAGCCTTAATAAGCAAAATAACAATCAAACCGAAAATTTAAAGCATTAGGTACCTCCGAGGCCCTTTTCCAATATTGCAAAGCTACATTCAACCTTCTTTCATGAACGTCTTTACATCGTCTAAATGTGTTTTTTTTCATCTTCCTTCTAACAAGAATGCAGAAGTAAATTATAATCCCTTATCTTTATGGAGGGCTATGCCCTTATGTGAGGGGAAAATATAGTAAATATCTACATAAGAGAGGGTGGTGAAAATATCATCTTAGTGTTTGTTACTGTACTGCAAGTTGTGAGAGGTGAATAAACAAGAGCTAAATGAGATCCAATCCCATTTCCTACACTGCAGGGAAGTTTGCAGGCAGGCATAAGATGAATTGCCCTAGTCATAGGTCATCTTTAATGTTTATAGAGCACTTTCCTTGTGAATGATCCCAGAGTGAGTCATGAGTGCTACAAATGAATTACACCAACATGTACAGTGGCTTGTACTTGACAGAAATACCGATCAAAAGAATTCAGTATGCAAATAATAGATACAGTTTCTTGGCTAAATTAGAATTTTGCTTTCATAGATTGAAAAATTGCTTTAAAACCCATAAATGGCCATAATATAATCATTCTCTACCATCTCAAATAGGAGTTAGTATCAGTCCAAATGAGTCCTTGGCTCCTGGCCAAGAGTCCCTACTTCTTTCCTTACTTACCCTCAGCAGAAATTTGCTGTCTAGTTAAATCACTAGACAAAAACCTTGAATTACTAGTGTTCTTTAAACACCCTGGCTATTCATGTTGAAATATTTCGCTACTTACTATTATTAAGTTGGTTTTTGTGTTTTGGTTGTTCATTTCTTGTTTTGTTGTTGTGCAGCGTGGCATGTCGTGTGTGTCTCCCGTTCCCCTTGCATTCCCCCCTATCCACAAGAGTTTTTATTCCATTGTTTTATGATCCAGATTTCATTATACATCCTGAAGAACAGACCACATAACTTGCATGAACTTCTGACATAGGACTGTCATACATACACCAGACAACACTGACCTGGAGGGGCATGATGGGTGCATGACTGAGTGTAAGGCACACTTATGCGAGAATTGCATTTTCTTTCTAACCCTACTCTTCTGAAAAGAAATTCTACAAACTTAAAATCATTCTACTGGATTCTGACTACAAGCAAAAAAGCAACTGTATTCTGAGTTGTGTATGCTTTCCACTGTCTTTCATGCATGCCGAGAAACCCAGTCATGAGTATTGAACCTGTATTCTGACTCATCCAATTTCCTGATGTGTAGGTGGTTCAATAAGTTAGCCTGTATTTTCAAGCACAGACCAACAAATATGACAAGACATTCAAGGTGTTGGGTTTTATATTTTTATAGACATCATACATTCAGTGTCCTTATGTCTAGCTACATCTCTTATCCTTTTCACATCCCTAGGAGAGTTCTGATCCAAGACTCTTTGCAGACTACTTGACCATATACAGACATGTCCATATTCATGAATGGAGTTCTATATTTCATAAGTGAAGCTCCACCTATTTCCATGTTTCAACTTGTATACCACATTCTCAAAAAACAGATTTCTGTTATTGAAAGAGAGATCACTGTCACTAGAAAAGTCATTGTTAGGAGAACAGTGTTCTTGGCCATTGAGTTGATTCATTCTGGAAACAAGATTCAGTGTTTAGTTGTTTTGTTTTGTTTTATTTTCCCAAAATTTCTTTTTTTTCAACAGATCTCTGCTGGTTGCTTTAAAATCATCAACATTAATCTAAACGAGCAATAAGGAATGTCAGAGATGAGGGAAGGAACTTGATACAAAACTGTTCACATTTGTACTCCTCTCTCTGCAGTGCACTCTCCAGTAAGTTTTTATCCATATGAATACAGAACTGGAATACTTCTCATTATAAAAACATGTCTAAAATAGAAAGCAGAGCTGGTCAGTGCACATGAAATATTTTGAATTACTACTATCTTAAATTGTTATTTCTCTATAGAAAAAATTATCTCCTTGTTAGCACAAAAACCCCCCAAGCAAACAAAAAAGCCTCTGTACCCTTAATGCTAGGTAATACTGGTAGTTCAAGCAAAATAAACTAACAGTTTCTTAAAATTTCCAGTGCAAATAAGTTTATTCAACACCTGATATTACATTTTCATCATCATAATTCAGTGAAATCCAGGAGCTACCACTTGCTAAAGGCAGATTCTTCTGCAGGGGCAACAGCATTTTTGTCATCTTAGAATTAGGGGATATGCACATATGAGAAAAAATTCTGGTACTAATATGAAACAAGTTAAAATATTCATTACCTATAACAACTAAAAGTGCTATAGTTATTTGGCTTTCTAAATGCTCAGAATAAAAAAAAAAAAGGGCTTTTTCCATTTCTCAAATTAAGCACAAACACTTTTAAGTTAATTTTGCTAGTATCACTCACAAAAAGGAAACATCTCCTAATTATATTCAGAATATCTGAAGGTTATACTTCTTCAAAATACCAACTAGTTGTAACAAATACGTACCAAATAGTAATGCCAACAACAACAATTTTTTATTTTAAATTATTTTAACTGCAACAGCGTGCTTATTAAATATCATGGCATATAACTTTTCTCATAGTGTCAGGTGCATAAAAGATATAGAAAATAATTTTTAAAAAATCAAAAATTAAACAAAAATATCTCTAAGCCAGTCTGAAATTATATCAGTTTTGCTAATCTGATAGCATGGTCACTAAAAAACCCAAAACACAACTCTCTGACGGACAAATTACCTAAAGTTACACCTCTAGCAAGAGAATTAGGTGATCTGAGGTCAGCAGAAATGTGGTAGATCAGTATAAGGGCAAAACACATTGAGGGAGGGAACAAAATCTATAACTGAAGAACTTACAGGCAGCAAAAGAAACATATTCAAATTAGTAGCTAAATTCCATAGTCAACAAGGGCACTCTTAGAAAACTTCAATCACTACTAAAACAAATTGCACCAGAAGCTTCCACACAAAAATATATTCTTATTCTTGGAGAATAACACTAAACTCAAAATTTTTGTCTATTTTAATACAAAGACCCCAATGCTACCTTAAGTAAATACTTTCTCCACTTCTTCAGATGCCCATCGCAACAAAACTAAATGACTAGCAGGTCCTATGTACACATTCCAAAAAGCATTTTACTTTCAAATGCAATGAAAGTACAAAAATATGCAAAAATTCAATAAATCAATGTAAGATGAGGCAAAAGCAAAAGGGAAAAAAGCAACAGTTTTTGTATTAGGCTAGAAGTACACAGTCATATATATATAAAAAAAACCAAAAACACTGGAGCCCTCATTTCTATTTCTTACCTTTCTTAAGCAGTTTTAGGATGTAGTCCAAAGTCTTGTGAGTAGTTTTCTCTGGTTTCTTCTCCAAACCACAAAGGCACTCCCACTAGCTTTAGAACACTCTCCAGTTCTTGATTTATTTTTCACTTTCTTTAAAGTAAAAGAATTCTTATTTTTGTTTTAAGAGATTTAGTAATGAATTAATGACTCAAAAGTCCCTTTATCAAAATTTTGAGTTTCAAACATTTAAAAAAAAAAGTCCAACCAAAACACCAAAACCATACAAAACCAACCACCAAAACCAAGCATTTAATGTTGGATACACATGATAGCACCTTAGGTAAGGCACAAAAAGGTTAAGGAACATAATAACATCTTATCAGGTTAAAAAAAGTCTGTCCCTTTACCTCCCTAGGTCTTACCCACTGAACAGTCAGAATGAAACAGAAAACTCTCCTTTATTTGCATAAGCACACAAACCTAATTAGGTTCAAATACAAAACACAAAACTGTTTTGGTTAAAAAAAAAATACACCACAATTTAAGTGGTGGGCAGCTGAAAAATGCTGTGCAAATTCTCAAATGTTTAATGGGTGCCATAACAGTGCTGGGAATTACCTGACCAGTGAGAGCTGAAACTCGTCTGAGGCTATCAGAAGTTATCAGGACAGCTGGTCAGCAGGGAGGATACCAGGCTGGTGCTAAGAATCCAGAGATCAATGGATCACTTTTTTAAGACTGAGGGAATTGCTTTATAACACCATCAACCTGGTAGATAAAGGTACCGAAAGTTTATTTGTTTAATGTTAACAAGGATCCAGAACCAGCTCTATACTGATTTTTCTTAAGTATTTTAGGTTACTTCTGTAAAAATTTAATTTATCCCTTGTTGCACCAATTCCCTTTTACTCTCACCTTTCTAATAACAGCAAAAGGCACCAAGATCTTGAAGCAAAATTCAGAAAAACGGGATAGGCAATGAATGAATGAAATGGATTGCTAAACCGCTGCAGGTGTTTATAAGTTTCATATTAACAGTAAGGAAATCAGATGCATTATCTATTTAGGATTTTTGGAATCCACTTTCTATAATGGTATTTGAACACTAGAATACTAAAAGTAGCATTGACTATTCACTGAATAGCAGTGTTCTGAGTTTCCCATATAAACTCAGTAGGTGAAGTTTTAAGGCCTTATTTCTCTACTGCCAATGTCACAGTTTTACCCTGTAAATATTGGGTTGTAGCTAAAAAATAATTATCAGAAGGACTGTAAGGAACATGATTAACTATGATATTCACACCTTTTTTATAGGTACCTAGCCAACAAATCACAAGCACAACAAAACAGGAATTATTTTCTCTTGAGCTGTTCATGTCTGGATGTGCAGCAGTATCACTGGTGTGCTTTGAACTATTTTCTTTCAGAAGTTTCAAAACAAAAAGAGTAAAAATTGACTCAAATTACCAGATGTGCATCTGCAAAGTTTAAGAGAGTAGCTCCATGAGACATTGAAAAAGAGATAGCTGGGAACTACACTGGGGTCTGACCTCCATTAACACAAAAATGAGGTGCCATTACTATGGCAACTGTCTTTGATTACAGGTGGAGGTAGTTGACATTTTTCCTCTCTCTGTAATATCCCTGTAGGCCACATAAGAACTCAGGAAAACACATTTTTTCTGGAGGTATGGATTTGTGTTTCAAAACTTACAAGACTGGAAGCACAGGAAGTACACAGTGTCCACCTGCATGGCTGGCAGGAGGCCCCCTCATTTGGAGGACTTGTGTTCATTTTTATGGACAGTGAATTCCAGTCAGTCTCTGGGGTTGTTGCAAATCAGAGGCTAGATACTGAATCCCTAAGCTTACATTAATTTCTTCCTGTTGTGTCTTTTTAAAGCCTCCTTTCAGTATGGAATAGACCATAACTCCTCTTTTTTATTTACCTCTGCACTTCATGAAAGGAACTCAATACCACTGAAATAGTTGATAAACACTTTCCTGCAACAAAGGCACATGTACAGGTGCCCATCTAGCTATTCTTCCTTTCTTGGATGAAGTTAAATGCCCTATGAGTTATATTGACTTTATCATTGTGAAAATCGGCTTACTGGCATCTTAGCCAGAACAGTAAGAACGAGTTGCTTTATTATGGAAGGTACTACTAGGTAATTTATGAGCTTCTCTTCGTTAAATGCCCACACATCCCAGAGATCAAGCTTGACAAATGACAAAAATTTTCACAGAGGACCTTGCAAAAATGTTACATTTTTGAACATAGCTTTTGGTACTGAGTAAAGCTGATTTTATGTGTAAATTTATCACTTATACAATACAGGGGCTAATAAATTTCAGATTCCTTATACTAAACATATATACATTTTCTCAAAGTAACTTCATTGCTCGCCACGAAATGTCTTCTGCATGATGCAAGCTAAAGATTGGAAAAACAATGTTTTAAGTTTTTATTAGTAGTACAATATTTCAGTTAACCACTATGTTTTTCAGGAAGTCACACAAAACATAACAGTTTTCCAAGAAAAAAATCAAGTTAACCTTAGCAATAGTAGTCATTGCCACATGAAATTTTAAAATTTCCCTGTGAACAACATTTTTTATTTTGGTGTAGATTATTTTTTAACATTTCTGCTATCATTTAAGTATTATCAGATGCATAAGAATTGTAAATGTAAGACCTAATTCCTTTGTTCTTTAGTTGGTCCAGGATGCTAGACAGCTTAATGTAAAGTTTTAACCTGCAGGGTTTTCTCCATTGTTTTTCATTTGGCAATTCTTCTTTTATAAGGGTCATAAAGGCAACAGTCTGTAAAATCTGTTTTGCTCAGTTGTACTAATCTTAGTGTCCTGTTCTTTTTATAAGAGGCTGGTGTCTTTCTTTTTTCAATTAGAATTCTCTGAATGATTCTTCATGATGTGGAAAGTCTTCATCTCTTCAAGGAATCTGATTCAGTTAACCTAAAGTGCCCTCAATTTTGAACACAATAGAAATAATTTGTTTTCTTTACCTCTACTTTTTAACACAGTCGTGCTTAGATGATCTTTTCTGGTAACCTCAGTAAGAACTTAAAAAGAGGATTTAGGTAAGACATTATAGGAACAGAAAACCTAATTGAAATTTCAATAAAAAATTAATTGCCACATCCCACTACAATAAAGAGGTCAAGTCATCCTCTTATGCTCATAGTACACATTGTCAGAAATACACTGATGCAGAAAAAAGACCTGTAATAGTATCATTGATCTTGCATTCATTTGTAGTTGGGAGAAAGGTAAAAGAAAGCATTTATTAACCCCATTCTCTTTGCAGCACATACTAGTGCTGGGATACTAATGAACATACTCAGAGGTACATGGAATGTCCGGATGTATGCTATCAGATTTACACTATTTTGTATAAATTTATGCAGTCATATTGAATGTAATTTTCGGATGATCAAGATTATGAATTTCTGTCAACTAATTCAAGAATGTTCTGGAAAACTCCCTGGGAGTTTTTCCTGTATTTCTACAACTTTTAGACGCAGTATGATGGGTCCTTTCTTCCTGGCTGGGGTTTCTCTCACTGAAATACATGTTAGCTCATTGCAGAGGATACTTTTGGGAATATCTCCACATTGCTTGTTGTTTGCCCTGACTTAAACCAGTCCCACACCCACAGTAGTGTCACATCCTTGACACCACTGTTGGCTGTTGCTGTCAAGATTTTTGATGGACATTGATACATTTTCTTATATGGAAACTACAAAAGTGAAGTGTGATCTATCTGTAATACTAATGGTCCACTTCTACCACAACCTGAATGTAAAATATCTGTGTAACATTCCAAATTCTTATGCTATCTCTGAAGAGGTACTCCAGTATATTATCCTGTGTTTTAAAAACAAACAAACAAAGAAACAAAAAAAAAACAACAAAAAACCAACAACAACTCAAAAGACTGAATTTAAAAACATATCAACTTTATTCTATACCATTATTTTATTGTTTTCACATGGTTTCAAGTTGCATTTATATAAGATGTATTTTAAATTGGTTTGTTAAATGTTTGTGTTTAGAACACCCATTTTCTTTTCCTTTTTCTTTGCATGTAAATGTTTGTATGTAATGCTCCTCTAGACATTTTTGTTTCATGCTGTTAGAAAACACTTAAATATTGCTGTAACTGTAATTGTTTCTTGCAGAGAATCTTTGAAAGCGCTGCCTAGTCAAAGGCAGGACCCAGTGGGGAAGGCAACACTGCACTTTGTGGGTAAGAAGCTTCCCAAAGCTGGAGAGCAAAGGCATAAGCATTACTACTGGAAACTATTTTTGTCATTGCCTTCCCTTGCTTCAACGAAACTCGAAGACAACTTTTTCACTTCAGTCTGCATTGAAAAACACTATGGAGCACTGAAAAGACAATGACTCTTGCTGCATTCCTCCATGTTTTGGAAAAAAATATTTTAGAAATTAAAAAAAAAAAGATAACCTTCAAGTGTTATTGTAAGCCACGATATCTTCCTAATTTCAAGGAAAGAAATGTGGAATTATGCTTAGACTTTAATTATGCTTCCCCAGAAGGAAAATCTGTCTACTGAATACCAACCTAGAAGAAAGGTGTTAGTAGATTTCTAGATAGTGAGTGTATGAATACCAGGCCATTGCTGATTTCACTGACAGAGCAGTAGAGCAAGACATAAAATCATACATAAAATTTCAGATTTGAAGAATCATAGAAGCAATGAATAAACCATGTTGAAGAAGATAACCAAATTGAGGAAACTAGAAGGGATATACGAGAAGACTTTTTTTAGTTGTATCATTTAAGAACTTAAATCTGGTTATGATCACAGCATGACATGAATCAAAAATAGTTTCAAGAAAGTCAGTGTTATACTACTCTGTTTTGAATTTGTCTAAATGAAAATTAGGTCTTAAGCATTTTATTCTAATGTTAAAGAAAAAAAAATAAAAATCTGTGTTATGATTTATTATGTAGCCAGGGTTGGACAGTGACTATCCTGCTGTACAACATTACTCACCATGCAAGATACAGTGAGTTGATTCACTTTTCTACTGACTGATTTCACTTAGAAAGCCAATGAAGTTTTAATCAATTGTTTTAGTTATATATAAATATATGTTCTTCATATGTCTTAGATGTTAAAAAATACATGTATAAAGTCACATTACAGGGAAGGAGACAAAATGGGTTCATGAAATAGATTTCCATTCCCTTTCTATTAAAAAACTAACTATTTTTTGCTAGTATTTCTGCCAGTTCAATGGAACAGTAACAAACCACACTATCAAGTACAATCAATGGCATTTGCTGACATGAACATTTTAATTATGCATTGCAGAAATTTAGTCAATTTTGGAGGATCTTTACACTTGTATTCCCAACTCATAATTATTTCAAGAGTTCCATGTTGTAATTTGATCAATTGAAGGGCACAGGAAACTCTCATATATACTTTACAAAGATAGAGTATCTGTAATAAAAATGCAGCACACAGCAATCTTCCTCACTGCTGCTTGCAAAATAGTTTAATCTTTGATATTAGAACTGATGCTATCTACCTAGTGAAAATGTCAGGCTTTGCCATCATTCTCTTTCAAGGACCAACTGAACGTAATTTCCAAGAAATAAAACTATGAACCCTCTAGAAGCATCAATTGTCTGCAAAAAAGCTGTGCCTGTATGAAATAATTTCCTCAGTAGCACAGGACTTGGATTTCCACAAAGGGATCCTGAAATCAGCAATGCTTTCCACAGACAAAGGATCTTTTCATTTTGACTCTGTTCAAGTCACAACTGCCCATGTAGTGCAGCTGAACCTTGACTACGTAGTTTGCAGGTGCTTCCACAGTAAAGAGAAAAATTGCAATTGCTCTTGCAATACTGGCTGTATGTTTATCATTAAAAGGGATGGAGGAGAGGTAATCTGCCACGTAAATCACATTTCACTAGACATGTGCAGGGCTTCAGAGCATAAACATGAGTTTGCCAGTTTGAATTTGAGCTGGCAGCAGCACAGCAGAGACAGAAAGCAGACTGACAGTGAAAGGTTAAGTGTGATGTGTAGATCTAGAAGGTGTCAGTTCAGGGGTGGTATTTACTGATACTATCTATAAGTTGGATGAGGTAAGATGGCTTGAGAACAATCTGTAGGAGATAAAGGAAGGAGAATGAATCTCAGAACTCTAAGGGAAACTGAAAGTAGATAGAAGCTGGTAAAAAAAATGCTTCTTGAATAATAAGAATAGAAAAGAAGCTAACAGGGCGTACAATACTAGTCTAGATAAAAGAGCAGGGACTGGCATATTACAGTACTTCAGAGAAAGATTTAGGTTTTGATACCTGAGAAATTTTCCCAACATTGTATTGCTATCTTTATGTATACTGATACCACTTCTTAGGGGGAAAAAATGAAGTATTTTTAAAAGCAAATTGAAAAGTCATAATTGAATATAGCTTTTTCAATTGCTAAAATAAACTAATATTCATACAATGAAAAAAACTCAACTGTCCATCTTTGCACAGCCCCTCCCCTCCTCAGTGAAGATCAGCTTGAAATAGGCCAGCATATTGTACATCAGAATCCTGGCAATGAACAATGTTTTACTAACAACATTTAGAACACGTTACCATGTTACTCATTAACAGAATTTGATGAACTTCATTGTCTTGCACAGAAACTAGGATTCTACATTCCCTTTCCAGGTCAGTGTTTCAACACTGTATGTGAGCCCTTTAATCAGGACGTTTTCCCAGAATGAGGGTGTAGATTTGGATCCATTTCTGAAAAAGGAGGTATTAAATTTGCCTCTCTCATGTTCTAGGCAAATGTGCTAACTTTGTGGGAGACTAAGACCACCTTTGTAAAGGGAAGAATTCACCCAAGAAGGAAGTCCATCTTCTGAATCATAATAGTCTTGAATAAGGCACACAAACATTAGGGAAGAGAAGAATGACAGATATATCCACATAGTCTGTGCTTTTCATCTCCCTCTAAATGGGGAAGCAGTAAAAATGATGCAGCCCTGTACACTAAGTTACAAGGACCTTTGCAGTCCAACACCAGGCAAATAGGTATTTTTTGTTGCTGTATTTTAAATTGCAATGTAATATCAACATAAAGATCCAATAAAACAAAAGGTAATTCTGTATTAATTTTTAAACTGATTCTTCAGAGTGTTAACCAACACTGTGATTCCAGATGATCTGTTAGATCTAGGAGGTCTGTCTTTCTTTTTACCTAAAAATGTTGGACCAGAACTCAATAACAACACTTATGTGTATGCTGACACATTTCATTATCCCTTTTCTGGTTTTGATGAACACTGTTCCATTAGAAACACTGATGAAAGTTAACAGTTCCAGGTAGTCTCCTAGAATTATTAATATGGAAATGAGAATGAAACCATACAGTGAAAGGAAAAATTAAACTATTCACTAAGTATTGTGAGGCAAAGTTTTGTTGTTGCTTTTCCCCTGAAAAGAATATTACTTCATCCTTGTCATAGATCTTTTACCTTCTGTCCTTTCAGTTCACTGACATTTTGATACAGAAGACCTACAACAGCAGCTAAAAATAAAATGTACTGTTATTTATTTGATTCAGTAGAACTTTTGACTTATAACCAATATGGGGGTAGGGGTCAGGAAATGTATACTGCAGTCAGATGTCATCTGATGGAAAGCAATACCAAATTTTAAATCTCTTATATTTACCAGAAACAAAACAATATATTATTACATAACCGAAGGATTACTTCTTAGACAGTGATATAAATACATCATGGTTAGTATTTTTAGGTGAAGGTATGTTAACAAACAACTCTTACTGAAAGAATAAACTACTGGACTGTATAGAAGTATCCAGCAATGACTAAGTCTTAACAGGCTTTGTTAAACATTGAGATACTCATAAAAAAATTTGCAAATCATTTTGATTTGACTACTAGAATGAAACCATTGTCCTTTAAAAATACAGTTTTCCAACTTTGCCTGGAGTCCAGGGTGACAGAAGAAACACAGAAAATAGCCCAGCAAATTCATGTTGCTATTGAATTACACTGTGACTTCATAATAAATATTTTCTCTATTCTTTTTAAAATGCCATTTTTAACATCTATAGCATTATGGAAGGAACTAAAATTTTTGAGTATAAGGAAATACAGGGCACTGCACTGTAGAGCTGGTTTCACCTTGCTGCAAAGCTATTCCACTTTTCAGTTTTTTTAAACTTAATCCCAGTATCTTATACTGGTCTGCAAGAACAAGATCGCAGAAGATGTTTTCATATCAATTCTTGACAGTCTTTGCAAAAGTCAAGTTATTCATCCTGCAGTGAATTATAAATACTTTGTAGTTATTTTTCTTTTTTCCACTTTTTTCACAATTTTTTTGTTTGGGTTTGGTTTTATGTTTAGTTTTGGTTTTTTCCTTCTCATTGTGAGACTTAGGCAAGAAGGAAAAGAACGAAAAATGCTAAAACACTATTGGAATATGTCAGAAAGAGTAAAGTAAGGCACCAAATACACTGGTGCAGCTATGGAAGAGCATTCATATCCAGTTGTAATAGAGCTTTGGGACTGAGTCCAAATACAAGCCAAGCTCCACCCCAAACCCATATTTTATTGGCAGAAGAAACAACATCAGACAAAAAAGATGAGCTGGAGCATAAGCCATCACACAATCAGGATTAATGATCCAGACTCAGATGGAAGCAATCCAAGTTCAAATTTCATTAAGACCTGAAATAAGGTGGTAGAAAAGACACATCACAGGAAATTTAATGGTACAGTTTGTATAACAATAAGTTCAACATTGTTGCCAAAGGATTCAGAATGTGACTACTGGGAAATGTCTCATTGCCAGTGACCAAGAAATGACAGAGTTCAATACTCAGTGAAGTAAGGAAGGGTATCAACAGAACTTCTGCCCTGGACTCCTGAAGGGCAGTTTTTTGCCAATTCAGGAAGCAGTTCAGAGAGTATCTTGGGAAACAGCCTGTAAAAGCAAAGGGGTCCAGGGAGAATGGACATACTTCAAGAAAGAAAGCTTGAAGGCGTAGGAGCAGGCTGTCCCAATGTGTCTAAAGGCAAGCCAGCAGGGAAGACAACAGGCCTGGATGAACAGCGAGGTTTTGCAGGAATTTAGGGGGAAAAAAAAGAGAGTTTATCACCTTTAGAAAAAAGGGTAAGCAACTCATGAAATGTTTAGAAAATAGTTAGGTCATGTAGGAAGAAAATTAGAGGGGCAAAAGCACAACTTGAACTTAATCTGGCCACTTCTGTTAAGGATCACAAAAATGTTTTTATAATTACTTCAATAGCAAAAGAAGAGGCTAGGAAAACCTCCATTCTTTGTTGGTCATGGAGTGGGGAACAGAATTACCAAAGATGAGGAAAAGGCTGACGTGCTTAACACCTTCTCTGCCTCAGTTTCCAACAATAAGACAGGTCCTCCTCAGGACAACTGGCCTCCTGAGCTGGTAGACAGGGACAGGGAACTGAATAGCCCCTCTGTATTTCATGAGAAAGCAGTTAGTGACCTGCTAAGCCACGTGAACCCTCACAAGGCTATGGGACCAGATCGGTTCCATCCTAGGGTTGAGCCATCTGGCAGAAGAGCTGCTCTCCAGCATTTATCAACATTCCTGGCTCACCAGGGAGGTCCTGGACAGTTGGAAGTTGGTTAATGTGACACCCATCCACAAGCAGGGCCAGAAGGAAGACCTGTCAGCCTGACCTCAGTTCCCAGCAAGGTTATGGAACAGAACATACTAAGTGTGATTACACAGCACCTACAGGACAGACAGGGGATCAGAGCCGGCCAGCACAGATTTTGGGGGGGGGCAGATCCTGCCTGACCAGGTGACCCACCTGGTGGATGAGGGGAAGGTTGTGGATGTAGTCTACCTGGACTTCAGCAAAGCTTTTGACTCTGTCTTCCTTAGAATGCTGTGCCAGGGAAGGTTTAGGTTAGACATTAGGAAGAAATTCTTTACAGAAAGAATGACTGGGCATTGGAATGGTCTGCCCAGGGAGCTGGTGGATTTGCTGTCCCTGAAGGTATTTCAGAAGAGACTGGATGTGGCACTTAGTGCCATGGTCTAGTTGACAAGGTGGTGTTCAGTCAGGTTGGATTTGATGATCTCAGAGGTCTTTTCCAACCTTGTTGGCTCTGTGATTCTGTACAGGGGGAGAAATTCTTCCCTAGTCCTGATCTCCACATTATTTCTGACACAGACCAGGATGCCATTTTAAGATTGAAATGTGGAAAATTTAGGAAAGCACATAAGCAGGTGTGGTGGTTTAGTTTTCTTGGTTTTGGTCTAGGCCTTCCCTGGTAACAGGGTTATAACTAAGGAAGTATTCTGCACCATTCTTTTACATAATCAGGTGAATATAAGAGAAGGGGGGAGGTTTCTCCCTCTCTTCCTTTTGGGTGTTTGGGAGGACAGCAGGTCTCAGTGTGTTGCTTTCAGTCTCATCTATATAAGCTGAGGCCTATTTGAGAACTGTTGTCCCAGCCATGCAGAGGTGAAGGAACTGTTTTCTTGAGAGAAGTTTGGTGAGAATTTATTTTGTTAGTTACTTTATTGAGTTATTCCCTGAGTTTTTGAGTGTGTGTATCTGTTTTGTTTTGGTTTTACCTGATTTTTGTCCCTCTTCCCCTTCCCTTTCCCCCTTTTCCCTTTTGGGATTGTTTGGGATTCTTATTCTCTATATTCATAGTGTTTAATTGTATACAACTGTAATATATGTGAATATATTCTTGTGGTACTTTTTTTCTCTCTCGGGAGGGGGGAATCTGTAGGGAGCCAACCCAAACCTCCACAGCAGGAAGAAAGGAGCAATCATGGAATGTCCATGTACAACTGCAAAGACAACTCCCAATGACAAGAGACTGTCCCCAAAAGATAGTTTGGAACAAACTTCTTTTATGTACAGATTCTTACATTTGTAAAAAAAAAAAAAAAAAAAAAAGGATACTCAAGCTTCTTTTAGGTTAACTGGCAAGCTTCCACTTAAGTGCACCACAGGAAAACATACTGAAGGAAAAATGTGCCATTCCCTAGCTAAATATGGTTTTCTTCCTGTGATAACTGCACAAAAAGAATGAGGGCTAGTTCTGGTTTGACACTAACTGAAATGTTTCCAGTTATTGTATGGGGAATAAAAGTCTTACTTAGCCTCTGTTTCTGCTCTTCTTCCATCCCCCCATCATATCCCCTTAAACTTCTTGCCACTAGCTACATGTTGCCTACAAATTCTTTGTACTC
>WBMV01003880.1:2173433-2224607 GCA_013396655.1 Campylorhamphus procurvoides | reverse complement strand
GGGGGGAGAGGAAATCAGTGTAAGGGAAAAAGAAACAACATTAAGTCGGCACCTAACAACTGACCTCTAAATTCCCACCTCAGCCTACAAGTAAAGAAAAGATCTGTTTCTTGTCCTGTTGTCTTCCATCACACCATATTTCATCTCTCATATCCTGCTTTATCTCTGTTCCTCTCCCCATCTCCTAGAGCAGCATAAGCTCCTGCTCCCCATTGAACAAACTCCTAACGTTCTGTTTTGAAAAAATTGTTGCCTCAAATAGGTATTCTCCTGGAATGTAATACATTTCTGTGCATGTGCCACTGACTTTCACCCATACACATAGAATGTCACATACATTTCCTGCTTCTTTCTAGGCAATTTTATTTGTCCATTAGTTTGAGAGCTTCTCAGAGTAAATGCATCTGTGTTTCATTTATTACTGATCTGCTTATATTTAAACCATGAATTATCTGGAAGTTTTCATTCCAAAATGCTATGATGTCTACAGGTAGGTGTTTTTGCCAGTAAAACAAAAATGCATTTAAAAAATGGTTAGTTAGTAGGCAAAATCGAAATTTCTAGATTTAGAGTTTGACCTCACTTTGCTCTATGCAAGCAGACAACAGTAGCCATCAAATTGCACAACAGCACTGACTGTAAAACACTGTACTTTAGATTGACCAAAGAAATTTTTTCACTCATTGTTTAGATTTTTCTCAAGTTGAAGAAATCAGTATAATGGGTACTAACTTTTCAGATAAAGCAAAAAGTAAATAAAACAGTTTAAAAAATATTCTAACACAAAGTAAAAATGCTAAAATAAAAAAAGAAACATTGTGTACTGTCAAAACATTTCAAATTACTTTGAAAAAACATTTTAAAGCTTTATCTTCAGGAGGCAATCTAAGACAATGTCTAGCTTGTCTTTTCGCTATGCAAATGGATTTATCCTCCTGGACAAGTCTACCTATATCCTGCCATTCACTGGAGTATCACTTTTACAGAGTAAAGTAGAAGAAAACAAAAAGTCTTTTCTAAGATGCTTCAAATTAAAATCTCGGGATATGGAGGCTGGTGCTGGTGCATTGTACTTTGGGTATCTTAGTGCTATTGCCTTAGTAATGCTAAAGCCCCATTGTTTGCAGCTGTGGAGCTTCTCTCCTCAGCTGTTGCATCAGTCTCTTCTCAGTGCCTCTGCGACCATGGAACCCTTGGGTTCCCATGCTGTTGCTCTTGTGATGTAGGTCTCATGATCTTGCTCCTGCAAAACCCTGGTGTTCTTGTCGCTCTTCTCATGGAAAGCACCTACCACTTGTTGCCCTTCATTCACAGAACCACAAAATCAACTACATTAGAAAACACCTCCAAGATTATCAAGTCCAACCTTTGACTTAAAAATGCCTTGACAACTAGACCATGGCACTAAGTGCCACATCCAGCCTCTTCTTAAACACCTGCAGGGACAGTGACTCCAACTTTGCTTTCCTTTACCTCCTGTTTTCTGGGGTTTGTTTATATGAGGGAAAGATAAACACAGTGCAAAATAGGGTAGGTAACAACCACTGAAACATTTTGTAAATATTATCCAGTAATACACGCATACAGGAACTTAACAAAAAAAACACAATGCTGTACTGGCACATAATTAGCATACTCCAATCAGTGCTAACAACCTCATAAGCAAGAATCAAGTTGTAGGGAGTTTGAGCAAGTCCCAGTGTAAAGCATATAGCACTAGAGAGAAAGCATGGTTTAAAAATTATCATAATCTTTATTGTTCTTCATCACTTATCACCTTCACCATTTCCATATGTTGTACTAGAGACTGCCTCCAGACACAGACCTCTGAGGAGAGTTTTCCCTTCCTTTTTTCCTTTTGTTTTTATCCTACCCCAAAACTTCCTTTCTGTGTACTAACACATGCCATCAGCTACAGACATCACTTTTTTCTTTTCTCATGTGAACCTGACTCAATATACTTTGTGTATCAATAATATTGATAAAAGGATACTATAGTCTCTCTGGTGGCATATGGAGTGTTTTTTATCAGCCTAATCTGAAATAATACATTAATAATGTCAGGGTGTTATTGCCTTGTCCCCTGCACATATTTTGAATATAAACTCAAATATTTTTAATGTGATCTGCTTTTCAAGTAGTAGAAGGTTTCTTTTAGCTGTCCTCTGCCACCTGCTTTCTGCTGTGACAGTCATTTTGATATGTTTCTGGTTTCTTTATGATAACAGAAGAAGCTGGGCCTACCCTAAGGCACAAGCCTGCCTTTGAAGCAGTAATCCATGCTGGAGTCCAGCCAGCCAGCCAGCCAGCCATTCATACATACACACACACTCTCCAGTATGGTAGTGATCATTTTTTAGAAAGCAAGACATAATACAATTCATTCTCTTTTCCTTAAAAATGTCCACTTCATAAGGCACTAAACAGTATTTAATGATTAATTAGCTTACCAGAGATTTCAATTTCAGGGGTGGGATGAGGTGTGTTTTCTTTTTGTTGTTGTTCAGTTTTGTCAAGTTAGATGACACTATTGTAGCCCCTGTGGTCTGGCATCATGTGACATGTTAAAAAATCACCAGTTAACAGAAATTTTAATATTTTGCAACCTCTGAATTGATCTGATGCACTAATAATACAATGGGCTTTTGATTTTAGTGCCAGATATTTTTCTAAATTGTCTCAGTTACATGATAAAAATTAGGATGCCAGTCATCATAGTAGGAAGCATACATGACTTACCACTATATTCAGCATAGGAATAACGATTATTCTGCTTCTGTCTGAATTTTCTACCCCTTATGTCTGCTACTGATACCCTGATATGTTTCAGCTTTCATAAACATCCGCATGTCTTTAGGCGACCTATCAGGCTTAATTTTTCCAGACTCTTACCGCTGTAACAGCTGTTTGTTCATTTTTTATTCTTATTCTATCAGGAAGAGAGAGGAACTTTATATATAAAATTAGGCTTTTAGTCACTTGCCCTTAACAGAGAAAAGGGAGAGAAGCTCTGTGGTAGCTTGACAAGAAAGCAAATACAATGAAACCTTAGGTTTTCTGTGGTTCAATTTCAATTCATTATTCCAGTTTAGCTAGATCAGAATTAGAGAATGATCCCTTCTTTAAGTGTCAAACTTTCAAAAGAGGACTCAAATCTTAAGATAAAATATTCATGAAAAATGGTGCCTCTCTTTAAATTTCCATTAATTTCTTTTCTTACATTGCTTTTACATTAGTCTTTCTCCTATTTCACCTTACCCTCCCTTCCCTTTGACTTTAAATCCAACTAAAGATTTTTTTAATGTCTTGTATAGATTTCTGAAGAAATTTTGATGTGAGTTTTGATGCCATCTACTTTTTAAAATGAGAAATGCATTAAATAATAAAATATAAGTAAACATAGGACAGAAAAAAATATAAAAACTGATAAAGAGTTTCCAGGAATGCATGGGGGTCTACAATGGCAGTGCCTTTATTTCTAACATTTGTATCTGTTTCAAGTTTGTCATTTCTCAGGGACTTTGTTTATATATATGCAAGTAGTAAAGAAATTTTATTTTATTCCTGCTTCAAAACATTGTAAACTAGGAAGCAACATTCAAATATTTGCTGACTTACTAGTTGCAATTTCAATCTCTACTGTTGCTTATTACTCAGTCCACATTTCCAGTATTCTTCATTATGCATTGATCAATGAACTGAATTGTGTCACAGGTCACACACAATTTTGCATTAAAATTACAAAACAGAAAGAAATATGCCTGCTAGTAGAAAAACTAGCAGTCACAGAACATTTATGATCCATGCATTTTCACAGGCTTCACACTGATGACTGACACCATGCCAGTAACAACAATACAAACAAGGAAACAGCATCACAGAGAATGACAGATTTATTTTGACATCATTTATCTTGCTTGACGTTTTCCATATTGAAGCAAATTCTGAGTGAGCAGAATCCTAAACACTGATAGTAAATTTATATTTTTCATTTCAAACACTTATTTGGATGTATGTTTTCATCTTTATGGCCATTTAATCTCTTGCACATCTACTACAAAAAATCAAAATTACTTTTAAATTTTGTAAATATTGAAAATTTAGATATAACTCAAACACAAATACCAAATACATTGATAAACCTGCCTAACAGTGAAGCAACTCTGGAGCCAAGTCGCAGCTTCTCTAGAGCCAAACTTCCTTTGCTTTTTTATTTCTAAATAAGGAGTTTAATATCTCTTAGGATTTAAACTAGCACTTTCCTTGTACAAAACCTATGCTCATATTTACTCCTACTACTACAAAAACCAATATTGAACCAACACAAGAGGTACTCAATTTGGAGTTCTCAGAACATGCTTGTATATGCAGACCTTATAGCGGATTGTCAGGAAGGAAGACACAAATGACTGGCATTATGAATAAATTTTTAAAAAAAATTATTTTTCAACTTTTCCTTCTCTTGTCAAACTGGTTTTCTGTCAGAAGCTTATAACTGTGAAGTAAATGTGACATCTAAAGCCATAAGAGCTTCCATTCCTCTTTTCTGGCAAAACTCCAGATTTTGTCTTCTAAGTGAAAGACCCCTTTAATGATTGTAGGTTTTGGACCCATTCCTGAGCATCTGAATGGCCTGCTTCTTTGGCTGGGAAAACACAGCCTCTGAATCTCAGGCAAAAATGATTTTATTTCAATGCAACAGTGAAACTATACAGACAGTGGTGTCGCTAGGTATGAGCAGTGCCCTTTTTCATCAGGATGAAGTGTAGTAGTAAAGCTGAGCCACTATAAAAATACACTACAGAATGCCACCTAATTTTTGTTATGATAAGGTTTGTGATTTCATGTACTGCTTACTCATTATTCCTAATATGTTTTTAAGTACATCATACTAACTCAATAAGGAATGGTTCCAGCTTACTGACAAGACACCCATAAAAATTCATTAAGAAACAAATTGGGATATCTACGTGTAACATCTTCAAGATTCATTACGACAATTTGATGTTAAAAATACAAAGACAGCCATTAAAGTGAAAAGATTGGCAGCAGCCCATATATCTGTAGTCTGACATAAATTTTAATAGTCAGCTACTGACTCATAAAATGTGTTTCCCCACCATTTACTTCCATGTTGCCTAAAACACACATGACTAGCAAAGGCTGGCACTCATTGTGCCTAAAATTAAGCCTTAAGATTATTCCAAACAAAATAAAACCCTTGAGTCAATGTCATGGTTTAACCCGAGGTGGCAACCAAGCCCACTGGTGGTGCTTGCTCAACCTTCTCAGAGTGAGTGGCGTGGGAAGAATGAAAAGAGTAAAAGTAAGAAAACTGGTGGGCTGAGATAAAGACAGGTTAATTGGTAAAACAGAAGCTACATGCAGAAGTAAAGCAAAACAAGTGCTTCATTCACCACTTCCCACCAATGGGCAGGTTCAGCCATCCCCAGGAAAGCTGGGCCACATCAGTTGTAATGGTTACTTGGAAAGGAAAACACCATCACTCCAATTGTCCCTGAATCCTCTTCCCCCAGCTTTCTGTGCTAAGCATGGCATCATATGGTGTGGAATATCCCTTTGGTCAGTGAGGGGTCAACTGTCCCAGCTCTTTCCTCTCCTAACCCCTTGTGCACTCCCCGTCTCCTTACTGGTGGGACAGGGTGAGGAGCAGAAAAGGCCTTGACTCTGCACTGCTCAGCTCTAGCAAAAACACGCCTGTGTTATCAACACTGTGTCCAGTACAAATCCAAAACTTAGACCTGTATGAGGTCCTATGGAATGAAAGTAAAACTATTTCAGCCAAAACTAGCAGAACCAGGAACAAGTATGACCTCTGTGTGGGTAAAAGAGGTCACAGGCACTACTTGGGTGCCACTACTGTGCACAACTCTGACAGAGACATGATCCTATGAGAGGTTCAACATCCTTTTCAGGAAAATCTGAATGCTTTCACAAGAATTTAATGAATTTGCTTCTAACTGATCTGATATGATCCTCTCTTTCAAGTGATCTCTGGAGCAGTTACCTCTGGGATGTAGACACTCTATACTCTTAAAGAGTTTTTTTAGGCCTTGAATGTTAGTGTAGGACTGAGCTAAGAATAGATAGATGTAAGTGTTTTAATCACCATGACTAATGGAGCTTTAAGCAACATGGGTCCAATTTTGACAGTCATTATGCTAAGTTGAGCTAACAAGAATAACCTATTCTGTAAAAAGCACTGTAGGTTAAAAAAAAAAAAATCAGAGCCTTACACCATGAGTATTTAATAACAGTATTAGGAAAAACTAGCTTTACTTCAGGTAGATGTTTCTGGTTTTGTCCATTACACAAAGAAATTGTTAGTTGAAATAGGTGAAAAAAATAACAGAAACTTCAGACCATGATGGTGTTTCTCTTGTACTGCACATATGTTCACACAGAAATACCTGTTTACAGTTACACTGAAACACCCCTAAGATGTAGGTTGTTGAGAAAATTTTTTTCTCAAAGATGAGTTATTTGTGTTTTGTGATGCATTTTTCAAAATGCAGAAAGGAAACCTTATAAAACCTCAGTCATTTCTAAACAGAGTATCAGTCTGCTAGCTAAGAAAGTAGCTTTCTGAAGCTTCCATATAAATGAGGAGCTTTGGTTAGTTGATTTTTGTAGGACTTAAATGTGTTGGTGTCAAACATCACACGGATATTATATGGACACCATTTAACACAATGAACAGCTTTGTTCTTTTTAAGCATGGGTGTTGTTTCCACAACTTTCCATCATTTCTCCTGAAGATTTTATTCAGTTAAAAACCAGTACCAAAACACAATCAGGTTCATCAGGTCCTGAGATGTCAGGAATCAAACATAAGGTGACTGATCTCAAACTCTTTAAAAAAAACCCCACATCATAAGATAATCAAAACCCAGTATTTCAGAAAACCTTATGTGATATTTCTTATGAATAAGGAGTGAATGCCTGACAGGTACATGACGCATACCTTGTATTTACAGCTTCTCTTCAGTCTGAGACATAAAGAATATAATTAGTAATTCTGGGCCAAATCTTTAGAGATTTTAAGCATCTGCTAATTAGCCCAAGAGCTGTTAACAGCAGGAGACACTATAAAGTCTCAGCACATCCATAAAACATTGAATGAGAAGCCAGCTCTGCAGTTTATCATTTTATTGTAGTGTGTCATTTTGTAGTTTAGTATTTTCTTGCTTATTGTTGTACTTTTTTGCTGATTATTTTACGTATTATTTTGTTTTTATTTTAAGTCTGCAACCAAATATTCCATCATCTCAAAAAATTCACATCTATAGAAAAGGAGGGGAAGTAATAATATGACACGCAATCAGGATGCTGACAGGCATCAACTCTGTCATCTTTGTCTATGTACAAGTTCTCAGCTACTTCATTATTAAAAGCTATACATTACAACTCTGGCTGATTTTTTACTACAGATAACGCTTGAGAAGGATATACCTAAAAAGAAGCACCTGAGAGCATAAATCAGGAGCATCTTAGTCACCCATCAGATCTCAGCCCACACAATGAAATAATTACTGGTATGACCATCTGATAAATTTTGCAAGGCACTTTCTATACCTAAACTTAAGATCCTCTAGGAAACATCATTCTGTCTATCAATTTACTCATAAGAAACATGTTGATCATGAAATGTTTGTATTTTTTTTCTAACTTTATTTGCATTTCCCTAATATCTCTACTTGATAGTTTTATTGATGAAGCATCAAGAAGGAACTACCTTTAAGGATTTGATAAAATTCTATCCACATAGGAATTTTGCAGAAAATGTCATGCAATATGATCAGTCCATTTTTAAAAGTCTAATTAAAGACATCAGAAATTACCTGAGGGTAGGAAGAACAATTAATGGATGTTTCTTGTCAGAAATTGTGAAATGTGTTTTGCCAAAGGGATTAAACATACCCATTGAATTCATCATGTCATACAAACATCCATTATTTGCCAATTCAGTGTATGAGGAGAAATATTTCTCCATTTCTTGTAGTTATGAAGCTGCTATTCCTATGACACTGTCATTAGCTATTTGAGAAGGAAGCTCCTCTAAATTAGGAGAGACCATTTTTATGTACCCCTAAAGCCCATAGGTTAGCCTCTTTTTTTGCCCACCTCCAGCCTTCACAGGAAATGTCTCAGACTTTCTTGTTACACCAACAAGGAAAACAGTAAGAAAAGCCCTTCTTAATGGCAAGATACTGCACTCACCTGCTGTACATGCCTACCATGCTATGCCACAAACCTGGAAGATATTTTGGTCCTCTGCACAAGAAAGGCACTAACCCACTTGGTATACATGACTTACCACGATCATTTCAAACAAAAGGCAATATTTAAAAATGTGGGTTTGCTACTATCACATTTTGAAAGACAAGAACTATTCAAGGTTTGCTTCCAAAAAAGACTTCAGGTCTGTATACACTAAACACAGAGGATTGAGTCACTTTTTTAAGCTCAAGAGTAAGTTTTGGATAAGATATATATAATTGAATTGTCATGCTGGATGCTTCTCTTCATCTCTCAGAAGTATGGGTTCATTATCAGACGCTTTCCTCTGCTTGCACATGGCATAGGACACCTTACTGAGTTCTGCAGTGATCTCTAGAATATAGAGCCCTGAGTGCTGCTAAGGAAACTTTCCCGCTCAATTATCCAGGAGCCACTGTGACAGTCACACACTACCTGAGCTGGGACCAAAGCCCCTTCACAGTAGACAGCTCCAGGGAACAGGTGGGTGTCCCACTTGATTCCCTAGACACACTCCACACTTGTGCAGTCAGACCAGGTTTCCTTACTGGCTTGACCCCAGGTTTTCCATAGCACTGTCAGACATCTGGATCCTTTAATCTTGGTGCAATAACTAAGTAATATCTTGCGCTGGTGTCTCTGAGGAGGGACCCCGAACCAAAGAAACCCTTAGCTTTTATATCCCCGGTCTAAGGGGGCGAAAGTCTGGAGTCATTTGCTACTGGCCAGTCCCCTGGCTGGCCCACAGGCCCCTGTACCCTTTGACACAAAGGGTCAGCAGTTCACAGACTCTTGTCTCAGGCTCTTGCCACCCAGAGCTCAACCTGCAGCTACCACTGCACACCGTGCTACCTGCACTGGATGTATTCCTTAATAGCGATTCCCATCATAATATTGTTGCTTTCAGCACCAGTTCGTTCATATGATTCCAACAGCATTTAGTGGTTGGCTTTTGCAACAGGGCTGAGCTCTAAAGTGGTGGGATGATGAACTCCTCAGAAAATGGCTTGGTGGAATGAAGCAGAAGGACCCAAAAAGGGCTTCTGGCTTCCCCTGCTGTGATAAGTGAGATATGAGAAGAGTAAAGGTCCAGCTCATGGTAAAGCAGCACTGAGCTCTTTGTGTTTCATGATTCCTGAGGCTGTCAAGACAATTCTGCACAAATGTGATCTCATTTAAAGTTAAAGCAGAAATGGAAATTCTGCAAAATGGAAACACTAAAGTGATAATAATTCAAGTATTTAACTAATAATCCAAGTCTCATGAGGGACCTTCATGTTTAATTTTATGTATGATGTGGAGACTAAGTTTATTACTGGGTACCGATTAATCTTTCTGCAATTTTTGTTAATATTTTTGCAAAGCCCACTGGACAATGATAAATCATTGCAATTAAGGTTGGGCCAAATTAATCTCGCAGCTTCATTTTATGTCTGTACTATCTCGCTTGTTTTTGATGATCAGCTTTTAAATTTGGGGTGATGGCAGCAAATATGTAATGTCACATAACAGCTAGAAATCTTGTATAATTACATATTGCTTTTAATGTAATTTGTAATGTGTGAATTCATTATATTTGATTTATTTTGCCTGCTGATTCATCCCAAAAGCTACTTTTAGGCATAGCAGGGACTCCTGAAACTTCAGGACATTAATTTACAACTGATCTCTAGGAATCACAGGCATCTAAGTAATACCAGCCTACAGCCAAAAATTCAGGGAGAGCTGATCATACTGGCCACGGTATTACTTCTAAATATGCTTCTAGTCTCTTCTAAGGACTCTATTCATGCAGTCATGTCCCCTCTTTTGGTAATTTCAGTCTACTGCTTATTAAAGGGTATGAAGGCAGAGTTGCCAGCCCAAAGACCTGGATACAAATTTATAACTTGTATCTTGTATGTAGGTAGCATTGTGCATTTTCTTACAGTTGTCATACTATGCTGGTTCTTCTCTCCAGCATGTGCATATGCATTCTGTGCATTCATCTTCAAAGGTGTCACTGACACTTCAGAGACTGTCTTAGAATTTAAAGAAAGCCTTCTTATCTGTTTACAACTTAATTTTTTTATGGACTACAAAAAGCCATTAATAATTTATCAGTCACAATTTATCTGTTTAACAGCTCCAACCAATAGTTTGAAAAATAAAAGAACTAGGAGTTGTCTTTTTCAAGCCTATATTATACCATTTCATTATTTATTTTAAATACAGTCCCTGTTCTTATTTGCTGATTTGTAGGCTATTGAAAGAAAAAAAAAAAAAAAAACACGAAAAAAACACCAAACCTACAATGGAGAAAAACACGGTTTTGTTTAGTCTGTTGTCCTAACACATATGCAAAAGTTCTCCAGATTTACAAAAGCTGGCATTGGCAGATCATGTTCTGATAGAGCTCTCAAGACAGCTTGCTTTGCCAGAGAATAAAAATCAAAAAAACCCTCTGCCCATTCCTATTTTACATCTTTTCCCTGTTCATTTTTTCTTGTATTGCATCTGCTTAATAATACCCAACAGTAGATACATATAAGTAAAGAATATGCATCATATGTAACATTAGGAATTACAGATATTCCCAAGCAATACTACCATTCAAAAATAGTCCAAGGTAAGAATAATCTATTCTATACCCAGAACACATTATTTGTGATAGCAATGCACCATGCTTCATTTATATGTAAAAACACCTGCTGGTTGATATAAAACAGTCTCAAGGTAGAAACAATTTTAACCCAAATAATATTAAATTGAATATTAAAAAGAAAAAATACCCCTCAGCTTTGCACAAGGTCCATTGCCACCAAATTCTTCCTGTCTTGATGGTTAGAGACAAACCTTTCCCTCCAAATCTCTTCTCAGTGACCTCTTAAGCGAACTATCAATACATATAGGGTCAAAATCTTGCATGTCCATTGCTGATGATCTTATGTTGATATTGCACACCTACAAAGCAATAGGACCAAATGAGTTTTAGAAAAAGATGACAACATAAGTCCTGAAAAACTAAAAGCCAGACTAAAATGACACAGAAAAAGGGGAATTTTTTCTGATTCTGAAGTGTTTCAGATTTTTTACAAATTGCCCATTAACAGTTTTTTAAAGGATGTGTGAGTAAATACACAGAGTCCAGTATGCACATCAGTATCAGCAGGCACCCCAGAACCAAGTGGTGTGAGTGGGTAAAGAGGATCAGTAGCTGCACACATATTGTAGCCGTCTGAAGAAAAAATATGATGAATGAAAATGCTAAACAAGACATGGGCCAGCATATGGCTTAGTAATTTTGTAGCTTCTGATGTATATGTGTTTATGCTTGTGTATGCATACACATATTTGCTGCTATTTTAGCTATGTTCATATAGGCAATAGCATCTTCAGAGCTTATTAGTAGCAGGTTAAGTGCTTTTGCCTTCCTAAATGTCACCATTTGATATTTAATAAATGCCAAGAAATCTCAGCAAGTGTCAAGTGTGCTGTTGGGTGACTTTGCACCAGCTCTTTAACACATAACCCCTAATCTGTGGTAACTCTACTCTTGTCTAACCAACTCCTCATCTATTTTTGATAAATTAAGAGAAGAGTTGTAAAATGCCAGAAAGAAGGGACATATCTAGACCACTCTGCTACTAAACAGTGGATTTCTACCTTACTGAAAAATGGTCTGCTGACTAAGAAGGCTTAGATTCTCAACTAACTCAGCTGTCTGCTTAAATAAAAACTATCCTGAAATGGAGTTTTCAGCACATTTTAGGGCTAACTTCTCGGTGACTTTAAATCAAATTTTGAAATCTAAATCTAATCTAAATCACTGATCACATTGAAGTATAAGGCTGGAAGAACTAAGCTTTGCCAGTTAGTAGTCTTATTTTTTGAACAAAAATGCAGGATGTCCAAGAACAACTGAGTGCCAATACAGGCGATTCTATGGGACTGTCCAATTTAAGTGAGTAGAATTTGATTTTAACTTCATTTCATTTTCTTTAACTGAAACCATTGGTCTTACCTGGTAGAATACTAAAATACCAGAGACTGGGCAGACTACTCATGGAAGGATTATTAGTATTTACAGGTTTAGAAAACTTCTTTCTGATGCTCTAGGCTGGTGGATCACAGTGGCAAGAGCCTGTAAAATAGGTAGTTTGGCTTGCAGCTATCTGTGCAACCACAAAAAGCGTTAATATTTAGAGTTCATTGATATGGTTATTAAAAAATCATACAGTTATAAACATTTTGAAGAGTTAACAAGAATTCCTTTTTACAAAATCAGGAAACAATTGTCCAATTTTTTTTTCATTATTGCTTCTCCCAATAACAATAATTTTAAAAAAGTAAATCCAGTGAATATTAGACTGCATTTTATTATATTGTAGGCTTTGATTTGGTTTATCCTGCTAGAAATCTAAAAACACCCCATAAAGCCAAAGAAATAAGAGATTGGTTAGCCAGTCTGCTTTATTTATTATTGAACAAGAAGCCATTTTCATTTGCATCTTTGTCAGAAGAAGCGTTGTATTTGCTTAGAGTACACTGAAGAAATCTCAACTCATTCAAGGCAATTGCATTTATATTTGTTTAAATTATGTGAACATTAAAAATGCTGCATTACTTGTCAGTTTTGTAAAATAACATGCAAAACATTTCAGAACTGAATTTTTACTTCAAGGAAATAAGTATATTTTTATTTCATGCATTTGCAAGAATGCACAAACACAGGATGTGTATTCTATGACTGTTTCCTCATATATTTCTCAAGTTGCCTAGGTTACTTCTGGACTTCTAGTATTTTTTTTTCTTCTAATTGCTATTTTTGTTACTGCAGGGAGATGATTCCTGATAACCAGTCTTAGGCTGGAACTTGCAGTGAGAATTGTCAGGATATTTTCTGTCTTCTCTTGATATTTTTACACTGTGTTTTTGTATTGAAGTTCATACTGAAAGTTTGGGGGACCACTTTCCATTTTGACCACTTGTATGTGTAGAATACTGACACGGGGCAAACACTGGAGATCAAATCACTTAAAAACAGATGGGAGTTTCCACATTTAGAATCTTTGTCAGCAATTGTTATCTATATTTTTCTATCTAATATCATTAGGACAAGGTTTCCTTCCTTGGCAATGGTTCCTTACTTCAAGGGAAATTTATTAGCATACATTAATCTCTTACATCTCTTCTGTATAGCTTAGCTGTAGCTCTATCTCCTCATTTATATTTATTACCCGCCTTATTTATATAAGGTGAAGCATTGTGTTCATCGTGTCTCCTCCTAGAATACTAATTGCTTCTTATATTTCAGGCATTTATGCCTTTGAGTATTTAACTTAAAATAACTAAGAAAGGTGTTTTTGTTTGCTTGCTGTTTAATCATTTACAGAAGGATGCTGAGGCAAAAGAGTAAGGTCATTCAAACTCCAAGGTGATTCTTCCTTTAGTGGAGGCAGAAAATAAGCCAAAAGAGGAAAAGACCTGGAAAATCTTTTCCTGGGGTCTGTGGACATCGATTAACCTAATGTCAGAGCATAATAATTTATGATACTCTGGGTGCAAACAGAAAGTGATCTATGAATTTCATGCTATTATCCTTATTATTCTTCATCATTAATGAAAATTATCTCAGCCTCTCCCATCAGCAGTGAGGCCTATACCACTGGAAGTTGGAATAACTTTTCTCTTACTCCCTCTTCAGATAGGTATTTCTCATGAAATTTTAAAATTTTTCATTCTATCTGTGAAATCAACATTTATATAGCTGACCCACAACTTTAATACATTTCAAAACTCTACATTCAATTAATAACAACTCTAGAAACAATATTTTATGCCACTGTAAAATTTAATCAACCAAATAGTTTATTTCAAATGAGTGTTGTTTTCCTTACTTTGCCTACAGAGATATTGCACTGCTTTTTTTCCACCCTCGCTTGTGAAAATTAATTAATTTAGAAGCATATCCTCCAATAGAAGCTATTGTAGCTAGGAGCTCTTGTTCCATGACTAATTTTTCCATGTGGGAATTTTTTTCTCCAACAGATTCCTATCACACAGAATAAAGAGCCCTTGTATAAATGCATCCAGACTGGCTACTTGCACATGGCATACAGAGAAAGTAGAAATGACTTCAAAGGAAACCCTTTCTCAACTTTCCTCCATTTGGATGACTAGGGAAAAGGGATCGCATACCATTATTAGATTAGAGCGAAAGCTATACTAGATGCCAGTCTAACAACTTTGTAGTGATATATGCTGATTTGCTGTAAAAAATTAATTGCATAAGTTAATAAAATTTGAAATTATGAGGAACAGTAGCAGAAGCTTCTTTTCAAAATGTATTTGAAACCCTTGCACATACTCCCACGGGTTTTCCTTTTCTGACCTCTCTACAGACCCTGCCCATGATGGTCATAGCAATTTACTCTTTATGTCTCAGCATTCCATGCAGCCTTTAATTGATAATCTCGGATATTAATTCCACTTTGCAGAGTGTACCTGGATCTGTGATCTCCTGCATGAGGAGAATGAGAAGAAGACTTCTCTCCCACATGGAACAATTTGAACTACAAGAGAAACAAGGAAATCCCATGCAATTTTTTCCTTGCTAAGAACTTTGTTGATGTTTTCCATGGAGAAAGGAAAATATCTCCCTTTCACTCTTCCTTTATATCAGATAATTGCCTTTGCTTAAGGTCAAAAGTGATGTCAAATTCCCTGGGCAAGTTGCCATTCCTCCTTCAGGAGCAGCACTGTGGGAGCATGGGCTGAAGTAGCTTTGTGGCTACTGGTGCTGCAATGAGATGGACTCAGCAGAGATGGGACAAATGCAGGATGGATGTTACCAAATGCAGCAGGCTGCTATGAGGTAGCAGCCAGAGATGCCTTTCATGCCATGTTGATGGTACATGTGATATGGGTACAAGCTGTCAAGAGGGTGCAAATAGAAGAGTACTCATTAAATATAGTAATGGTGATACTTATAGCACCCCACAGTAAGTCATAATATAGATAAATATCTGGATACAGGGGCAGACAGATGGTGAATTACTCTTATGTAATTAAAAAGTATATTTGCAGACTCCTGAGAATGGTCCAGCAATAATTTTGATTTCATTCAGACTGGAGGAACAAAAAAGGAATGACTGGGATCTTCCATAAATTTCACATCTGCTTCTGCATTTTTCACATTAATATTATAGATGTCACTGTGTATAAGTCACATTTGTAATTTCTTTCTAAAATAATTTTCATATTCTGTAAAGGGAACTATCAAATCTATTTTTTTGAAATTTCACCACTATATTCTGCAAAAGTACAAATCTTTGCAGCTATCATTGTTCTACACATAACAACAAAATAAATTTAAATTAATTCTGTGATTCTCAAAAGATGCTTCATCCTGTTTCCCCCAAACGTTCTGTCAACCATTTAAAAAATAAAGCCAGCAGAACAAGAACATTTGCTAATTAACAAGAGAAATTATGCTGTCTATTTTGCTTAGGGCAGTTGAACAAATCAATATCAGTTTATCAGGATACTTGAATCTAACTACCTTCTAAATTAAATATATTATAAATATTAAAATGCTTGCTTAAATAAGTTCTTAAAATTATACTTCAGCTTTCTACCTAAGAAACTATTTAAGTAATTGCAATATGCAAGCAAAAATGTGTATTGGAAAACCAAAGGGGATTACGTGTGAACCAAAAAATAGAAAAGGCTTCATAATATTGAAGGCTGCTAGAGGATATTTTTAAAGAAAGCATCAATGCTTTTCAATA
This sequence comes from Campylorhamphus procurvoides, assembly GCA_013396655.1. Classification (NCBI taxonomy): domain Eukaryota; kingdom Metazoa; phylum Chordata; class Aves; order Passeriformes; family Dendrocolaptidae; genus Campylorhamphus; species Campylorhamphus procurvoides. The sequence goes on along the minus strand of WBMV01003880.1, from coordinate 2,208,555 downwards.
TATGAGCAGCATAAAAGAACCTAACATTCAACTTGTAGTGGAGGGCTTACACAAGGCTAATGCAGTGATCAGGTTCAGAACAACTTAGTGAGAACTGGTTTTACTTGAGGCGTTACCATATTTTGCTAATTATCATGTTTCATTTAATCTTGGATCTTCAGTCTGTACAGACCTGATCTATCTGCAAAGAAGTCTTTCTATTTCTTTACACGAGTTTTGGAACTACTGTGTTTACACCCTTTCTCATTCAAAAATGTCACAGAAATAGCTCAGAACAGCAGTTTTTCTTTCCCCAATTCATTCATTTAATGTATGTGGTTCTATTTGTCATTAATAACTTCTCCTGCACAAAACATGTGGACAGATTTTGTAAGACTGGTTTAGCAAACTTCTGACTGTAAATATGTAAATACAAAGATAACTTTCATACGCTCTTTCTCTGTTGAGTACATCTGACCATCTTTGTCGAGTGAGAAGTAGATTTTCCTGTCTCCAGGATTTAATTAGTTACTGTGCCTGCCCAAGAATTTCTAGATATTGCTGCATAAATCTTATAGGCCAGACTTCACCAAGAGAAGACTAAATACAGTATCCAAAACACTGCTTTAAGTTGTGGGTTTTCCCAAAACTGTGGAGTTGGGCATGTAGTCAACTAAGGGTCAGATCCTTGCAAAGGAAGTCAAGACCTTCTTTCTTGTGAGAAAAGCAGGAAGGTGAAATAAATAAATAAATAAATAAACAAACCACCAGAGTTTAAACAGTAGGGTAGCACATTTTGAGATCATCAGTGATTTTTATGCTCGTGTTTTGATTAAACTGAGTGGAATGCAGTGATAGAAACCCATACAAAAAATGCTTTATATAGAGCAAATTGTGCTTCCAGCAGATATCAGACGGGGGTATTTGATTTATAATCAGAGTACTATGACTTGTCAAGCAGTAAAATATGATTCAACTGAGTTATGTAGTTTCAAACTGAGAAAAAAAAAAAGATGAGGTGATATATGAGCAGGCAAGAAATAAACATCTCTGAGTGTAGCCACTCAGAGAGTATTCACATATTTTTGCACATGCGTCTGAGAAGCACAGTATGCAGCTGTGCTAGTGAGAGAAACCCATTCACCATCAGATCAGCAAGTTCAACAAAATTACGTGAAATAGTGTTGTTGATATTTGAGGTATATGCTTACTTGCCTAAAGTACATCATGCTAATTTCTTCTTTGTGATGGGATGACAATCATTTTAGAAATTAAAAAAAATTAATCAAAGAACATTAAATGGCAGATAGCACAATGCAAGCAATGATTTATGGGTGCTAATAATATTTTGTGATTTACCAATATCTGCCCAAGTTGTTGTAGAAAACTGCATAAATTGTTTCTTTTCTTGAAATCAGTAAAAAGAAATACAGTGATTTGGTGAGTTTGTGGATTAAATACTAATACCCTATCAGTTGTGCTTGGAAAGAATAGCAAATGAAGAAAAGCAACACCATACATAATGATGTAAAAAAATAAAAAGCATCTGGCTCGTGGATGACAAATGTAGATAAATACAGAATAATCAGTTTGGATTAAAAAAAAAAAAAGGAGTGTATAGATGCTAAATGGAAAATGAACATCAGGGCATTGACCTAAAAAGAGATTTGGGGACTATTATAGACAAATCTTTAAACTCTATCCCATTAGGTAGCTAAACCAAGAAATATAAATGAGATACTGGGATGAAGCTAAAAGGACACAATATAAATCAAAGTCTAAATTTATTTTAGTTAATAAAGCTTCATTCACAACACTATATACACTAATTATCACTAACAGACCGGATCTCATATCAGTCCCCAGGTAGGATAGTGTTTAAAGACAGGGGACAACAATTAGGTATCTGTGTTTAGATCAGAGGGCAAGAAACTCAGTATCAGGTGTATCAAGAGTTTTCAATTAACCACCTTACTTTCTGCTACAACACCAGGTATGTGAAATCATCTGCTTGGAGATTTGCACCTTATCCAAGCAAGCAATAATTCTGATCACACTAAACTTCCATTTTGATTAATGCAATTGACTAAGATTTTGCTTAATCTCCCAAAAGAACTCATTTTCTTTAAGCAGCCAGACCCTGAATCCTGTCATTTGCATGGACATGACAGAAATGCCTTGACACTTGTAAGTCCTTATTCATGAACTGGAGACTTTCAGCAGCCAAGGGTTCCATTTCAGTGTAGTATAGGAGGTATGTGAGTGACACAGATGCTATTCAGAAGGCTAGTGAGAGGAAGCAGAATAATGTCTAGAGTAAAATGATGTTAAAAAAAACAAGACAGATTTTAAATATTTCTATGTATAATAAAAGTTTGCTAAGTTGATAGAACTTCATTTACATCTGCATATGTAAAAGTTGTGTGCTTATGTATATGGAGAGATAGATGCATATCCTAAATTACCAGATAGTATACTTCCTGTAACACAGAATCAGCTTCAATTCCCATCCATCAATAGATGTTACAGTATATTAATCACTGAGATTGAAAAGAGCTATCATATCCCTAATGGGACATCTGGCATAATAGACAGGCAGGCATATTTTCATTCAACCAGTGAGGCCTCAGCAAAATACATCTGAAGCTTTGGATTTTGATAGTACTTTTTTTAAAATGCAGCCCTTTTTTGGTAATGATTATATGTTAAAGCATAATAAAGGAGTGTCTTTATAGTTCCAATAGGGAAGTGAAGTACACTATCTGGAAACATTAAAAGTATTCATCTCTAAATATCAGTCAACTACCAAGTTTGACAATTGCATAGACCAGCCCAAATGGCAACATAGGGAGCAATAGAAAATCCTGATATTGGACAGATTTTGAAAGGCACACAGGGACAACAAAACCACATTGTCTGACTCTCATCACATAGTAGTCAAAGAACTCTGTGGAACAGTAAAAAGAAGAAAATCAAAATATGATGCATTTGTTCTAATAACTATAAGTTCAGAAAAGCACAAATGGTAGGCTGCTCCTCTAAAATGTACATATCTTTACAAATTCACAGTCACTTGGAGAAAAAGAGAAAGCTCCAGAAGGACATATGCAGAAAATACTTAGGTAGTTGCATATGCTTCAACTTATCAAGTAAAAAGTCTTTATACGCATCCTTAGTTTTACACTTGAATGAATCATCACTTGACTTCTACTGACTTTACTCATATAGCTGAAATTAAAAATATACAGATTTGTTTTGCTGGATTCTTTATTCAAGTCCTGATCCTTATCAGAGGCTTCTGTATTTAAACTGATTTTTTTGTAAATTGGATTGAAATCAGGCAACTAATGTAGCGAAGAAACAGCCTCATCATTACAGCTGCCATTATTATCAATGAAGAAATTATTTCTCCCATTCTTCATACAAATGTTTCTTATTGATACTCAGTATCAATATCCCATGACTATGTATTTAGATTTAATGTGAGTTCTGTTATTGATTTCCTGGGTGAAGACCCACAGTGAGAAAGGAAAACAAAAAAGAGTAGAGTGTTCTGTAGGTAATGGACGAAATTTCCTGATGAAATCAATGAGGTTATAGGTAGTATAAAGCCAAAACAGAATTTAGACTGTATAATCTTGAGTAATTAGAGACACCACAACTTGCAAGGTTTGAGTCATCTATTGATTTTGTCATTGCCTTATGTGTGTTTTAGTAGCAATTATATTTTCTGGCAAACTTTTTCTTCTCTCTCAGCATCTACATTGTTGCTTCTTGATTAGTCAACAGGAAAAATCAATGCATTATCCATTGCACTTCCAAGCTTTAATTCAATTACCATGTCTGAACTAATCAAACATTGATCTAGCTATGTCAATAAGTAGATGGCAAATTTTTTATACCATTATATTTCCTTGTCATTAAAGGTTAAATTTTAGTTCATTCATCACAAGTCTAAATCTTTACTTTAGCTGGGAAAAAAAATAATCACCTTTCAACTTTAGTTTCATTTAATTAGAAACTCATAAGACCTTTTCTATCCTTCTGCCTATTTTCTGCTATTCATTCCTTGCCCAGTGCAGGGTATTTCCTAAACAATATTCCAAAGTGCCTTTTCCAATGCAATTTTAGTAGACTGAAACAAGAAAGAACTATTCCTTTTTCCTTGTTGTCAGGAATTACTGTCCATCATTTCAATTCTGTTGAGTGATTTCCTCCTCACTTAATAGCTCTTCTGTCCATTCATTTAAGGCAAAGGGCTCTAGTTTTTTCTTAATGCATAAATCCCTAATGAGGTTTTTCTTTCTTCTATGAACTTCCCTGTCACTGATTATACAATTGTGCTTACTGTATGTCTGTTGCTAAATGACAAACAATTTTGTCTTAAAAACAGCTACTAGCAATTTTGAGAAAAGGCAGGGTTAAACTCTTGTTTACTGTCTCTGTGGAAGCAATTGCCAAATAGTAGCACCACTATTTTTATTAGCCAACCCTAGGGCTATCATGATTGAAAGAAGTAACATAACAATAATGATCAACATTAGCACTCCTACCATTAATATATTAAAAAGTGAAAATTTAAAACAAAGTAAGCAACGGGGGGGAGGGGGGGGGGCAGAAATTGCAGGGCCTTTCCATACCTTGGATTAAAAGACTTAAAAAACACAGGAGTACCTGCCCTAGGGGGAGTGTGACCTGACAGTCTTGCCTCCCATATAAATGATTACTAAAGATAGCTAAGGCAAGAAGCAAACAAATAAACATTCTTTATGTTGGTTATCTCTGCCTTATGAGAACCAGATACCATAAATATCTTATAAACAGGTCTGGTGGTTGCAACCTAAAAACAATTTCTAAAAACCAAAGATAATAGTTAAGTAAGTTACCAGAAAAGGCAAATAAGAAGTTGCCTTAAAAACAAATCACTGAACAGCAAGAGTCCTGAATCTGAACTAAATCATCCTATTCTCTTCTTTCCACCAAATCTTAGCTTATGTCTCCACTCTGAGTACATGTGACCATGGAACAACTTGGTGTTACATGGAAATTGGTTTCTGTACTATACCACAACTTCATTAATCCATGTCAGCTTTTTCAATATTAGTGTTTTGGAGTGTTTAAATTTATTATTTTTTTTAATTTCCAGTAGTAGCTGTATTTTTTTTTTAATCATTAAATATTCTGTATAAGTTTTCACATTCTATTTGGGTTTAACAAATGTTTATTTTTCTCCTATTTCAAGAAACAAATTATTGGATTCTGATACAAATCCTTTCAACTTCTGAAACAATGGTAACTTCTGGAAAGAGTGCTCTGGCTCTGTTACGCTTGGAATGAATTTACTTAGGAGTTGCCAGACAATTACTTTCTCCAGTTGTTATCAATATTCTTATATTAATAACCAGTTGCATTATAAAATGACCTCAATATATTTTTCATAAATCATGAAATTCTTCATCTACAAGAGTATCAAGAAATTATTACATGAAGGTTATATAAAGATACACAGCATTTACAACATGTCTTAATAGGCACTTGTCATCTTAGCTATAAAGAAGAGCCAAAATTTATTATACTGAGAGGAAAGATGAGTCAAATAAAAGCTAACTGATGTTTTACTATGTTCTTTTATTGAAAATACTTTTCTATTAATCAGAGGTCTTCACTTGTGAAAGGAATTCTTTTTGTAGCAAAATTTATAATTCTAATTAGGATCTCAATACCATTATGTTTGCATGTTCACCAGTACAATAACCTCACATTGTTCTACACTAAGGATATTTTAAAATCAATCTCAACCTGAGCCTTCCAGCTAAAAATAATTCCAATATTCCAGTTCTATACTCCCAAATGGTCCAGTTTCTGAGAGGACACTGTTCTGAGTTTTTGTGTTATTTATGACTTGCAATTACAGAAAACTCCTAATAATCAATATTTATCCATCAACAGAATGTAAAATAAATTGAAATGAAGGGAGCATGTAAATTGTGAAAATCTTTATTTTGGTGGTTTATGATCTTGAATTATACCTTCTCTGACATTGTTTCAGCTAAAAAGTTGGGCCTTCCGAAACCTATTGGCAGGTTCTAAGCCAGTCAAGTGATAATGCGAACAACTGAAACACAAACATCTACACTAGTACATCTGAGAATAATTTTCAGACAGTAAGAACATACAAGTCTATGTCTCTTGAACATTAAAGACTCATAGAAGATTGCAATTACACAATAAATACTACCAATTACATAAAAAATGTATTTTCATACTTCAAAATACTTCTGTGCTGTTGTTAAGATCCAATTATTAAAATTATTAGATGCCTATGCCCAAATTAAGATGCAAACTAGACCATATGCCAAAGTCAATAGTATGGATTTCTATTTAACAGTAAATGTGTGTGTGTGTGTGTGAGAGAGAGAGAGAGACAGAGAGAGAAACAGAAAAAAGAGGAGGTGCGGGGATTCCCATGGCATCCCATTGATCCTCTTCGTGTGGTCTCCTCAGTGGGGAGAGTCCCAGTGATTTCATGAGTCTTCGACACCTTCTAAGGTGTTACAGCTGCTTGTTACATCAGTTGAGTACGTTATGACCCATTATGGCTCATCAGCAGAGATGAATAACTTGAGGTTTGTGTGAATGTTCAGTACTTCCCCAAAGGGGAGTTACCACAGCTGGGTCATTAGTGTGACAGCAAAGGAACACTACCCTGTCCTGCAGGATCTGCTTCTTTCCTTTTCTTGTTCAACACCCAGCTGGCATCTTGATGGTCTGAGCCATTCCAGTCTCTGACACCTGTGGATACATTCATCTCCTGGGATAAATGGACAATAGTACCACTTTTATCCTATCTCAAGTTCCCATCAGCCCTTGTACAGTCAGTGGGCAATGTTGTTTTTAGTTCTTGGGCGTTAAATTTTAATATTTAATGCTGACCTATTTGCTTATTCAGTTTTTAATAAAGCACATTTTGCAGGATAAATTTACAGATTTCCTTTCATCCTGGATACAAAGAATGATGTTTTTTCTGTTGTCATTTTTGTAATAGTGCAGCACACTCATGTCCTGCCAGGCAGCTTATACAAATTACTACAAACATAACAGTAAATGTTATTTTAACACTTGTTTTGGACTCCAACATAGAAATATATTACGTATTTTATTAGCTCATTTACCACCTACTAAGTTATATTATTAGCTAATTCATTGAACATGATACATGTCAGGTACGTTTGGCTACCACTTTAAAGTGACTCTTATCTGAGTCTGGTCTGTGCTTTTGTGAATCCACAGAAGTTACTGGGTCTGTGGGTTTATAGATTAAAAATAAATCTGAGAAATGTAGGAAAACATAAAATCAAAGTGTAGGATCTACCTCTGTCTCTCTTACACACAATACCTCATTATAATAAGTAATTGATTTCTCATTGTCATTGTTCAATAGCACTGATTCACAGCCCATTAAGGTTAATGAAAGAAAAAGACCCTTGAGTGACACCTTAACTTCATTTAAGTACTTATTAACACTTACACTGACTCTGGGAATTTGGTAAATAACAAAGTGACAGAATCTAACTTAGACAAATCCCTTTGGTCTTGAATTTTGGTCGTACATATGATTCAAAATTCCCAAGTTCTGCTGAAAATCCTCCTCATAAACAAGACACCAACTAAGACTTTTAATAACCTAGTACTACTGAGCATTAATTGTGAAGCCTTGTGTTTATATAAGCCTGCTACAGTTCAGGTTGTCAGCAATAAATGAGTCATGCATGACACTGTTTAATGCATAGAAATTTTAGGGATTGTCACCTTTGATACCAGGTTCTGCCTTAATAAAACCTGAGCTTGCAGTGTTAAAGAGCATCACATATTTTTATGTCACATGAAAAGAATTCAGGGTGGGTTTTTTTAGAAAAAGAATTTTTTTATAATTCCATATAACTTTTCTCATAATATCTGGCAAATATATTTTTAACAGCAGCTCTGGACTCTTTGAAGGATAGCACTGTGATCCACAAACACATCTGACACTTTTACAGCTTTAACCTAACTGAAGAAAACCCCTGAGAATCTCAATACTGTTAAGAATGCACAGCAAATAGACATGGTGACTGAACTGACAATAGAAAATGAGGAGCATTAGTCAGGGAAGCAAAGAACAAAAAATATATCAGAAAAAAAAGGTTGCAACAGCCATCATCAAGCAGAAGGATTCTGCAGTTTTGCAGTAAGAGGTGAAGACAATCCCATGTCATAAAGGGGAGTCAGCATAATGAATGGCATGAGATGAAAAATAACAGAAAAAAAAAAGTCCAAATAGAATGAAAGAAGGATACTGAGGAGCCAAACTTATGAAACCTCACAGTATCTAGAAAGGGCAACTTTCTGATAAAATGGAAAGAGAAGTTGAAGGTATGGTAAGTAAAAAACACTGAGGACAGAATATAAAAAAAGAGGGATCATGCCTCTGAATGTGTGAAGCCTTTATTACAGCAGGCAAAACTAAGGAATGAACAAGTAAAATAATGAGAATCACATTTAAATCAAGACCATAAGGGAAGAAATTTGTAAATAGAAAAAAAAATGGTAGGAAACACAAGAATGGACTGAACAGAGGAAGAATCCACCAACATTCCCACTGCCCAACCCCATGGTAATGAGACATAAAAATAAAAACTGAGAAAAGCAAAGAATTCCTGTCTATGACTCTCACTACCATGTCTGAGCATGTCCCATCTGAAGGACTGAAATTACGCTTAGGAACTTGAGTTATACTCCTGTGTGACAGACACAGCAGCACCCTTTTCACTTTCAAATGCAGAGAATTAGTGCTTCTTAATACTTTCACCTCTCCTATGAGTTTAGTAAAGGGTTGAAGGACTGCAGAGATCCTGTGGAGATTTTTTTTCTCTAATAACAATGCTAATCAATATTTAAGGAAAATAAGGGAAACAGAGAAATAACGTTCAAGGAGATAACTTGGCCCTAGAGCTCATCCACCTGTACACTCAGGAGAATGGGAGACACTCAGGAGTTTTATCTTTAAGCCAGACTCTTGTATTTCCAATACTGCCCCAAGAAGTGATAACAGAGAAAGGCACAGAAGGAGTTAACACAGCACCTTGCCTTTGAGCTAAGAGAAGGAATTGCCTAGTATTTGTTCTGACTGTTTAGCTAGAAGAACATTGTAAGAAACACAGGTCAATGTCCTGTTCTGTCATGCTTAGTAGACCAGAGTCTGTTCATTATAGAAAGAATGGTAGCAATAAAACAGAGTAGAATACAAGGCCATAAATCTAATAATTTTGATGTTTAAAGTAGATATAGGAGGCCCAGAGCCAGGACTTTGTATGCTTGAGGAAACTTGAGGTCCCTTAACAAAGTTGAAAAAGTCATGCCGATGAAGACTATTGAAACAACAGGGAATTAAGTAAGAGGAGAAGACCACCTAAGAGTTGAGCCAAAAGAAGATTCTCGAAAGCTCTGCCCAAGCTCCACCTGGACTCTGCCTAGTTATGAATATGTATGTTAGATGATGAAATTGTGTACCTGAAGTTTATAAATTATTTGTTTTGCACCTTTTGAGTCGAGCTAGTTTGTCCAGCATGAGCTGGTCAGTTCCCAACATTGTAAGAAACAAATACCTTGCTGCTTAAAGATGCCGAGTCTCTAAATAGTTCTTTATTCTGAAGGTTTCTGGCATCAGAAGCTGAAGGTTTACCAGTTGTTTTGCTCAAAAATTCTCATCAGTGAGTTTTGCAGCCTCCAGTATAAGCTGTGGCCATGGAGAAACTCAAATTCTTCATGGTGGATGTTCAACAAATACATCTGGAATTATGAGAAAGGGCTGGGCTAACCTTTCCTTAATCAGTAGCCTCTAATCAGTATCAGTCGTAGTAATAGTATAGACATTATTTTAGAGTAACCTTATGGTTACTCATTTGGTTAACACCATTCCACACTTACCATTAACTTTTTTTCCTGACAGAACTGGGTCAGGGGTAGGGACTGAGAGAGCCAAAGGGTATCCAAGCTTCCTTTGAATTAATTCCTCCATTTTACTAGCACCTTCTCATTTGTTTTGTGGGATACAACAGAGTGTATTAGTGTGACCAGTTATCCTATCAGTGCCAAGAAAGCTTTACTTTTCTGTCTGGCCTCTCTTGGAATGCAATCAAGGCCAATTGCCTTTTTGCCTTGTAGCTTTTTCTACAGAGATGAAAGTGAAGCCTTACTGACACACACAGGATGGCAGTGTGATCACCAAAATAACTTGGATCTATTGGTACAGGCATGATTAAGCTTTTCTCCTGTCATTTCACTTAATGCATGCCAATTTTGCCTTGTCTGTCATTTTATGGAGTCTGACAGGAGCCTTCATCCAAATAACATCTCCAGGAGCAATTGAAAAGTACTATGAGTAGGGCTGGACTGGAAATACTTTTCCTGTAGTGAGAGCTTCTTTTGTTCAATCAAAAACATTAAGCATTCTTCATTACTGAATTGTAAAAATCACTTTGAAATTTCAGAATTGGTTGGCATGTCCAGACTAGAGTAAAAATGAAAAATAAATAATAGAAAAATCAGTATCAGAGATAGTCTCAGTCTTACAAAGAAATGTGTATTTTCTTTAACACTTCCAGAGGAAAAAAAGAAAATTATTGGGTTTTTTGACAGGCATGTTCATCAGAACTATTCACCTTGCATCTGCAGAAGCCAGTCCCTGACCATTTTCTCTGCAGTTCAGCACAATACATCTGTGAAGTATTGAAGTATTTTTGCCATATTGTTAGCTGATCTTCAGTACATTCTGCTGGATGTCACTTTGATAAAGATATAACATGATTGCTGTACCATCAGGCAAATCTGTCTTCAAGTCTGTCCCTTCATTTCTCTTCATCAAAGCTTTGAATATAGAAAGTAAAAGAAAAAACAAACAAACAAAACACCAAAAAGACAGCTAAGAAAGGGAGTACTTTCTGTGTCAGTTTTGCTGATGTTTTAATATTTCATAGCCAATCTACAAAAACTGGTCTTTTTGCTGTTTATTTTCAAATGGCTTGAGTTAACTGGAAGACTTTACAATTTACTTGCCCATTCATCCGAACATTTTCCTTCTGTGAAGGAAATTTCAGGTTATCAAGCATCAGAAAATCCTGGCTTAGTTACCTTCCAGATGGAACTTGCCCTTAATGCTCTTTTTTGAAAATTAATTTTTAATTTAATTCCAATAGGATTAGCAAAGATAAGGAAAAATCTTAGAACTTTCTCATATTTGGAATCTCATATTGCCATAGATATTCTCTTTACTTTTTTCTTTATGAAAAAATAAGAATTTATTGAAAGGTTAAGTACCCTGACTGAAGCTGATCTGTTTCCCAGTGCTTTCTTAGGACACAGACTGAAGACTTGTAGAGGCATTCAATTGTCTAGACTTGTTGCACTGCACAAGGCAGCTAAAGATATATTTTGAGGTTAAGGATTTCCTCTGTTTGAGAGAGAAAGAAAAACGACTCATGGATCAGAAAGTGACTCTTTCAGAGAATAAAACATGTTGGATGGTGGTTATCTTTTCTGTTTCTTTTTCCATTTTCTAGGGTGAATCTAGAGCAACACTGAATCTAGCTCTCCCAAGTAACCCCTGGGATTTTAAATGATATACAGAGGGCAATGAAGAGGTAGTAGAGATGAAGTCATCACTGAGTCCATTGTGGAAGTCTAGCAAGAAGAGAGAGAGGATGAAGAAAAATAATTATTTCCTTGCAGGCTCTGAAACATTTACTTATAGAGAGAATAGATTTACTTAGTTCTCTAATCCCTGTGACATTCTTGGGAATAAATAAGGCTGAAAAAGCTGATGTCATGTCCTTCCTTTTGTGCTTATAGATGACAAGTCAGATATGTTATGTTTACTATGATTGCAAAGCAAATAAAATGCTGAAAAGCAAAGGAAGGATCGCTCCTGGTTTTAACTTATAAAGGAAGATAATATAGCAAGCTTAATTTGGAAAGGAGCCTGACATTTTGAATCTTTTGCTTAGTGTCATACATATGGGTCTTGCTAAGAAGATAAGTCTGAATATCTGAATCTTTTCATTATCTTTAATTACTACAGCGAAACATAGTGTAATTTCTTGGCTTTTTCTTGTAAATTGACAAGCAAGTCAAACATCCCAGAACAAGTACTGGTGTGTCTTCCAAATCTGCATGGCAGATGCTGTACTTGACCTTGTTTCTTAAGTATGTTTTGCCAGTTGAGCTATCTAATAGGAAAACCTACACAACATTATTTTGGCTGGTACTATCTGTCAGTCATAGATCTAACCATGCTATCTTCTCCTTCCCAAGTATTTTTGCAATTCTCTCACACCTTTAACAAGCCTGAACTAGATGAAAATGTATTTAACTAGATCTAGGTATTTGTGAGTCTTCTTTCCAAAGCTTGTAGCCAACACAAATCAAATTATTATTTACAGTTCAATAAAACCAGAATACTTAGGAGAGACAAAAAGGGATTGCAAAACAAGCAATGTACACATTTGACTTGCCATTCAGTGGTTACCTAAGCAAGAATAGATAAGGTTTTTCCTGTCAATGTTGCATGGCATGTCTACAGAGTAGATGATTTAAGCACAATGCTACTCCTGGAAAACAAGATAAGAAAGCATCTGTGCTGGTTTGACAATGAGCCAGCTGTGGTCCAAAGGATTGCAACTGTACACAAACAGCAAAACAGGCATGCTTGTAGAGTCCTCCCGGCAGGGTTCATAAATATGGGACTACTGTGTATAGCCATGATTAAACCATGCTCTGCCCCAAAGCCATCACATCTCTGAGGTAACACACAGTTCTGTGCATTACACATTGCAAATATTTGCACCAATGGCCCACCTTTGCGGAGAGAGCCCTCTCTTGCAAATTCATTATAGTTCCTTTGATGCTCCATACGATCTTTTTTTTTTCTTCTTCTTTTTTGCTTGTGACTTTTTCTCTTACCAAATCTCAAGCATCCACTGAAGAATTTTTCACAGACTAAATACAGTCTTGCATTTAACAGACATTCTACTGGTAGTACCCATTATAATGCTACCGGGTGGCTACCGGGTGGCTACTGGGTGGCTCACAACCTCCTGTTTTGGCTTTCTTATGTGGGAAATAGATAATCTCAAGTGACTTACAATCTTTTTTCATAACTTGGAAACTGAGCTGGCTGCCCATAAATGGAAACAGACTATGGGAGAGCCTTATCTGAGATTTTCTGGTATTTGCCAAAGTTCCACATAGCGAAGACTTTTTCCTCCAAAACACTATTATTTAGTGAAGAAAACTGTAAATCCTGTTTCTGCCTTCAAAGAAATATTGAGTCAAGTCTACAAATTAAAAGTGTGTTCCACTGAAGTAGCTTCACTGCTATCACAGTTTAAACTAGGATATGCCTGGTAGAGAAGAAAACATGCCTCTCTATTTATTCTGACATCTAGACACACTTACTGTGCCTGCTAGCTAATTTGCTGAAAATACTAAAAGGATTATAACAAAATAGTTACAGTAAGTTTTCAGGCAAATAAGGGCTTTTGAGAGGATGAGAGGAAAGAGAATCTGTTTGGTTATGATCAAATGTGAGAAGCTTTGGTTCTGTAATGGATATGCAATAAAGCAGATATTGTGTGTGGCATACATTCAGGGGAGATTAATGGTCATATTGACCTTTTGAAAAATGGTGGAAGAGATATATCCCTTTTCAATTGGTGTGACAAAGTAATAAAACCATAGTAAAACATGGTAAAACCATGGTAAAACCATAGTAAAACATAGTAAAATTCATGTCTTCTGACCATCAAATAAACAAGTAAAATAATCAAAGATTTTCAGCAAGGGCATGTAATATTTGACGTTTCATTCAAGGGGAAAGGAGAAGCACAATTAGAGATGATAATAAGACATTATAAAAAGTATTTGAAAATGGTTCCAAAACTAATTTCAGCATCAGGAAGATTGGTATCATTACCTTTAATAAAATGCAAAGACACATCCAAATCAATCTCTTGAAAGGTATTAAATTAAGAAGCATTTTTTGCAATGTTAGTAATAGCCTTTTATGTTTGACACTATTTACATATAATCACAGTAAGCTGACCAGAAATAAAAATCAGAGAAACTGACGAGAAATAAAAAAAACAAACACCCATGGTCATGAAAATTTTTGCTTATCACAATTGTCATAGAAGTTAATGCTCAGCTGTAGTGTTGAATTTTTAACTTTTTTTTCCTATTTTTAAAATTGGCCTCCTTTTTTTATATCATGATTTCTGCCAGCTTGAAAACATCAATTTTCTTTCTGATGTAAGGTTCTTGGGAAAACAGAAAATTCATCAAATACCATTCATAAATCAACCTCTTTGAAAAAATCATACCAGTACAATTTTCCAAAATTCATAAAAATCACCTCATCAATATAACTGTCAAAACCAAATGCTCAGAAAGGATGAAATCAGAAATGGCACTGAACTTATGTGTGCATTACTCTCTACCATGAATAATGTCTCTGCCAGACAGACTGTAAAAGTCTGGTCAGGAGACCAGCTGTGTGGCCTGTGCACCTTCACCTGCTCCAACCATGCTCCTTAGTCACGCTCATTTCCACTGGACTGGACACTTTCCAGCAGAGGAATCCAAACTTTTAAATAAATCTCTTGGTAGCTGAATTCTTGAGGACTTTGAAACCAAAGGCCCAAAAAGCCACGGGAATGCAATGCAAACTATGTGCTAGACCTGAGAGATGTTTCACTTAACCTCTGATGACTGAAAGTTAAATATCTGGTTCACAGTGGTTATCTTGGTCCTTCTACAGAAAATGAAACACAGAATTACTCAGAAAACATGATTCACCACTTTGTAAGTGGTGACTCAACCTTTAGCATCAAGTCATATCCTAACTGTCAATAAACATGAATGCGCGTGAAGGACAGTCAATGTTTTCGGGAATTAAAGCAGCAAAAATGGTTGTTTATTTATACAAGTAGCATGAAGTCTTATTGATGATATTTAGATCCTCTCTGCCCTCTAAGGGACAGCTAAATTAAATAATACAGACTTCAAGGTAGCAACAGGCTCCCTTGAAATGGAAATATTAAAGACAAAATTAAAACCAGACCACCAAAAAAGAATGTTTACAGAGCAATATATGTGGATTGTTGAAATTAATATGACAGTGGGCTTTGTTTGTTTTAAAGTATTATCTTTAAAATTAATTGAAAACCACAATGCAAAACCCAAATAAAGTTTATGTAGCAAAACAGATCAATAAAATTGTTAAACAAAATTGATATCACCTAGTATCAGGTCAATACAATCTGCTGACAGTCATATTTATGCATTACTCTTACTCTGAATTTGATTTGTAGAAATATAAAGAGTCTGGATTGGGACAAAACTGATTTTTCTTTGCAGTCTTACAACTAGATTGCTCAAACAATGGGTGAAATATTTTAACCACTTTCTCACAGTATTATGCATTGAGTAGCAGTCTGCATGTGAAAGATTGGCATTGCGTTCCACTGCCTCTCTGTTGCAATTATCTCACAAAAATGACCTCGTATGAAGCGATGAAAACAATAAGAAACAGACTGAGCATCTTTACTAAATTGCACAAAATATTCCCAACAATCATTAGGGCTATTTCCTACAGTGCTTGATCCTTTTTCATGCTCTACAAAAACCTCTTCGAAAATTTCCAAAAGTTTCAACATATTTTTTACTTATTTTTAAAGAGCAGTTCAAAGTGTCATCTTTCTTATGCCTGTTTGAGGTAAAAACAGAGTTGTAAAAAACAACATGCTACTAAAACATGAAAATCCTTAGAAACTCCATCATAAACTTGCAGTATCACATAAGTGTACCCAAGTAAAGATTTTATAACATCAGGGGACTACCTCTGGTTCCTTTCTGCTGATGACACGGTCACTGAAATGTGCATTACTATTGATCAGTTATTCTACCATGATCTTCTTGCAGCTAAGTCAGCAGGAAATGCACTTTTTCTGATAACATCACAGATAAAAAGGAAACAATTGCACATGCGAAATATTTTATGTAAACCACTACAAATAATTCCCAGCTGTTGAAATAAATTCATATATATATATATAGATATTCCTTATAAAGCTAGAGAATAGATTTGCTAACTATCAAAACTGCTATGTACATCATATTCTAGAAAAAAAGTTAAAAATGTAGCATATTTTGAGCATTCATTTTATGTTAGCTATCTGATTACTTTTAAATTGTTTTATTATAATATCTCTAAATTAAATCAGTTCACAAATTTTAGATCTTTTGCACTGAGACAATGTCTGTTCCTAACTCTAGTTTTATCTGGATGTTTACACGCACACTAACCATTCATTCTCTTATCCATTATTCAGATAGTTTAAAAGCTAAAATCTTTTCATAGAAGTAAGGAAAATAACGGAGAAAGACTAATATGTTAAGAGTAGGATCGATGAAAATCATAAGAAATTTAAGGGAGACTTGCTGGCGTAATAAATGAAAAAAAAAAGCCAAACACAAGATAGTTTTGCCTGAAGCAGAATCTTGAACAGCTATGTCATACATAGAGACAAAAAGTCACTGTCACATAGTGTCAAAAAGTGTGACAAAAGCAGTACTGTCCTGAAAACAGCACAGGGTGTTACAGCATAATTTCAGTACATATGGGATTCAAAAGAGGATGCATGCCTCTTGAAGGCATCCAGTTGCCTAATTTCTGTCATAGCTGAATGATAATTTGATATAATTCTTTGAAGAAAAGCACTGCATTGAAAATTTCCATTAAATCTCCACAGTGGCTAACTTCCCACCAAGACTTTTTAACTGATACTGGCATTTCAAAGTCTTTTAAAAGAGTTTATGACTACCTGAAGCAAACACCTGCTGTCTAATCCTAGTAGTTTACATTACAGGCAGCACTTAAGCATCTGAAAGAGCTGAGGGAAACAGTTTAGCTACTGCAAACGGTATAAAGATTTCTTCCCACAGCAAGCCAAATTTACCAGAAACGCAATGCCTTTCTGTTCCTCTGCCCCAAGTCCTTATTTATATTACTTGTATTTAGAAGTTACATGATTAATACTGGACACTATATGGTTACTTATTAATACCGTACATTATATGGTTACTGATCAATAAGAGTACTTGGCTCTCTCAAGTAAGACCACTGAAGTATAAAAAATAAAAATTGTTGGAAACACTCACAATGTGTTAACCCCTCTGGGCACTGTCCAAATTCATTCTATTTAAATGATGTCATAGAATGGCTTGGGTTGGAAAGGACCTTTAATATTATCTAGTTCCAATCCCCCTGCTATGGACAGACGCACCTTCCTACTGGACCAGGCTACTCAGAACCTTGTCCAACCTGGCCTTGAACACCTCTAGGGACAGAGAAATCACAGATTCTTTGGGCAACCTGTTCCAGTGCCTCACCATCCTCACACTAAAGAATTCCTTCTATTCCTTCTAATATCCAACCTAAACCTACCTTCTTTCAGTTTGAAGCCATTCCCCCTTGTGCTTGTAAAAAAACCCCTCTTCATCTTTCTTGTAGGCTCACTTTATGTGCTGGAAGGTTGCAATTAAGTCACTCCGAAACCTGGTCTTCTCCAGGATAAACAATCCCAATTCTCTCAGCCTTTCCTCACAGGAGAGGTGCTCCATCCCTCTGATCATCTTGGTGGCCTCCTCTGGACTCACTCCAACAGGTCCCTGTCTTTCCTGTGCTGGGGACCACAGAGCTGGATGCAGCACTCCAGCTAGTATTTCACAAGGAGCAAGTAGAGGCAGAATCACGTCCCTGGACCTGCTGCTCACAATTCTTTTGTTGCAGCCCGGGATACAACTGGCTTTCTGGGCTGCAAGCGCACACTGCCAGGTCACGCCCAACATCTTATCAACCAGCAGCACAGGTTCTTCTCGCCGGGGCTGCTTTCAGTCTGTATCAGACTATCTTAATTGTCCATGTGAGAGTGTCCATGGGTATCATAGATTTTTCTGCACAATTTACAGTAGGTGAAGATATCAAAAATCCTGGTAATAAACCAGAGCTTTATCAATCTACACTATCACTTTTATTTAAAAATATATAAAAGAAGCTGTTTGATTATTCCTCTGTCTTGGGCCAATGACTCAATTTATGAGTAATCTATAGTACAAATGAACGGGACACTTTATGAGACTGAAAGAATTGGGGTGTGGGATAGAGAATGTAAAGAGAAAGATGCAAATAAATAGTGAGCCAATGGAAAGTATAATTTGAAGATCAAAGGATTCTCAGAATGCTGTATACAAATGCCTAAGTTAAAGGAATCTTTTTAAGATGTAGCAGTAGATTTGTAATGAATTGTTGAGAAAGAAAGTTTCTGCAAATCTCCAAAACAGAAAAGAAGTGCTAGAAAAGCCAGTGAGTTTAAAGACCTGTGAAACTATTGGACGTTTCTAGCACATGTCCTGGTACATTCATATCATACCCTGACATCTGCACAGTGAATCTTATCTCCCTTCTCTCACCATTGTTGCTTAATCCTCTTCTTTTATCTGTAAACTGGAACAGAAGGCACAGAGCAGAAGCTAATGCTGTTAGGAACATTATAAGCTGCCACTCTTTTTTCCACTGGTTCTCCCAAAAACCTGTCCTTTTCTCCTCTATGCATTGCCCTTTTATAGCTTTACTGCCCAACTGCCTAGTATTTGGGGATGCTCAGGTCTTTGCTGTCCTTGGAGCATACAATGAACATACGAACAGTAAAACAACTATTTTGATAAATATGATGAATAGATAGACTCTCTATATCACCAAGGAAAGTTTAGAGGAAGAGCTAGAAGTTGTGGGGACAGGTTTAAAAGTAGAAATTTGCTAAGATGTTTGGGAGGTGAAAGAATAGGGTCTTTGAACCGAGTACAGAGGGAGGACAAAGAAAAAGAACTCAACTGTCAAGTAGTTGCAGGGTCAGGTATATTTTCATGAGCCAGTTGTACAAAAATAGTCCAAATAATCCTGAATAACATGGAAAGGCTCCAGTTTGAATAAAGATCTTAAACAATTATTGAGGTTTTTCTTCAGAGAAAGCCAAAAAATACGATATAAGAGAAATAGAGCTGACATTTAACACCAACATATTTAGCTGCTTTTATATGAACAGGTTTTTTAAAAAAACTGTTATGCACATGAATGTACCTTTATATTTTTGAATAATACTCGCTTTAAATAATTACCATCTGTTTTATGAACATTCCCACCCATTTTTTCTCCTTGTTCAATTAAATCAGGTGTTTATAAATTACGTGGTTTTTTACCAAGTGTAGGACTCCCTCCCTGTCTGTAAAGTGAGATGAGAGCTTGATGTTTATGTGGTTAAACACAATTTGGCTTCCTGCCTTTGAGGTGCAGCCATAGATCGTGCTGTGTTATTTATCTTGCTTACTTTAGCTTTTTGTGATGAATTATTAAAATATGCCTGGAAGCATGGAACCATTTGGAAGAAGGGTCTTACTGGAGAGTAGAACAGATAAAAGCACTGAGATAAAACAAGCAACCCTGTCACCAGCAGACACAAGTAATATTGCAGAGAAGAAAGAGGCCATTTTGTCGGTCAAATTCTGCTTACAACCACACTAGTGAAACCTTGTCTACTTCGGTGAATACAGTGGGTTTGAATTCATGAGCTGCTTAGAAAACAATATAGTGAATATCCAAAGGCAAAACTGCTACATGAAGCATGAAAATGTAGTTTACGTTGTTAGTGTACCTGCAGCAAGACTGCAAGACAACTGAAACAAGAGACTGGTCCAGGAAAAAAAGTCCTTTTGTAGCTGTAGTCTTAATACAGTTTCTTTTTCAGCTCAAGAGAGGTAAAGTACTATAGGATTTTTCTCCAAGGGGAAGAATTTGAATGGTCCTGTTATTGTGTTGGGTGAAAGTATGCCTGGTTTTTGAAATAATCAAGAAACAATTTCTCTGCAAAGTATTCCTATCTCTAAGTTCATAATTCTCATTTTAATTTTTTCATTTAGCATAATTCTCATTTTAATTTTTTCATTTAGCTATGACTAATTTTGAAAAAACTTAAACCAATAGCATCAAAATTTTGCAAGCTATATGTCTCAGATTGAACTTTTTAGATGACTCTCAGGCCAAAATCCTCAATCATTTCTAAGAACAAAATCAAAAAGAAATTCTTTTTTCTGGCCTAGCAAACTCTTAGATCCACTTCCCACAGAAGTCCTAAAGCCTGCAGCAGAAATTTCAGCTTGAAAAGAGGACCGACTAGAGACAAAGATTTGCTTCTTCATGTTTCTTAAAGTTCTTATAAGTTATAAAAATGAAGTTTGCATATGCTGAAGACTTTAGCAGTTAATTTTGCAAAGATTTGCCTTTCCTGCCTGTATTCTTGTACTGGGCAGGACATGCACAATCATTGTGTAATAATTCACTATATTTACTGTACTCCAAGAGGAAATCAAATATAGGGTTTTCTTAAGGGAAGAGAGATGCTTTTTCTCCTCTAGATTCTCCAAGTCAGTTCTGGACTCGAACTGCTAGAAGGTAACTTGCTGACTATCCATAATAGTAACATGCCTAGAGAGAAAGAGCAGAGGCAGGAGTTAGAGCATGAAGGAGGAAAGACAACAGTAGATCATCAGACTGGGACAAGCTAGCATTGAATCAAGTAGAGAACAGCTTGAGGGGAAAAAAAAAAAAGAAAGAGTGAAAAAAGGAGATGGGGGGGAAGAACTGAGGAAATCACTTGCTGTTGGGTTTTCTTCTTTTCTGTTTTGGTGTTCTTTGTCTCAACCAAGAAAAAGAGAAATAACAACATTTTACCAAAATAAGGATTCTGATTGACTAAATACAGGATATTTTAGACAATTTTGGATTAAAGCCTCGCTTTTAAGGAATATTAGATATTAAGGAGAAGATTAGTTAATATTAAATAAAAAAAACAAACAAAAACCAAAAACCAAACAAAAATCAAACCTAATCAATTTTATTTTACAGAGGAAAAGAAAGAGAAAAATCATTCTTAAAACATTTTTTAAATATAGAAGAATATTTTTTCTATATTTATGGGACAAAAATATACTCTGAATTTAACCCAGTTCTGTGTGAACTTTCATTTCAGTCCTGAGCTGTATTTTTAGTAGATAAATTACTTGACTAAAGAAGTTATGCTAGCATTAGAAGAAAGGGTGATGAAATAGAAGTATTTGGAATGGAATTAATGGAAATAAGTATATTCTATAAACAAAAAGTTGTGAACAACAAAGAGATTAGGAAATAATATGCACAAGGCATCAAGACATGAATGCTTCAAGGTTGTGAATTTAATAGCTGAGAAGAGTCATATTCACAGTTATCTTTGTACCTTAGCACTGTACATCAGCTGTGCATAAGCATTAACTGCATGATCCCTTTCTACTCTATGAGAATCCCCTCCTTTTAGAGCATATGATGAATGATTTCCAAGGTCTCCAAGAAGATGCAGTTACCTGTAACACCCCTATAATAATAAAGTGGTTAACAAAGGCTTGGTATCCCCTTTTAAATATGAACATAATTGAATGTAGAGTCAAAAAACTGGGTCCTTGTCTGGCTTCTTCTCTCTGGTAATGTAATAATTTCAAAGCATGACTTTGACAGGAAGATAGAATTTATGTGTTCCTGTTTTCTGGGAACCTTTCTTGAAATCTAAAGGTCTGAGCTGTTAAAACACAGACAATTGCAGCTGAAAAGGGTGGGGGCTGTAGTGCTCTTCTCTCTTTGCAGATTGTAAATCACATAACTCACTCAGGACTTTAGAAACACAAATTTATCAGATCTGCTTTTGAAGCACTCAGGTGCTTCAAACCAAACTGCTGAGAAACCACAAAAGTTTATGAGGAAATTAATATTCTGGTTTTCAAGCAAGATATAGAAGATTTATAAGTCAAAACTGCAAACCACATATTTTAAGATGAAACCAAACTACAATAGTGACTGCCTTTCCCTTTTTTCATTTAAAAAGTCTGGTTCAAGTGATATCCTGAGTAATAAAGCAAAGATTTGAGGGAGAAAAATAAAAAAAGTCTGATGATAGTGATGGTATTGTCACCTTAAGGAAGGGGTGAAAAAGCTTTCCAAGACAACTTTATGTGGGTAGAGTTCTTTTACTTATAGGGTTTTGAGGTACAGAATATAAAGGAGTATTAAATAGCATAAAAGCATAAAAGAGTATAAAAGAGTACAACACGTGTTGATAAGTAACAGATAGAAAAGACCAGTGCTAGGATGAACTCACAGCCTCAGGAATACCATGTGAGCTCTTTTCCAAGCACCACCGCTTCAAACATGTAGAGTAAGTTAATCCGAAAGGCATCCCTTTCATTTCATTCCCGGCTGTTTCCAGCCAAACCCCCTGAGACACCCTGCTATGTCTTACCGAAGCAAACAAGGGACTACAGCCTGCCCCTCCCAGGTGAAAAAACCCTTTCACCCACAGGCTGGGAACATTGACTCTTGCAACATCTGGGCCCAATGCACTTCACCTCCCAACCCACTATATACAAGGGAGAAACTCCCTTTTACAGCTACTTCTCTGCAGCTCACCTACCCCAGCTCTTGCTGGTACCCAGTTCCCATTACCGGTCTTGTCTTCCTCCAAGCAGGACTTGAGGTTCTTGAGGTCCGGTCCAGAAGAACAAGGAAGGGGAAACATCTTCTCTCCCCACCTCAGGAGAGAAAGAAAGGGAAAACCCCCTTTTGCAAGAAGAGCTCTTCTGAGCTCTCCCCCTGGTGGCGGGGAATACAGAGCACCGCACCAGGCTGGGCAGCAGTGAGCGTGTGTGTGTGTGTGGGTGTGGGAAACTACCAGGCCTGTGGATTTCTTGACAGAGCAAAAGGAATGTGACCTTGGCCAGACTGCTCTGTGCTTGTGAAGATAAACAGCCTGCAGAGACTGAGAGAACTCAGGAGCAGCAGAACACTACAGAGACAGTAGATTTGTAACTGTGGCCAATGAGTGATTGTTTTTGTGTGCGAACACCAGTAATGTTAATGCACGTACACTCAGAGAACACTATAATTGTAGAAACACCATTAATAAACTGAGCTTTGTAGCTAACCCATATTGGGTCGTCTCACAGCTCCACAAGCCCGCCTCCAACATGTGTGTGTGTGTGTGAGAATGTCAACAGGGTGTAAGAGCTCTTTTCCTATGTGGCAGCATACTAATTTTATAACACTACTCAATTATCATATCTAAAAGTTGCACCCAATATAAGACATGTCCATACCCAGAACTTCCCTTGATTCCACCCCATGGAACACCTCTCCTAGAACTGAGTTGGAGGTCTTAAGACCCCTTACTTTATCCTTTATCATCATCTTCACGCCACTTTCCCTTATTGGCACTTCCCAAGGTTGCTGGGCTTTGCTTTCTTGTTTTGACAAACATAGTATCTAATTGTCTTAGCTCCGGTACATGTTTCCCAGGCATGGTGTTCCAGCTATTATCTGTAAGACAGCTAGCACAGATTTTAGCTACACTGAGGTACCTGTATTAAAATATTTAATGACCTTGTGGATTCCTAAATGCTACTTATCTCTTAATAACACCAGCATATGATCTGAGCAGTTGTAGCTTGTTTGAAATGCAAAAATAAAGAGAAGAGCAATAGATAAATGAATTGTGTGCAGGTGTGCAACAAAGAGACAATAACGCATCAGTTACAATATGGCTTTCCGAATCTACACAGGAGCTCAGAGGTGCTCTCGCTAAACTAATATGCTATAAGTGAAATGCTCTGGAACCCAATAAATGCTTTACAAGTTTTGCAGTAAACTAGAAGTAAGTCGCTTAGCATAGACATTTAGTATAATTAATTAGCTAAATTTCACAATTTGTAAATACAGACAAAAAAATCTAGGCATACATTTTAAATGAGGTTCACTGCAAAAATGCTAATAATGAAGCTAAGAAATTAGTCTTCCAATTTAATAAATTGCATGAAAATCTTCAGGTGTACCAGGAAATGTGGTAATGTTGCTTTTGTGAAGGCAAGCTTCAAATGCTTCAATACTGTTTGCTAGTACAGTTGCTGCTATGATGATATTTCTCAAAAAGGTGCTTTGAATGTCAGTCTAAAACATATTAGCATTCTATAGAGATTGACTGCAAACAGATCACATCTCAGAGCAAGTATTAGTAATAGTGTCCAGCACCCTAAATTCCATTTGTGGTGTTTTTAGCAACAGTATTTTTCAGTAAGCAAGTTCATGTAAGAATGTTATGTGAATGGAGTGCTTAATAATTTTGATGATAGACTTTACCAAACTGAAAAATCATCAATAAGCCGAGGAGATCCATCTGCCAGCAGAATATCTACTTATTAAAATAAAATATGAATACATCCTCAATTTCATCAGTTTTGATGCCATTTTTTTGCCTGAATTAAATAGATACAAAAGAAAGGGGGTGAAGATAACCCTGAGATTAGCTCAGTTGGTTAGAACATGGAGTTTAATAACACCAAGATCATGAGCTTCATTCCTATATGGGCTATTCACTTAAGAGCTGGACTCAGTGATCCTTGTGAGTCTTTTTCAACTCAGAGTATTATGGTGTATTCTCTGAGGAGGAGGGAGGAAAAAAGGATCCAAGTGGATTGAACAGGAGAGTTAACATAATTTGCCAATAGGCAATCTCTCTGAGGAGGACAACCTGAGGTATAAGATATGATGCATGAAAGCAGGATCTCGTAAGGAAATCAGGCCAGGGTCCCCCACTGATGAGATAAAATACTCTAATTTCATTTTGAATAGTTTAAACTTGCTTTCTTTTCCTTCCTCAGTGGTGTTTTTACAGATATTTGTATCTATATTGCCTATGCTGTCAAATGTAAATGGGTGCTTCTTATTGAATCTTTCCTTAGCTTGAAATCTACAGATAATTTCAAGATCATAATTTACCTCTTCCAAATATATTGACAGACTAAAAATAACAGCCATGATACCCAGTGTTACAGATTTCTGATATAAAGGTACAACATACCAAAGAATACTGAAATTTCTTTTTATATATAGAAGGTCTACTGGATGATATANACCAGTAATGTTAATGCACGTACACTCAGAGAACACTATAATTGTAGAAACACCATTAATAAACTGAGCTTTGTAGCTAACCCATATTGGGTCGTCTCACAGCTCCACAAGCCCGCCTCCAACATGTGTGTGTGTGTGTGAGAATGTCAACAGGGTGTAAGAGCTCTTTTCCTATGTGGCAGCATACTAATTTTATAACACTACTCAATTATCATATCTAAAAGTTGCACCCAATATAAGACATGTCCATACCCAGAACTTCCCTTGATTCCACCCCATGGAACACCTCTCCTAGAACTGAGTTGGAGGTCTTAAGACCCCTTACTTTATCCTTTATCATCATCTTCACGCCACTTTCCCTTATTGGCACTTCCCAAGGTTGCTGGGCTTTGCTTTCTTGTTTTGACAAACATAGTATCTAATTGTCTTAGCTCCGGTACATGTTTCCCAGGCATGGTGTTCCAGCTATTATCTGTAAGACAGCTAGCACAGATTTTAGCTACACTGAGGTACCTGTATTAAAATATTTAATGACCTTGTGGATTCCTAAATGCTACTTATCTCTTAATAACACCAGCATATGATCTGAGCAGTTGTAGCTTGTTTGAAATGCAAAAATAAAGAGAAGAGCAATAGATAAATGAATTGTGTGCAGGTGTGCAACAAAGAGACAATAACGCATCAGTTACAATATGGCTTTCCGAATCTACACAGGAGCTCAGAGGTGCTCTCGCTAAACTAATATGCTATAAGTGAAATGCTCTGGAACCCAATAAATGCTTTACAAGTTTTGCAGTAAACTAGAAGTAAGTCGCTTAGCATAGACATTTAGTATAATTAATTAGCTAAATTTCACAATTTGTAAATACAGACAAAAAAATCTAGGCATACATTTTAAATGAGGTTCACTGCAAAAATGCTAATAATGAAGCTAAGAAATTAGTCTTCCAATTTAATAAATTGCATGAAAATCTTCAGGTGTACCAGGAAATGTGGTAATGTTGCTTTTGTGAAGGCAAGCTTCAAATGCTTCAATACTGTTTGCTAGTACAGTTGCTGCTATGATGATATTTCTCAAAAAGGTGCTTTGAATGTCAGTCTAAAACATATTAGCATTCTATAGAGATTGACTGCAAACAGATCACATCTCAGAGCAAGTATTAGTAATAGTGTCCAGCACCCTAAATTCCATTTGTGGTGTTTTTAGCAACAGTATTTTTCAGTAAGCAAGTTCATGTAAGAATGTTATGTGAATGGAGTGCTTAATAATTTTGATGATAGACTTTACCAAACTGAAAAATCATCAATAAGCCGAGGAGATCCATCTGCCAGCAGAATATCTACTTATTAAAATAAAATATGAATACATCCTCAATTTCATCAGTTTTGATGCCATTTTTTTGCCTGAATTAAATAGATACAAAAGAAAGGGGGTGAAGATAACCCTGAGATTAGCTCAGTAGGTTAGAACATGGAGTTTAATAACACCAAGATCATGAGCTTCATTCCTATATGGGCTATTCACTTAAGAGCTGGACTCAGTGATCCTTGTGAGTCTTTTTCAACTCAGAGTATTATGGTGTATTCTCTGAGGAGGAGGGAGGAAAAAAGGATCCAAGTGGATTGAACAGGAGAGTTAACATAATTTGCCAATAGGCAATCTCTCTGAGGAGGACAACCTGAGGTATAAGATATGATGCATGAAAGCAGGATCTCGTAAGGAAATCAGGCCAGGGTCCCCCACTGATGAGATAAAATACTCTAATTTCATTTTGAATAGTTTAAACTTGCTTTCTTTTCCTTCCTCAGTGGTGTTTTTACAGATATTTGTATCTATATTGCCTATGCTGTCAAATGTAAATGGGTGCTTCTTATTGAATCTTTCCTTAGCTTGAAATCTACAGATAATTTCAAGATCATAATTTACCTCTTCCAAATATATTGACAGACTAAAAATAACAGCCATGATACCCAGTGTTACAGATTTCTGATATAAAGGTACAACATACCAAAGAATACTGAAATTTCTTTTTATATATAGAAGGTCTACTGGATGATATATCAAAGGGAAGAGGAAAGAAGTGGGGTCAGTCATTGTTACACAAGTTTTCTGACATACAGTTAAATGTTTGAACCATGAATGTTCAAAGGAAGTTTTGCAGAAAAGTGACTTGCTTAAAATAAACCTTTTCTGAATCTTTTATGTGTTTATATTTACTAAAAACTAACCTAGAGCTCTTGATTTGTATCTGTCAAGGTAAAATGAGATTTTTGACTTTTCAGAAATTTTTTTCTACCCTCTTTTGTGACAGGCAAACGTGCATTCAAACATTTAATTTAGCTGCTTTCTGCAAAAGATCAATTTGAGTATATATCCATGACTGAGTCAAAAATTGTTTGTTTATATTTTTTCTGTTAAACATTAGAGGACATGAATAGAGCAAACTGTAAATGTAGTCTCTAGTACCTCCTCTGAAAATGTTTCTGTTTATTTGACTATTTGACTGAGATATTTGAGCACTTTCCATATATTTGTAACACTGGATATAGTTAAATAATTATTTTGAATTAATAATTTTATGCTTTATTGGTCATCTTCCTACACACCAATATTTGCATGAAAGAAGCAACTGGAAAGGTGTTGGGTTTTTTGAGGTTTTATCTTCTGCATTGTTATAGATAAAATTCAAATTATGGATATTTTCATCACCTAATAAGATCCTGATCTTACTGGAAACAGAAATCTTTCTTTTGGAAATTCATAACCTTTGTTATGAATTTCCCTCTGGATGCTGTTACCTCTCAGTATACTTTATTCACAAACAGTTGGAGTTACAGCACAGAATAATACAAACAAAAAGTCACTGGCAAGTCCCACCAGGTATTCTTTTTCCTTCAAAGGACAGACTGCATCTAAGAAAATCTCTTCACATTTCTAAGTTACATATCCATATTTTCATTTTCTAGTTTGAAAACTAGTGACCATAATTCTTCTGACTACAGAGAGCATAAGAATATTTTGGTTATATATTCCCAGATATATCGTGGATATATTTTTCACAGAAAGGGAATGGCCTTTTCAAAAGGTAAAATGTAATAAGCAGATTGAGCCAAACATTTTAATGAAAAGAGTTTTACAGAACACAGTTGCCCTACAAAACAGCAAGCTTAGTTACAAATTGTGTGCAAATATATTTCTTTCAAACAACTAGATCAGACAAATAGGATTTTATCTGCAAGTAATTGAAATGTTTTACATAAGACCAACAATGATGAAAGATCAAGATTTTAATTTTTGTATTAAGGAGAAGCACTTGGCTCTACTGAGTCTTCAATTGATGCCTTCTATGACTCTACTGCAGCATAACAGTTTCTACCCAAGAAGAATGAGGATTTGTGGTATCTCCACTGGCTTGTGGAACAGGAAACTTCTCAACTTTTAAAGAAAATTCAGGCCCTATTAATTAATTTCCTGACAGGACCACTGGTAACTTCATGCTGGTGTTTAGCTCAGCCCTGATGGGATATTACAGTGCTGAGTTTGCTGACAAAGCAGCAGGCAACACTTAAACGTTATTCAAAAACTTCATTGATCTAATTACATGCAGGTTTAGAGTAAGGACTCAACCAGGAAGAAGGGCCTTCAGCCAGCCTGCCTTCCTGAAAGCAGCCTCTTTTTCCTATATTCAATTCCAGCTGCACTAATCTTCTCCAGAGCCCAGATAGAGGTTCAGTGTTTAGATGCTCCTAACCAGTGATACTATCACCCCTCTAAGGATGCAGCTAGAAAATTGGAGAAATAAACCACACCAGCTAAATTCCCCCTCATGAGAAATACCTCCAAGTTTTCAAATGCTATGTCAGTTCATGTTTTAATAATCACTGTACTTCAGAAAGAAAAGCAAAGAAAAATACAACGGCAACTTCAGACATCAGCAGTAAATGGTCTCTCAGAGTACATCCATAATGAAAATATCCTAGTCATTTTCCTACCGCTTTGAGCAGCTGTCAGGGTAATCAGATACTGCTTTCTAATAGTTGTTATACATAGTTCATTGCACAAGCTTGAAAGTCTCCAGGTGTTGGAGGTTTCTGGAGAGCTTTTCCAGTATAAAAGAGCACAGTTCTGTTGCTAACTGTGTAATCCCCTGCCAGAAGGCAATAAATGCCATAGCATTAATGGCCTCAGAAAAGTCGCCCATGCTGTTCCGTCATGATTTGACTGCTTACCACTTGCAGTAAGCCCTCGGTGGAAACTGATGCACAAGATCCCAAATCTGCAACTAAAAGAGAAGTTTCTGCCCCTCCACTGTCAGCCTGAGGGTCTTTGACACTATTATAGTATAGAATTGCACTGTTAAGAGTAATCCTTACACAGCTAAGAATGATCCTTAGTAGGACTGATAGACAATGCTCTCTGGAAGCACAATTTTCAGCAATAGAATATTTGACTCAACTTCAAAGCACTTTAAATCTTGAAAGAATGTGTTTGCAAACAAGGCCTTCAGATCCAGTTGCTTCTCTCTGCTTACCTACAGATACCATCAAGAATATACTACAGAGAACTTCTTACCTCTGTAAATATATTGATTTTATTAATTTATTATTACACCACAGAGATACAGGCATGCATGAGTCTCAAAAAACTAACAATGTAAACTTTGCTAAGCATGAAATAACCTCAGATAGCAAAAATGTTTCCTTCATCCTAAAGTCCTGTTAACCACACTGCCAAATAATTTTAATTTTTAACCTCTATTCTTCCTTTTCATCAATGACTCAAACGAGTGAAACTAAAAAACAGGTAAACAGCTTATCCTTTCCTCTTTTCAGTTCTCCCTCTCCAGAAAAAGAACAAAACAAATTAAGACTACAAAGCAAACTCCCAAACAAAACCAAACCCACCACCAACCGCCACCCCCCAAAAAACAACAAAATCCAAACCACAAAACAAAAAGAAATAGAACAAACATCAAACAAAAGAGCCAAGACCCAGAAAACAATCTTAAAAGAACATAAGTGTCAGCAGCTCACAAGACCATTCTTCATTCAGTTTCATATTCACTCAAACTACAAGTTTTAAAGATGGGGATTAAACATGAGCCTTTTCAAAGCAACAGGAGTCAAATTCTCTTTGTTTTTACTTTAGACTCCAAAGCAAAGGGCAGAAGTACGTTACACTTAGGTTTGTATTGCAACCCCGAATCACTGGTCAAACAGCTAATTTTTATTGAATAGGAATAGAAAAAACAATCTGACTTAATGGATTAAGCAAAAACCTTGTACTTCTTGGAATGATAGGACCAAATTAAATGTGGTATTTCGATATTTGTTACGCTAGGGCTGAAATACAGCTATTCAACTATCTAAATAACTTCCCTACCCACTGATAGGCACTCATAATTCATTTTCTTGAGTAAAGAAACCCAAAAATGGTCTTGCCAGAAAAATATGAAAAAAAAAAATTCTATGTTCAACTAAATGTAAATTTCTTCAAACAAGCATCTCAATTTGAGACAATTTGGAAGGCTGGAGAGAGAGAGAAAGAGAGATATCAAATATGCTCAGATGTGCGAAAAAAAAAACCAACAACTCCTTACCAAGAAGAATGATAAACAATACTGAGAAAACTGGGTTAAGCTAACCAGAAAATTCCTAAGCTCCCATCCACTGAACCAAAATGAGATGACAGCTGATCTCCCTCCACCCATTCAAACCTATCAGGAATGGTTTGGAGGGACAGTGCTGGAGTGAGGCTGCAGTGCTGGCACAGGCAGTAGGAGCAGGTCTATGGACTCCCAGGCAACCCACAAGACACCTCTCCTGGATCCAGCAACAAGACCTGGTCACTGGACCTCCAGTGGTGGTCACAGTCTTGACCTGCTGAGGTTATGGTAGAAGCTGAAGGTGGGAGAAGTCCTGTGGAGACCCTCAATCTGCCAAGGGAAGTCCAATTGTGATCTTTTATTGGGTTTAGGGTAGGTGGGAATGCCTCTGGGACCTCCCCTGAGGTGGGGACTTCTTCACTGGATGATTAAAATTGAATCACAGGACATTTCAAAAGTCTTCGATACCTTCTGAGATGTTAAAGCTGCCTGTTGTGTCAGCACAGGTGGATCCATTACGGCCATCAGCAGAGTTAAATACCTTCATGTGTATGAACTGCCCTGATGACTCCTTGAGGAGAATTATCACAGATGAGTCATTTGTTTACAGACAAAGAAACAACACCCAGCTGGTGCCCTGAGGTGGCAGATGTACACCCTCTCAACAAATGGATTATCTGAGTCATCATCCTTCCAGTCTTTTCACACTTGTGGATGAGTTCTTCTCCTAAAATAAAAGAGTACCACCCTTATCTTAAGTCTCTCCCCACAGTCTCAATTAGAAGGCCTGTTTGGGGAAAAGAGAAAAGAAAAGGTGGATACCAGAGTCTTTGCTTAACTCAGGACAAGTATCAGCAAAAAAAGCTGAGCCAAGCTTTATACAGTGAGAGTTGAAACTTTTTTCTAAAAAAATCCTTTGCTGAAGATTTTTGACTGGAGGTTTACTGGTATTAAGCTACACGTTGAAATTTACAACCATATGCCCCACTGATTTCAATAGAGTATCCTTGCTTCTCGCAGGCAACTGTCCAGAGCAGACAAATACTAAGACGCACATCATATCTGCACCATATGGCTGAACTTCCAAACAGATTTGTATGCTGGCTGTTAGTTTGTAACTTGTGCCTTGATCAGCTTAAAAACCGATGTGATCAGAGAATTGCTGACATTGCACATTAAAAGGAATAAAAGTATAATATGTCACTACCAAAAAAGTCCTCACAGTATTCTGTGTACACTTTTGAGGGGGTGATCTAATATATAGCCCATTCTGTACAAAAAGATGCAAATGGCCTGTGGAAACTGAAATAAATAATTTTTAAATTTCACTAAAGTTATAAATGAAATCTGCATATTGAGCAACACTGATGTGTGGTCCAAATTTCCACCTTCTAATGCAATACATCCATCACAGCTTAAGAAATTATTTTCCTGCTTGATCACAGCAGAAATTCTTCGTTTATTTCTCATCACTGCTGGGGTTTTTTCCCATTCCATTAAGAAAGCTTAATTCCAGCTTGGACCATTTGGGTTTTTTCCTTAGTATCTTTAAACTTCTGTTGCAATTGAATCAACAGAAGTACTATCTAATCATATTGTTCTGCTATTTATGAAGTTTTATAAATCTCTCTGCAAGTAAATTAGTGTCATATCAAACTGCTGAGCCTGAGTTTTGCTGGCAGAGACAGATGTAGGGCACTTTCCTCTAGCAGGGAACAGCAAATCCTGTTTTAAAAATAATTCTTTCCCCTTCTCTCCATATCCAGTATATTCAGGAATAGGACTGTTATGTGGGTCAACTACTACTAAGATGAAGTCATCTAAGCTGCAGCTTCACAAAGTATATGTCACTTAACATATCATTCTAACATATTCATTACTGCTAATTTAAAAACAGTAGCGTTTCAACTCCTGATAACAAAATTATATTAAATCTGACTGCATTTTACACAAAAAAATCCCTAAACTCTTAAACTGCTCTTGACAAAAGCAGCTTCAGTGAAAGATCATTTAGTGATACCATAACAACAGCAAATTAAAATCTTCCCATATCTAGTGAAGCCCATAAAGGAATGTGCAATCCCAGTTACAAAGATAATTTTGCAGTCAGAAAAAAAATGAAGAAAATAAAATACTTTTTTATATACCAGATTTCCAGCCTAAGTAAATCACCATAGTGAACTTTAAAGAGAAAGGTTACAGCACTTAAGGATCTGATGCTATATACACATGGAAAGAAACACAATTTACAGCTGTCCATAGCCCTTTTCAAGCAAGGCTATGTCTACAGGTGGACTCTGCAATAAAGCTACTGATTGCCCATCAGAAATAACATTGAGAAATCAACAGCTCTGGACATTAGACCACTCTTATTTAGACAGTTTATAGTGTATTATGCAAGTAATGCTAGAGAAATTGAGTTTGAATGAACACACACATCTTAAAGGCACAAGAGTAGGTTGTCCCCATCAGCTAAAAGACAAGCTGTCAGGGAAGAAGGTCAGCCTGGCTGAACAGAGACTTTGGCTAGAACTTAGGGGAAAAAGGAGAGCTTACAAACTTTGGCAGACAGGACACACAGGACTACAAGGATGATGGGAGGTTATGTAGAGAGAAAATCAGAAGGGCCAGATTAAATTCCAAAGCGGAATTTAATCTGGCTACCACAGTAAAAAAACAATAAAAAGCATTTCTGTACTTCTGCTACAAAAAGAGGCCTAATGTCCATCCTTTGTTGGATGTGTGGAGAAACATAATGAGGGACAAAGAAAAGGCTGAAGTACTTAATGCCTTCTTTGCCTCAGTCTTTAATAACTAGACCAGTTGTTCTCAGGATACACAGCCCCCCTGAGGTGGAAAAAAGAGGCTGGAAAGCAGAATGAAACCCTTTATAATTCAAGGGGAAACGATCAGTGACCTGCTACACAACTTATACACACACTAATCTATGGGGCCACATAGGATCCAACCAAGGGTACAGAGAGAGCTGTTGAAAGTGCTCACTGAGCCACTTTTCATCATTTATCAGCTGTTCTGGCTAAACAGGGTCGACTGAAAGTTATCAAATATGATGCTCATCTACCAGAAGGTTTAGAAGAAACATCTGGGAAACTACAGTCCTGTCAACCTGTCTCCCTGTGTGCTGGGGAAGGTCATGGAGTAGATCATCTTGATCACACAACACATGTGGGACAACAAGGGGATAACTCTAAAATAATATACTCCCCCATATACAGTCACTCCCAAGTTACTTTCACAGATGTTAAATTCATGTGGCTCTTTGCTGGCAAATAACAAGATCCAGTGCACTGGATTTGCAAAGAGATAGAATATTTAGATTTAGTTTTGGTTTTGGTTTGAGTGTCTTTTGTTTGCTTTGTTTTTTAAATGTCTGCTAACATTCTGGTATATTTTGAGCTGTTTGACTTTATATCAAACTATGAAAACACTAAAGTCACATCTGAAAATATTTTGCCAGCCTTCATGTGCTCTGTATTTCTAATGATTTCTCATTGTTTGTGCTGTTGTAACAAGCCAGTGCTGCTTTATCTGGCTTTGTAAATACCTTGAAATGGTTACTATTTTACAGGATACTTCAGAGTTTTTCAGAGGGACTCAGGTCCCTTGGCATTAAAGTTTCTGATGAAAGCTGGGCACCTTTTAACATAACCAAGACTGAATAATCAGAATAAGAATATTTGTGACTACTTCAAAACGGGAGATAGAAGAGAAATATAATTTTAAGACCAGATTGGCTGTGTAAAACAAAGTCTATTATTGCTCAGCAGGACTGGCCATCTACCTGGCCTCTGGTGTCAAACAATATGGGAGTTATGGGCCTTAGAGGGGTTGCTGTCAGCCTCATGGCTGCTAAGCCTGTTCTTGTCAGTAACCCTGAGGGTCAAAGGGCCACCATGTTCCTCATTTTTATGGTACCAATCCTAGAGGGCTACGAGCTCTACAAATCTGGCAAACAGACATCACTCACGTAGCAGAATTTGGTCGACTTAAATATGTTCATGTTTCTGTTGATACATTTTCTTCTGTTGTTGTTGCTACAGCCCATACAGGTGAAGCTGCACGAGATGCTATTCGCCACTGGCAACGAGCCTTTTCTATTGCAGGTGTTCCTCAGCAAATCAAGACAGACAATGGCCCTGCGTATGGGTCTGTGAAAGTCTCTGCATTCTTACAATCTTGGGGTGTCACCCACATTACTGGCATCCCTCATTCTCCTACTGGACAAGCTATTGTGGAACGCATGCATGGTGTTCTGAAGCGCTTTCTACAAAAACAAAAAGGGGGAATGGCAGGGGAACCACCAGAGGCACGGTTGAACAAAGTAACATATGTTTTAAATTTCTTACGGGTTTCTGATGATGCTCAGGAGCCTCCAATAGCC
>WBMV01003880.1:1960590-2172894 GCA_013396655.1 Campylorhamphus procurvoides | reverse complement strand
GCCCTGCAGTGGACTGTCCAGGCTATCTTTGTAGCACAAATACAAAAAGGGGGAATTGTGGGAAATGCAGCAGGTCTGCAGATCCCTTGAAGGAGTAAGAGGAGGTTGACCTTGGCCAGATTGCTGTACACCCGTGAAGGTAAACAACTTGCAGAGACTGAGAGAACCCATGAGAAGAACAAGATAAGAAGCCTGGATGAGCTGTTACAGAAACAGTAGTTTGCATAGAGACAGTTTGTAACTGTGGCCAATAGGTGATTGCTTATGTGTAATGAGCACCAATAATGTTACTGCACGTCCATTTTAAAAAAATATATAAAAGTAGCTGTGTGAAAAAGAATAGAGGTTATTAATATATAATAAAAGTTTACTCTTATCAATTTGGGATCTTCACCTGCTTTTTATCAAGTCCGTCCCAGCAACAGCGACAGCTAATCTCAGGTTTCTTTACGTCAGTTAAAGCCACTGCATTAAATAGGGCTCCCTGGTATGCATTTCCTTCATTCTGATCATGACCAGGCTATCACAGGAGAGAGTTAATGAAAATCATGCCATTGACTTAAGCAGAAGTATAACCAGGCTTTGCATATTTGAAATGAAGTAAAAAAATATCTCACAACACTTCTAATTATACCCTGGGGAAAACTGCCATTGAAATCTATAGGCAACAAATTCTGCTTTATGTTCCAACCATTAAAGTTATGCTGATTAATAAAAAAAAAATAAAATAGAAAATGTTTGAAACTTGCTACAAAAACTCCAGCATTTCAATTACTTCTTCTGTGTTTATGCAGAAGATGCACAATACTTTTGTTATTGTTCTGCTTGATGTTGGTCTGTTACCCTCCTCCTAGATCCCTTAGGGGGATTTAAAGTTTTGAGGTAACAAGCTTCATCCCTCTGTGTCTGCCACCCATTTCAGCTGGGGAGAAGTCATTTACATGCTACATTTACTCTAATGATTATGAACTCCTAATAATATGAAAATCTATTCTATTTAGGGTATAAGGCAGAACCTTAAGGGGATATGCAAAACCGATGCATTAAAGGTTTATAATTTTATAAAGCAAAACTATTCCTTCAGAGTACAGGTGGCAAAACATAATGCTTTTTAAAATCACACACCTTCTGTTTGTCATGCCTGTAATGGCAGGGAATGGCCCTGCTGAAAAGCCTTCAGTTGCATTAGTCCCACAGACAAAGACATGATTTCAAAAATAACACTGAACAAAGAATTTTTATCACAAGAAGTTTTCCTTTGAAAACTATCAGATCTGTAATGATTTGGGTACTTTCAAGGCACTACACCCAAAACTTCCTTTTATACTAAGGCCATGAAGACCAAAGAAGAAGCAAAGACTACTATGAAACTATTCTAAAGAAACTGCAGGTTTCCATACACTCAGAGCCAGCAGGCACAGTGGAACCAGCCCTCCCATTCAGAAATCCAAAACGGTTCCAGCGGTAAGCAGGAAAGCTAACTGCAAAGTATTCATCCTGCCTGACCATCCAGAGCATTAGTTTCCAATATTTGGAAATGGATTGCTAAGTGCAATTGTGGAAGAGCTGATCATCCAAAAGGACACAATAATATAAATAAAGGGGGGAAAATGAGGAGTACACCTATGTGAGAGATCAGGAATGAAGGTAACTAAGCAGGGCACCTAGCAATAGAGGTGCAGTTGATCCAAGCTACTGGAAATGATGTATTACACCAGAATGATTAATATTAGCCAGAAGGGAGGTAGCAATTAAAAGAATAATACTTCAGTTAATAAGTTCAGTAATAATCCTCATGAAGTCTCTTTCTCCAGGACTAGAACAGTAAACATAACATACTGAGGCAAAAATCTGTGAAATTAAATAATCTCTTCATAGCAATCTGTCAACTAGCTGGGCTATTTTCAGATTGTGGAATGAACAGAGTGGAGAGATGAAGGTGAGCAGTAGTTGCCTTTTCCAACAAATCCTGTAAGCCGAAGGAGCAGGATGGTAGGCCACTTGCTAGAGTACTAGTCAGGCCAATGGGGAAGAAAAAAGGTGGGAAATAAACTGTCCTTTCATCTTTCAGTGGCTATTTGAACAAGTATTCAATGAATTCTATCATCATACTAGAATGTTCAGATATTTTAGAAAACACATATGGTTGAAATAACTCTTCCTTTGTGTCTACTTGCTCAGGTTCTTGCACGAGAGTGGAAAAGGATTTCTCTTTGATAATGTACAATCAGTCCCTTCCTCAGGTTTCTGAATGGATTGCGTTGTTGCCTAAAATGGGAGAAAAGAACCTTTGATGCAATATTAATATAGATACAATAGAGAGCTGGTCTTTAATGGAAGGACTTTCAGGTGCTACACGATACACAGGTGCACACACCAGCATAGAATTCTCACAATTTTGTAGCTTTAACTAATTACTGTATCTAGTGGACACATCCAATCCAAAAACCATTTGCCCCTGGTACCACCCTCAGAACTGCCCCGCTGGAGCCTTGCCAAGGGTTCTGGACCCTCTGTCTTGTTTTGACTACAATATATCTTATAATTCCTTTACAGGTGCATGTGTCCCAAAGAGGATGTCCTTGCTAAAATCTTTTTTCTTGAAAAGACCATTAAACAGAATGTCAAGAATGTGGCATAAACCGCAAGAAAGGGGTTTAGAAACTGTTGACTGCAAGCTTAAGTGTGAGAAACTATAAAACTATATTAAAATCTACAAACATATAAAAACCTTAAGGCATCAGTATGATATTAGTTACTCAGTAATTGGTGCTGCCAGTCAGGGACAGGAGCAGCCACAAACCAAAGTGTCCTCAGCTAGAATGTGCCATTCATCTAAAGTAAGATGGTTGTGGAAGCCTGGAGATTGTGACACAGTGCAGGCTTACCTAGTGTGCTAGGGCAGCTATGCTGCTTCTGGTAGCCAGCCTGCTATACAATCCACCTTCCTTTTCCTCAAATGTTTTACCCAGAAGAAGGGTCACAGTGCAGTCTAAACAAAACCTGATGACTTTCTTTGGGAAAAAAAAAAAAAAAGGGGGTGGGGGGGGTGGGGAGAAACCAGCAAAACACAATCACCAGACAAGAAATTGTATCTGTTGTTTGCCAGTTTCACAAAGTTTTGTTCCATAAGGTAGTGCATATAACATTTTGCCTACTTATGGGACTGTGTCATGAAAAGCACAGCTGCTAATTTGCAATTTTTATTGACTTAGTGAAAAATGGCAATCATTCACCATCTTTCCAAATTTGCTTTGTGTCACTTAATATTTTTGAAAGCTAAGATATAATAAACAATTAAGAGAATATGGCAATAAAACTTTATAACCTGGCTTGCATGAGAAAGAACAAACAAACAACAGACTGAGCATAAGGGACTAGGGTATTTTAAGTTTTAGCTTGATGTTTACAAAAATGAAAACAGAAAAAATGGAGTAATATACATTTCAATTAATTGTGCTTCTGAGGCTTCTAGCTCCACAGAACTTTAAAAGCAGTACTTTACCTTGAACTTTACTCACATTGACAAAAATATGTGTTCACATGCTACCTTATTTTTAAGTTTCCCTTTGAATTCTCTACTACAAAAAATGCATGCAATAAGCATACACAAATTACTGTCCTTTCTGTTTAATTTTATTGTATCATATCAGACCTTCATTATTTATTTGATTGTGGAAGTTTGATTTTACAATATTTCTTTCAACCACAGAATTTTTTCCTGTAATCTGCATTTTCTCTGACTCTATCTTTTAAGAGATAAACAGTCCTTTAATATTTTCCATTTTATTTACCTAGTTTTTGAACTTTTTGTACTTGTACTTCTTTCTTTCTTAAAAATAATCCATTCTGTAATTTCACTCAGTTGAAAGGTATGTTCTTCCTTTTTAAATCTGATGAATGAATTGAAAATAATGTAGTAATCCTAAATCAGTTCTGTATTTAACCTCATGGGCACATACAGTAAAACCTTTCTGGAAACAGATATTATGTGCAAAACTAGGAACATACTAACTCATAATAAATTGCTCCCTTTGTTGCCGCTGGTGCAATTCATTGTTAAAAAATTAAGTCTACACAAGAACTGCTCAAGAAACATAAGTTAAATGTCTTTCTCTTACAGATTAAATAGACTTTAAATCATCTTTGCATAAGGTTATGGGGAGTTCAGCAGTTGCAAGGAGCCATGGATGTTAGATTGTCACAGTTCTTCAAAGTAGCACTGATCAGAGCCTCTGAAGTAATTTATCTGTGCCCTGCTGATTCCAGCTCAATATGCATCCTCTTTTTCATGTTCATATGCCAAGATTTACAAGAGTGTCTCTAAGTCAGAGTAATCCTTGTGTCTGTACTCAGGGCATCTGACAACAGTTTAGACAGTATCTTTTATCTAAGACTCATTCTATTCTCTTGCTGCATAGAAAAGACCATAGTCATACTCCTACTTACTAAGGAAAAGTTTGAGGGTTTTTTTGCCTTCCACAAGTATGCTCTCACATAACCAGGTTTTTCAATAAGGTATTGTGGGAAGATGGCTAGCAGTAAAAAATAAGGGAAACTGAGAAGTTATATTGACACCCTAACAGAAGTTATAACAGTACAGAATTTATGGGGTAAAATGCAACTGCTACTCCCTGGACGGAACGTGACTGGCAGCTCCGTGATGATTCCCCACACAACAGCAAGCACCTGCTAAGGGGGATGGAACAGAGAGTGGGGTGGTGTGGAGGCACCACAGCCAGGTTCTGTGGAAATCCTTGCAGGGAGGGGAACTTGATGGTACTTGGCAGGTGATAAAGTGCACAGAATCTGTCAACCGAGGGAGAGATATTTTCTGCTACTGAACCAACTGTGATGAAATCTCTCTCCGCAGATGAATTTGGTTTATTAAAGCCTAATTGTATATTAATGCACACCTGCATCCCAAAGTCACCCACCTCCAAGGTATGACAACCACCTACTGGGCATGCACCCTATATTTTTTTTGAGTGAATCTTCAAAATCAAAGTGAGAGAACGTTACACCAATCAGTGACAAAGATATTTATGACTAAAGTCACTCAAGCTCCACCTAAAGAAATAATATAAAAGTAAGTCAAGAACGGAGGAAAAGTAAGGGAAGACTCCATTATAACTGCTGGGATCAGCTGACAGGCTGAATCTGCCTTCTCCCCCTATAGGGACACCTATTACTTTGGGAAGAGCCATACTCTATGGGCACTGGATACTTTCAGCGGGCATTAGAGCTTGTCTCTGTATTGCTTTGAATATGTTTTTGCAGTCAGATGCTATGACTGACAATCTTTGAACCTTATTAATATAAAAATATGACAGATTTAAGAGTGTTTTCCCGTAAACTGTTAGTGTCAGTTGTTCACGGGCACTGGCAGTTGCCAGCTGTGGATAACACTCTAGAATAAAGTGGGAAGACTCCCTGAGGGCTCTCCCTAATGTTGTTGGCTTAGCTCCCTGGAAAGGACAGTCAAATCCCCCTCCAATCCAGCAGGGCTGTTCAGGGGGGACATTGACAGACTGGTCAGGCACAAGGGTCTCAGCTTTCTTGGGGTGCTGAGAGAAAAATAAATCACCAAGGGTCGAGGAAATCTCCTCTTTTCATGTGTCAGATATAAAGTTCTTGCCTCCCCACTGAAAACTCCTTGCTGATCCTCGAAGAGGGATGTTTCTTTCTCTGAAGTTTCTGTTCCTTTATAGCTTATTTCTGCAGCCCAAACACAGCAGCAATCTGCTAGGGAAACAAGTGGATACTTGCTGATCCCTGCAATCTCTTTTTTAGATAAACCATAAAGGTTGAAAAAACTAAAAGAAAATAGGCACATGGGTGCAAATTCAAATATTACAGACTTATTTTAAGATTTATAGATAACTGTAGTTAGATTAATAGCCCTGCAGTAACAATGACAACATACAACTGTCAAACAGGTTTTACTCAAAAAGGATGCACATACATTATTACAAAGATGACAAATGGACTAGGTTGGATTGTTACTTCATTTTGCCTCACCAAGGTCTGGAGTAAAACACCATTGTCACAGGAACCTCTAACAACTTCTGTGGCAACAATCCAAATGTAAAGTTTGACCTACAATTCTCAATCTGTGTATATGTGTGCCTTCGGCATCTCCTCAGAACCCCAGTGCTATCTTTCAGACTCACAATGCACATGAGACATGGAATTTACTGCAGGTATTTTCATTCATACTTTGATTACAGTGGAAAAATACCAAGTTGTTGCTAGACTGTTTTAGTGTTTATGTAAAAATTATTTTAATTCTTCCCAATTCTGTCAAAATGTTTCAGGAAGAAACTACTGCTGAGAGTGACAAATCCATTGATGTTGTCACACACACTGGAAAAAAAAATTCTGTAAAAGTTTCCTGTCCTTCAGTACTTTTTAAGTGAAGACTGCTAATCTGGTATATTTGAAGTACTGTATTTGATGGAGTGAAATAGTTATTTTATGTGAGACTATGAGCCCCAGTATGCAGGTGGTAAATTAATGCGTAACTATGAATTCATACAATTACTTACCAAAAAAAGGAGAAAAATTACCATATCTGAAATGCAAGAAACAAGCAATTTTTAATTTTTCAATGATTATTCAATACTTTAAATTCTCCATTGATTTAGAAATGAGCAGACCCATAGCCATGGGGTATTTATTTTTCTTCATATGACTGCTTGTCTACAATTTCTAAACAAAGCAAAGGAAGTCCTTGGGTCAGTACCATTCATGCTGTTGTCATATCTGCTGTAACATCTTTCATAAATAGGGTAGCTTCATTAAATAAATAATTAGACTAGGCAAACACTTTCCAAGAACCACCACTGCCAGTGTTCTGGGATGATTCACTGACTGTACTCCCAGAACGTTGCTTGGTCGGTTGCTCTAATCCTACTTGTCCTCAGCCTGCCTGGGCTGGCTGGCTGGCTCCTTTTCGGGTGGACCTGTATTTAAAGCTCACAGTTACTAGCCCTGACTATGCTGTAGCCATAACTGTTTTAGAGCACGAGAAGAATTTAAGGACATTTCACAACACCCTTAAAAGAAAGGCCAAAAATTTTGTAAAAAAAAAAAAAGTTAGCTGAAAACAGGATCAGAATCTCACCTACAGAATTAAACTGATATCTTCAGAATGTGTTACAGTAAAATGTCTCTCTGATTCTAACTGTGTGGCAGTGTCTTTTGATTTGCAGATAAATTATTTCTTTCACTATAGCTGGAGTTATATATTTGCACACCCAGAGTTTTGCTGGAAGTGAAGGTATTGAAAAAAGACCTATGTGACATTTTCAGCAGGAAACTCATTTACATACATCAGGGTTCTGGAGATAAAACCTCATATTTTGAGGTGATGAATAATGTATTTTATTAAATTCAATCATCTTAAGGAAGGAAATAATAAAAAAATTAACTCCAGACATGAGAGAGACTGAAGGTAGCTGAGGAGAAAAACAAAGTGTAGACTGAAGAGAGTGATATTTAATCATGAATACAATGAAAGATAAAAGTATAAAGTTTGAATACATAGCATCACAGAAATAGCATCCAAAGAGCTTGAATTTTGACAAAATGGACTGTAGAATGTGCACATGCTTTTGTTGATTTTTATTAAATTAATTTTTAAACAGTGACAGCACTATATAAAGAGCTGTCTTGACAACATTAAAATATGATTTTGAAAGTTGCAAGGGCTCAACATGACACTAAATGTTTGAACTCCAACAAAATTTTCCTCCCTGATTATACTATTGCTCTTTTAAAGGAAGAGGAAATCTTCTCTTGTAAAACAAGCAATTATAGTCCACTGGGCTACC
This sequence comes from Campylorhamphus procurvoides, assembly GCA_013396655.1. NCBI lineage: Eukaryota > Metazoa > Chordata > Aves > Passeriformes > Dendrocolaptidae > Campylorhamphus > Campylorhamphus procurvoides. The sequence continues at coordinate 2,165,059 of WBMV01003880.1, read as the reverse complement.
TTGTTCTACATCATAGCCTACTGGGCAGAATGCAGAATATGCTAGTCAATCAGATGTCACTTGAACCCTAGAGGAAATTTTTGTCTTTATGAATCAAAGGATTAGTGAAGCCAGTAGGAACACCAAGAATCACAGACATGAGGGATGAAATACAATTCTCAGTAGACATAATCCACTCTCGACTCAAAAAGAATTCAAGCTTTCAGCCCTTTCAATGAAGAACATGTATTTGATATTTCTATTACATTCTCAGTTTTTTCACTATATACGTTATTTCACTGACTTTTTTTCTTGTTTTGAAGAATTGATAAAGGTAGATTAAATAGGATAAATAGGATAAGATACCATGAATGAATGTTACAGTTAGATATTTTAATTTGATTAATACTTGCATCACTTAGTGTCCGACGCATTTTAAAGATACTGTATAAGACAAATGGGTTTCTCAGGAGTCTGATGCTAAAAGATTTAAAACAGAAGCATAAAACTTTCTGCCTATTTGTCTGTTGATAAAATCCCACTGAGCCCTTAAACTTTGAACTTTCTTCAAAGTATTTTCTCTTTTAATTGAGATCTGCCAGAATATAGATGCATATTTTTCAATCTTCCATGCTTTATGAATTTCCTAGGTTTTTTACATGTTCCTATTTGCAATGAATGCTTATGTTCCTCCCATTTTCCAATTCAGAAATTATCACATCTTTCTTGCTCTTAACTAGCTTTAAAAATAAACCAACAATGGCATTTTAGTCTAAAGCAGTTAAGACTCCCTGACCAGAAATGCAGGCAAGGTTTCTAACTCAGGCCAGGAATGTGATATTGCAATAGGCAGAGAATCACAGAAACTCCACATCATCAGGCATGGACAGTCACATTAATAGTGCCAGCCACACTTATAAAACACACCCTGTGTAAGTAAGATTAATTAATGATAAAGATCTGTTAATATTATATTTACATTTTACCCTATGCACTAAATGTCAATTTTTGCCAGAAGCAAACAAAATATCTTCTTTTACTATGTCTTTTACAAAATATCTTCATTTACTTTCTCCTGTAGAACTGTTTATTAGACTTTCTGATTTTACTAGAAGTCATTTTTCTCATTACCATCTTTCCATCTTCTAGCTTGCATTCTTTATCCAACGTATAATTTATACCTTGTTATTTGAAAAGGAGTGTGTACTTTATTCCCACCATTAATTCTCTCTATTTTTCTTACACACAGATACATATATAAAGATGTGAACAGGGTATGAAAAAGGTTAGCGATTTGGGATGCATCCAGTACATTTTTAGACTCCCTTATGGACAACTCCCATGAAATGCAGAGATGAGCTCGAGGAGATTTTATAGTCTTCCTTTGAAATCTGTAAGAGAGCTGCTAACCAAAGAGTTCCAAAATATAACCACTATCAAAGTACACAGAGTGACTCAGAAACTGAAAAATAGAGAATGCATCATCAAGCCCACACAATCAAAGTACGGCCCCAAAAGGTCCACAGACTGTTTCTCACTCACAAGAAAATACTGCATCAAATTTCAGACACAAAGCAACAATTTCCTACAGTAAAGGAGTGGGAGAGGCAGAGCATCACAGTTTTCTCAAACTGTTATTATTTTCTATAACATTTTAAAGGATTTCCCTCAAGGGTTTTTTTGTTGTTGTTGTTGTTGTTTTGGGTTTTTGTGGGTTTTTTTTAGTAGCAGTATTTCATTGTATTCCCAAGCACATAAGACTTTAGGCTGACTTCATGACATTTCTTAGAGTTTCTTCTTTCTTTCTTGAGCATTTGAAATATAAGATTAGTTAGAATTGTAAATTCCTTTTTCTACCATGTTCTGGCAGTGTCTCAGCAAAGAAACCAGAGGAAACCTGTCTAACTGTCAACAGAGGGAGGAACTAGCCCAACTGAATACAAGAGCTGTGTCAAGGTGTGACAGTGGTGGCAAAGATGTGCAAGGTGTGCAAAACTCCACAGCTCTTGCATCAGAGCTACAGAACAGAAAAGGAGATTATTGAAAATTTGAGAGCTGGAAAGCACACCAGAAAAATGTGCAGAAAAATAAGGAGTGGAGAAATATGCAGTTGAAGAAGAGAAGAAAGCACATCAGATAGGGAGATGAAATCTACCAGAGGAAACAGAAAAAAAAGGGAGAAGGAGCATCACAATTTAAAAATAGCCAACAAAATTGAGGAACCTGTACACTACAAAAAAAGTTTCATCAACGGAGGTGTATTCCTACAGAGACCATTAGAAACTTAGATTTGAACACATCAGGAATCATACCTTTTAGATGAGATCTTTATAGTGTGTCATAATTTGTTAGATATATAAATTGAGCAATCAAATTATATCCTTTACAGATTCACCCTGCTGTTACTTGTCTTAATACCTGTTCTTATAGCAGAAAACTAGTTAGCTTGATTAATTTGAATTATGTCAAGGAAATTAAAACTTGAGTTTTAATTTCTTAAACAATTACCAACTTTATTCATAGAGAAATTAAATATTGAAAAAAATATTCTATCTGAAAAGCCAAACACCGTGACTGATAAACTGGAGGTGTTAATTCGGTACTCTTTGAAGTTCAGCAGGAAAGTCAGTCTTTCCAAATACAAAGTCCTCTTTCTATTGCATCTTGGATAGAAAAAAATATTCAGACAGAAGAAATAAGAGTTACTTATCCATCCATGACAACAGCAATATGTTAAGTTGAGTTTAGTATTAGTCAAAAGAATGAAAATAGGATGGCACCATTTTCCAAAGCCAATGGCCTGAAAAGTACTACTGGATCTCCCTGAATGATCACCCAAGACATAAATACACTCTAAAAAATAATGTATCAAATAAAAGTGGACGTTAAAGAACAAAGTGCAAGAAATACATGTTCATGTTGCTGGGCTTTATGCATTACTGGAAGGATGAATATACTACAGGATATACATTAAACCAAGTACATTATAACGAGAATAAAACAGAGCAGAATATTCCACACATTTCTGTTGACCACAGAGTAATTTTTGCAGCAAACTGATGAATTTTTAGTGGTGATTTAGCTCCATCTGCTTTTAAAAAGTTACCTGTTACATCATTTATTTTAGTATTCAATTATATTTGCATAGGGAGTGATGTCAGCTGGTACCTGAGATCTTTCTACTAAGATGCAACTTACATTACAAAAGTTTTTTAAACCACTTTTGCCAACAATATGTAACACTATGGCAAAAGAATAAGACCCAAAGATTAATGGCACCTCACTATATCTGTAAGTTTCTGTATCCTACAAGCAATTACAAGATATGCTTTGGTAAATCATATTTTCACAGAAAGACTGTTGACAAATAAGAGCTTATTTTTGCTTAAGTCCTTTTCAATGGAAGCTAGCTGTGAAAACTTGCTAATTTTTAAGTGGTTTGCTGACAAAATATGAAAGAGAGATGTTCCAAACTTGTTTCTAGTTGATGCTATATTTAGATTTAAATACACATTTTCCTGTTTCCATCAGTGAAAATAACAAGCAATATACATTATAACATGAAAATAAAAGTAGACTTCACATTGCTAAGATGGACTTCTATATTTGCTCGTGCTAGGATAATGAATTCCAGAGAGAAAGACTATGATTAGAGAGAGATTTATATTTCTCTCCTGACTGCCCCCCAGGAGTAGTCATAGTGGATAAAAAATGATGAAATTCTATCAATTACAATGAACTTCATAAGCCAACTTTGCTCATACAAAAAAAAAGGGTATTTTTAAGGAATCATAACTTTGTTTTCTAACATATGAACTGAGATGAATAGCTATTATCATAATACCCTGGACCTTGATGAGATAGATTGTCTAACTTTTCTCATTTGAATTTTATCTATCACATAAATATTGATCATTTTAATATATGACTTGATTACAGTGCTTCTTAATAACTGTATTTCTATATCCTGGATTATGCTGCACAGCATCTTATCTGTTGCATATAACTATGCAATATTTCACAACCTTCTCTGCAGAATACCTCAGGTTGGACTGTCTTCTCAAGGCTTATCTCTGATTCAAGGTTTGTCAAAGGGAATTGAGCTATCTTTTAGCAGATTTCTGAAAACCCCTTCCAAAATACTTTGTTTCCCACCGAGTCTAAGATAACAGATAACAGACGACAAAAACATCCGCTGAAATATGACAGCAGAGCTGAAAAGTAAAGTTCTTTCACTAAATTGTTTCTTGAAGGACCAGACTGTAGAGAAGTTGAAAATACAACATATGAATCTGTTGTGGGAAATATGGAATGGGCCATATTGACCAGCCATAGTGATGTAGAACTATTTATTCAGATTCACCTTGGTCATGTCCCCAATATTATCTCTTTTTTTTTAATGCTACGTATTTTATTTAATGTTAGTAGAAATATAAGAAAAAGTTGCCAAGTAAACACAAGGTGCCTTCACATGGATAAATAAGACTTTTAGCTCAAACAGTCTGAGTTCACTGAGATGAAATAATTTAAAAAGTAAATGAAAAGGCTGTAGATGGGATTCTCTCTTCTATTAAAAGACTCCAGGAAACAGTTTCTTTCCCGAAATAAAATTAATTACTTGAACTGCATGCTGAACTGAACCGTCAAAAGGGCCAGTTCACTCATCCTTATCTAAAGAGACTTGTTTGCAAGTGTTTGAATCTCTGGTGAACAGCCTGATGCAGTACTAATCAAAAGGTGCATGGCTTCCTCAGATGTGAAAGATGGAGTTTTTGCTGAGACTGTCTGATATTCATTTCAGCCTCAAACTGCCAGTAATAGATTGCCACTAGCCAGTAAAAAGTTCACTATAAAGAATTATATGTCCTTTCTGTCCTTGGTCAGAGTTACTGTGCTATCTACAGTAGGCAATTTTCTCATATGTTCTTCAGAAGGTCATTCAAAACTCTTTTACTTGGCAAGATGATGGGGATCTAAAAATATTATGATCTCCAGGCATTTAGCTTTAGTTAAATTTCCCACTGTTCAAAATAAGATGAAAGTCAACAAGAAAGGTTTGAACTCAAACAATCCAGTGCTTATAATTTACATCATACAACCAGAGCCCAATTTTGTAATTTTGTCAAGAGTTTAAGCTGTCATAGTTAATAGAAGTACCAAGGATACAATATATACACTCAATACACTCTAATATATGTGCTTTTAGGATATCCATGCCTTTTATTTATTATTCTGACTTAAATATGTTTGTAATACATAGCTTAATTTTTCAGTAACCAAAAAAGCAAATAGCCTGCAAAGTATTCATATTTCATCTCTAAAAAGATCCTTCATTATGTACAAATCCTACTGCTTCTGAAGCATACACAAAAACCTTGGAAAATTACATATGGAAAAAAAATTCCAAACAACTCAGGAATATTTATAGAAAGAGGACTCAAGCTGTGCAACGTTTTATGAAAGGTTTCTTGGGTTTCTTGGGTTTGGTGTTTTGGGGTTTTTTAAACCATGATTACAACAGATGTATGGCCCAAAAATTTTAACAGCTGTCACATTTATATTCAGTTTTATATATAAACATTTATATAATATAAAAACATGTTTTTATTTTCAGTTTTATATATCATAAGGAAAGGTTTCTTACAGAGATGTGCTTCAGCTAACAAGGACTAAATAGATATGGGAAGGAAAAAAATATCCATGTGTTGCATATAGAGCTGATGCTCAGCTATCAACACCTATTACAAACCCATCTTCTAATTTGGATCCTTGGATTACAGTTATTCTTTAATCTTCAGTAATAAATGTCTGTAATTTCTCTGACTGGAAGTTTTAGGGTATTATTGGTCTATAATTGCACTGGTTACTTGCAGGCTAAGGTTTATTATCTATCTAATAGGCCCTCATAAAGCAGTAACCTCCTGAAGCTCATCAGATAAAAGGATTATAGACTGAAGCCCTACCTTTCATAAAGTTCAAGAGCACTGAAGCCTTATGTGATGAAAATTGTGCTTGGGCAGGGAATAGAGGACTGTCCAGCCTCTGTCATTTAAAAGTGGACTGGGCTATTCAATCTGGTCGTGAATTTAATACTGGCAGAAAAAAAAGGAAGATGCTTGCAGTTTTTGACCAGTTTATAATTTCTCTGGCAACATCAGTTGAAGACACAGTCCTGTTAAATATCACGGTTGTGAAACTGAATGTTGTCATATTTCTGCTAGAATTGTCACAATGTTGATGTAAAAAGCAGCCCCACAGTTTAAAATTTTCAGCCCCAACTATTTTAAGGAATTGTTTTACTTAGGTTTAAGCTGAATTTTTAAATTGTGCATAGTATAAAACCTTCCTGGAAATACTTCCTTTTCTGGGTTGAGATTCACTCTTAGTTAAGAAACAAGAAACAAGAAAATTCCCACATAGAGTTAAGTTCCACTGCCTGTAGCTGGACTTCCAAGCTATGTACTACTACAGCCCACTTTCCCAATTAAGTATATCAAGTTGCAAAACCCTCTATTGCTAGATGAAATACACTCAGCTCTGACCAAAGCAGGTGGAAAAAAAAAGAGGTGATAGTCTGTAAAGGGAAGAAAAGAAAACCCCTGATTACTAACTGAGCATCATCCTCAGCCAGTTTGCACTCTTCCTGTCTTCATTCTCTACATACCTGTTGTGCTCAAATCAATTGGTAAGCCAAAGCAGACTGATCCTTTCAAGTACTGATGAAATAAATCTATTGCAGCAGATGCCCAATATCTTTAATGCATTCTATCCAACCAAGATAACCACAATGAACCATACAACCATCCTATTCAGATAGCATTGCCATAACTCTATTTAGGGACAGATTGTGAAAATAACAGTCAGAATCCTCCATCTCATCCAGCTGCCTTCTGCCTCATTGAGCTAAATGACCACAAACTTGTTCTCTAAGTACCAGTCTGTCCATAGATTCTCACTGCTTTTCTATCCTCAATTCATATCCTTAATAATCCGTGGATCAGGGTTTTAGGTACTCAACGACAGTGATTTCAGTGAAGCTTTTAGCTCTGTGATCAATGATACAATATGACTTTTAGTTTGAAATTTAGGATTAGGCATAATAATGAAAAGCAACAACAGTAAAGTTAGGTGTTCTCTCATAAGAGGATATGAAGCATTATGCTACTTCTTAAGGAAATTAAGCTAAATCATCATAGAGGAATCACTTTTGGCAGAAGTGTAGAGCTATAAAAAGCAAAGGATTTGTGTAAACTGCCAGGTACGCATTAGTAAAGGAAGATTAAAAGAATTCCAAAATTCATGGAAAAAAATTTAAATTTAACATTTTTTGAGAAATATATTTAAAAGAGGAAGACAACAAAAGAAACCTAAAGTATTTTGAAGAAGAAATATTACTACTTTGTTGGGTCAGTGTAGGTGAAAACAAAGGGTTTTATATTTTTTTGATATTATAATCACAAAAACTCCTTTATTTAAAGAAGTTCAAGCACTTCCATAGTTTAGCAAAGTGTCAGTGAAAGAAATATTTATGAGAAAACTAAACAATGCTTCTTGCTTCAAGTCTAGCTTCACAATGTTTAATAGAAAAGACTATCAGTTGAAACATTTCATAGGAAGACTAAAGTTATTTCAGGGGGAAAAAGATATTAAATTCATTTTCTCAAATAGGATTGCAAAAAAAATGAATTAATTAATTCTCGGCTATTTTTTTTCAGCTCTACTTCGGCTGTATAAATGAGATAACTAAGAGAATAAACAACAGAGTTGGTAGTGTGTGTAATGAGTGTTTCCCATTAAAATAATGGGGAAAACAGTAGGTCTCAAACCCTGATCCTTGAAGTGTAAGAATGCCTGGGGCCATTTTAAATGGTTTGTAGGCAGCCCCTCCAACGGCATTAAAGAGTTTCACACAAAAACTTCAAATTTAAAATCCTTAACTATATAAATTCATGGCATTTTGGAGGCATACTAATGTCAAGAAGAACTCTACCTACAAGGAGTCAACTAAAAGAAGCCCTATCAATTTTTAGAAGAAAAGGATCCTACTTTGCATTCTCTAGATGACTGCACTGTGTGTCTCTAGAAACACCAGCAGTATAGACTAAAGTGGAAATAACTAGTAAGAGTATAATGATCACATAGTTATACAGAGTGAAAGAATAATAATTTTTTCAGCATATACTCTCTTGAATGCTTTCTATGCATTCCCCTTGGAAAAAAAAAAAGGCCATCATGAGCTTATGTTCAAAGTTGTAGACCTTTAGCATTCCATTTTCTCACAAGCTTCTCCTAGAGGTGGAAAACACATCTTTCATGAAGAGTTTTTAAGGGGCTCTTATAGTGATTAAAACCATAACTCCTTTTCATTTTCATTCTCCAAGATAAGACAGTTCTTTTTTTGAGTGTATTTGGTTAAAGCTATTAGTATTCAAGTATGGACATGACCACTATGTGAGTCTTCATTATATTCTCCATACCTCCACCATTCAAACAAAAACTCAGTGTTTGTCAAGGTTTAATCAGCTGCATTTCACACCAGCCCACAAGATACACAAGGGATACATGAAGAATTATGAAGTATAACCATAAGGAAGAACAAACCCGAAAATATAATCAATATATGCAAGTTATGTGAACTTTGTTTCAAAGAAGACACAATCAACTGAAGCATTATTTCAGGCAAACGTTCTATGCTGGCAAGGACACAGGGAAAGATACCCTAGTGTCCAGAAAGCAGAGTCTTTGATAAGCAAAGCAAAAGATGTTGAGTGTATACTGACTTGAACAGATGAGAAAATTGTGGGATGTGTTGGAAGCTTAAGGTTAGAGGAGCTATTAAGCAGGAAGAAGAGAAAGTGAAGCAAACAACTGGGAGTTATTCATACAGAGAAAAAGAGAATGTTCAATTAAATATAATAATTAGCAGGGAGAACCTTGATAATTTTGGTTATATTATGAAAGCTTATATTCCTAAAGAAAAATAATGGCCTATTTCTGTGTATTCCCATTTGAGATCAAATCATTAGGAAGCCTGAGCACCTTTTTTTTTTAAAAAGAAGTCTATTTTTATTTTATTATCTGAAAATGTATGCATTTCTAAGAAAATGATCTATTAGTCCTGTCTTTTATCTTTTGATAACTACTTGTGTGTCTTGTGATGGCAATGCCTCTATACCTTAATATCTCAGCTATGCTGAAGTGTCTTCTAATACCCACAGCAGGATACATTTATAACTAGCTTATTAATTTTTCGTTTATTACCACATACAATTAGATGAATTACACTCACAAAAACTCATTAAATTACGATTTTTATTTGAGTTTCCAGCTCTTATATTTTCAAAACTCCAATTGACTTCAATTTTAGATTTTAATTTCTATATCAAGAAAAAGATTAATACAGTGTAATATAACGTAACAAGTACCATTTAAATCCCCCTTCTTCATATTTCAAAAGTTAATGGGATATAAACATGACAAAGTTTACAACGATTTTATGTTTTGGTTTTGCTTTTGTTTTGTTTTGGGTTTTTTTGAATCTCTGAGTCAGTTTCTTTATTGATGGAACATACTCAGTGAGTGAAAATCTCCTCAACTCAGCACCCCAGAGGTGTTCTTAGAAACTCTGTTGACCCTAACTCTGATATTACTTGTATCAATGTACAAACATAACAAGTCTCAAACATAACACCTAAATTTAATAAAACCATATTGTGGAAAAAGACAACTATGCTCCACAACATTCACTGAAAATATGAAAAGATTGAATTTGTCCTGCATGAAATTTTTTTTTTCTCTTGTCATGATGAGATTTGGTGAATCTTGATGTGAGAAATTGCTGGCTTTATAAAAGGACCTGGGAAAACACAAGGAGCATACAGCAGAAATGCTTTCTGGTGAAAGACAACTTACAGAACAATAAAAAGGAGACCTGCTGCTGTTGATTAGAAGCGTTCAGGGAAACCAAAAAGCATCTTATCAAACTGCAGTCCCAAATAGTTTGTCTATACAAACCAGAACCAAAATAATCAAATGCACTGTATGTCATAACTGTAGTTATTTCTGAATAGCTATAAAACTTTTCTTCCAAAAAAAAAAACCCCACAAAGTTTCTTTCTTACTGTTAGATAAAGTATGTCTTACGCAGAGGCACTACTTGCAAATTAAAACCATATGTAATTGCTTTGCAGGATCTATTTTGCTGCTACAGAACTAGCAACACCTTTTATCAGAGCTATTAATAGGAAATGTCAACTGGAAATCAAGAAAAGCCACATGCATCAATGGTAAAGGTATACTTACTGTTTAATCCCCATAAAACCAAATAATGAAACAGTATGACTCATCTTACCATGTAACTCCACATGCTGTAGGAATTAATCTTTTATTGGATTTTAGGATGAGACAGCTATTCAAATAACCTCTGAGTATCTTTTCAAAGAAGATGCCACCTATCCCAGTAAAAATAAATTTAAAATAATTTATTATGAATCAATGGAGAGACAATCTCTCTCTAGCTCATTCTACTTGTAACTTCAATACTTACAATACTTTGAAAGTGCAAAAGAAAGGATTTAAATCTATCATTGCTCATCAAACCTGCAAAAGGCTGTGTTAATTGGATGTCACCCTTCTAATTCACTTACATGCTTCCTGACAACAAAGACCATATGATTTAAGAGCAACTGATTCAAAAGACATTATTTACTGACTTCACTGAAATTCACAGTTGAATCAAGGGTGTTAAGAACTATCCCTTAGAAAGTAAAATGATGAAAGAAACACAATTATTCTAAATTAAGAACTGGAGGGGGAAAAATAGAAAGTGTAGAATATACACTAACACCTTCAGTATTTTTAAAGTCATAATTAACTGTCAACACAAATAAGGATCATATACTATTTAGTAAATCTCACTGCTATCAAAAATAAAAATTACTCTGGAAGCTAATGCTCTTTTTGACAAACTGGACACAACATTTTGCAGAAGTGAAGTACATGCAACCTCAAGTCATGGTTTTCAAGCTATGCTAACTTCTCTGTGGGTTAGCACGGCAGTTGACAATACACTCTCTCTCTTTCTCTGTCCTTGGCATGAAGTAAAACCTCAGAATTTGTTTGCACAGACATGGCAAACCATGTATTTCATGTTGCTCAACTTCTGAGCATCATTAATCATTAATCATTAATGACGAGAACTTTGGATGTTATTGAAAAGGAATACTTAAATCACTGTTCTATTTCACATTCAAATTGATTCAGTCTGTAATGTTATATCTACTAGGTCTGAAATAAACAGTAAAATCACCAATAATCCTGGCTTTCTGTAAGAGAACTATCAGCTTTCTATAAGAGAAATATTAGTTTTCCTTTCTACTCACCTCCCCTGCCAAGAGTCATCTTTCTCATAACTTTTATAGAGTAAAGAAACACATGATTAATAAATACATAATTGCCCTATTTTCTAACTGACCATTAAGAAAAGAAAGGGAAGACTTAAGAACAAGCATAAAATTTTGTGCTATTCAACTCAGTCTGGGTTGTACAATGAAAACAGCTGGCTTTTGCTGTCTCCATACCATAGTTCTCTTTCCTATTTCTGCAGATTCCTTTAAGGACTTGTTTTCAATACTTGGAAGAATACTAAATAAGTGGGCCTTTAATGATTGAAACAGATCAGGATATAGTACCACAATCCAAGGGACCCTAAATTAAATTAATGTGTTCTTAGAAAAAGAAGTGCCTTTGGGAAAGTACTTTTTATGATATTTGTGACAGGCTTCTTGGTGCTAAAAGTGACAGTTGTGCACACCTCTTATGTAAACTAGATTTTTTGCACTGCTTTGTTTACACATGCACATCCAGCCCTTCTCCAGGAAGTGAGTTGAGGAGAGGGGACTGAGCACTACTCAGGGTGGAGCTCAGAATAGCGATGCCCCACCTCTCCAGGACACTCTTCTCCGATCACATCTTTCCTGTCATAACAATCAGAATGTCTGAAACAAAACATGCTTAGGTCTGGTCCCCTACAACCTGTAATTACAGAACTGACATAACATGTTCATCATAAAATAAATTATTGATCTGAGATATTAGTAGTTCTACAAAGTAAACCAAAGTATTTCTAATTATCTTTTAAAACAAAATCATTTGAAATAGTGAGCAGTTCGTTTTAGATAGCCCTGTGCTACAGAGATCAGGCAAAACTCTTCTTAGATATTGGGAACTTGATCAGAACTTCAGATCTTTCATCTGAAAAAGGGTGCAACCAATGAAAGAACAGTTTTCATTGTGAGATGGATATTCAGAGATTATCCTGTACCACAGCACTACATAACAAGTCCATCACAGCAGCTGGGATATGATGTGAATGCATTGTAATTGTCTGCAGAAACGTGAGTGGCAGATGGCTGTATGTCATGGAAGGGTAGAAACAGTGTATTCTAACTGAGGGTAAAGGGAATACAATAAAAGTAGAAGTGTAATTTTTTGCAGCTGCAAAGTCTTTTTGACAGCAATTCACTTCCAATCACTTTCAAGTAACATATGAATAGGACAGTAAACAGTATTAAAAGAATTGACTATTCATCAGGAATAATAAATTAATAGAATAATTTACTATTCCCACCCATTTATTGCTAATACAGACACCTACAATATATAGCTAGAGGCAGCACTCTGAATGCTATCATGTCAGATGTGATACTGAAATCCATTCCTTAGTGTATGATTAGACAAGGATTCTTAGACAATAAATAGTACTGGAAAAAGCAGTGACTGGAATAACTTCAGTGGCATTGCCAATGCATTTCATCAACACACTGCTCCTAAAATTAACTTGAGAATTATTAAAGTAAATCAGACTTTAACTTGATGTATTGTAAACATGATATGAAAGAACGTAGACCTTCATACAGAGACAACGTGTACTGAAAGGAAAATATCTGTAGAAAAAGGCTTAAATGCAATTTTTGCCCTTCCAATGATAATTGAATGATAATACAGGGCTGCTGATGCCTCAGAGAACTCCTTAGTCTATTTTAAAGAATTTAGTAGAGAAATAATTTTATACAGGAACAAATCTCTAGTCCCAGGGCAGTGGTTGTGACTGAAGTACCATTGCAGCCCAGCAGCGGTACTTCTCCCTCCTGTCACAGTGGCTTCTGCATATAGATGTGCACAGGATGATCTTTGGTAGCAGTCTATAAACCTGCCCAGCCCAAGGGACACGTAAATCCAGGCTGTTGTCGTTTTCTGTAGAGTGAAAAAAGCAAATGACTGCTTGTGAAGAAAATGCTGCAGGACAATGGCATGGCTCTGAGGTTGATCATAGACCCTCTCACAGCCTTTCCTTGCTGCTGCAGGGGCTATTTATTCAGCATCAGCTGCCCATCTCTGTGCTGGGCAGCAGTTAAACGCTGTGGAAATCCACTCTTATGCTTTTTGTACTCTGGATTTAAAACTTCATAACTAAGATTACTACAAGGGGATCAACTTGTTCCCAGCCAAATGAAGAAAAAAATTTTGCATAATAATATCCACATACATTTAAAGACAAAATCTGGCTAGATACAGTACTCATCAGCTATGTTATAAACCCTCTGTACCAACAGTAAAATCAGCATGGTTTTTCAGGCTGGTAAAGAATCATTAGCATGCATTACGATGGACTTCAAGCATTCAGAAGTTCAAAGCCTGAACATTCACACTTCACACAGATCATTGCAAAAACCAGTCATTGAATTCAAAGGATGGATGATTTAATAAGGGAAATAAAAGTTTTCAGGGACCTCTGTTTTTCAGTCTAACTTCTCAAAGGGGTTTTTTTTTTTGTGTGCAAGAGGAAAAAATTATTGGCTGCGTCACTTTCTCGTCTTGTGTTAAGATTTCACTTAATTGATTATCTTAAGTGGAATTAAAGTTTAAAAATATATAAGCAAAGCCAAAGAACAACTACTTTTGTAAATGTATCTCACTTTCAAAATGCATACTTCAAGTATCTTGACCTCCAGTGGAATCTTACCTTCTTATATCCTGAATACAAAGTAGAAATTTAATTCCATGTTTAAGTTATTAAATGTACTTTTAATTATTCTAAGATCATGTGGATGTTATGAAGCTTTATCACAGCAAGAGTACTGCTTCCACTGTTAGAAAAAAAAACAAAAAAAATAAAAATGTTTGCACCATTTTCATTACAGAAACACTCATCCCGGCTCTGCATTTTAAATTCCTTGGTTTATTCTGTACTTAGAGCAAACATTAAGTTTCTTTATGTCTTAAAAATGCATTGTTCTTCTTCAGAATTGCAGCATAGAAGCAATTTTTGTGAACTGACAAAATATTCCACTTGTTAATTCCAATGTGAGAAATCTTATAACAGCCACTTTAACAAGCTTATATAAACAAATAAAATATAAAAATAGTATCTTCTTCTTACTTACAAACTAGCAGAGAAGTGGGGTTGTATGTCATTTGCAGGGGGAGGGGCCAATAACTGTTTTAAGATCATACCTAAGACTTCAAAAATTTCTCATTAAGTAGAAGCAATTGAGTAATGTTCCCTTTTACATAAATTCCCCAAGAATTGCATCATTCTTAAGTGGCTTTAACCTCTCTTTCCTTTAACGCTAAGAGCACAATGAGTCTATATGTAGATGCCATGAGCATGCACCCATAGCTCATACAACTCTTAAAACCAAGTACCTGCCTCCCCTCTTCTCCTTCCTGTCCTGATTACTGACAGCCGAGAACACTAAGACAATTAGGATTTGCCCACCAGGAACTACAGGAAGAAGTGACAGGTTTTGCTAGTTCTGCCCTACTGCCTTCTGACCAGTGAGAGCAATAGTTTTGAGAGAACTGGGAGAAAGCAACAGTTTCTCTCTAAAGATGTTGGAAGATTAATATTCCCACCTAAGGAGAAATTTCTGAAAGGTAGTAACAAAAATAGCCATGCCAACTGTGCATTTAAGAATTATCTACTACTACAAATAAGATTCTTAATAATTTTTCTTAATAATCCTTTCACAATATTAATTAAGCTCAAATATATCTTAGTTTTTGTACTGTGATTGTTCTTAGCATCTCAGTTTCACATGCTTTTTTGCATACATTTGAAATTATTTTAAATGTCAATCTTCACTGAAATTTGGAAGCAACATACATAGCATTTGCTATAATACAAATAATTTTCTAATATTTTGAATGCTATATCAGTGCTATTCAGCTACAGCTCAGTCTTAATATGCTGCAGTCCTAACAAAATATTTTCTGAAAATTTATTAATTCTCTTGTGCAAACTCCAACTTACATACATGAAGTGCTAGTTAAATATATATCTCAGAAAACTTAATGAATTTATTCAAATAAATTAAACATTACATTCATTGTGCTTTATTTATAAGAATATGTTTGCTCTACATGACTCAACCAGTTATATACCAAATACTGTGATACAAAAGCAAAAAAATCTTCAATTTTGGGAATGGATAAGTTTTTTGAAATTATCAAGTGATAATAATGAGTGAAACAAAAAGAAAAAATGCAGTCCTAAATAATTTTGCCCAGTCAGTTTTCAAATTTGCACTAATGCTGCTCTCAACTTTTCCACCTTAAAAAAAAAAACAAACCCAAAACAAAACCACAAAACCAACCAAACAAAAAACCAACAACAAGGAAAAAACATGTTAAATTTCTTTGTGTCAGTTCATATTTATGAAGCAAGAATAGAGTACTGAAATAATTGTAACTTTTTTAACATTATCAACAAGTGATTGAAGTGCAAAACAGACTTTTTAAGCCTATGGTATGTCACTGTCACAATAAGTAATAAAATTGAAAAGCTATGTTACTTCTCTATGTATAAATGAGTATACAGCAGAGAATTAGAGAAAATAATAATTCTACTTAAGAAAATAGAATCAAAGACTAACTTGTTTGGATTGGAAATCTTTACCTGTTTGCAAATTCCAAACACAAAAAACTACAAAACAAAAACATTTTCAGTTTATTATCTTGATAAATTCATCTAGAACACTAAGAAGTATTCAATACCTAAATCTAAATCATGTGGCCTGGAAACAAAAAGCATGGAGACTGGGATGATATGGTTATCATTAACAGAAAAGTTTGCTATTAATGAAATCTGTGACTATGGACACAAAAATTCAATATAAGACTGATTTTACCTGCAAAACAGAAACCCAGGTTCGGGGCCAACATCACAGATTGAGATTCTTTATACATGCAAAACCACAAAACCAATCTGTATAGACTAAGGAAAAATACATGACTAATTATGTGAATGTGCTCAAATCCTCTTCTGTATGGAGTAAAACTTTAATTAATTAAAGCATTCCTTTGAGTACAAGATGCATTCTTTGCAAGATTATTGCACTTTTAGATACTTCTTTGATATCTGTCCATAATAGGTCTTCCCCTAATCTTCATAAGCCTCAGAAACCCTGTGAAACATGATACAATCAAACCTGGAATCATTTGTCATACATAGGCATGAGATGCATCCAAATACTTTAGACAACCTCCCGTGTCAAATTCTGAAGTCAACAACTCTCCTACAGGACCTATATTATATCTACCAGCTACATTTGAATGTCCTAGAGCATGTCAGATGACACAAGACACCTCTGTGCTGGCAGGAAAACAACTTTCAAGAAGCACAGTGCCTCCCTGTTCCATTAATGCATAGGGCCTGGCACATTTTAGGGGACTCTCAGTTCCTCAGACAAAGATCAGGTCTCAGAGAAAAAGCAAGTATAGGACTCTTGCACAATGTCTCCTTAAATTTTTAATTCATGTTCGTACAATAAGTGTGAGACTGTTCTCAGCTGCTGTCAGCCAGGTTTTCTCACAGCCAGGTTTTCTAGTGATGTGGATGCATACACTGAGGGAATATGAATCTCACAGCAGAGACAGAGGAGCACAGGGTGGTCTCCTCAGCCTTCTCTTTTGACAGCAAGAATACGAGTCACAAACTATCTGAAAAAGCCAGCAGATGTTGCATCAGCAATCTTAGGAAAAAACACGCATGATTGCCCAGGGCTCCAGAGGAAGTCTTGCTGATCTTTGTCCTAAATGGTCACCAATTCAGATGAATGCCACAGCTTCTCCAATACTTCAGGTATCGCCTTAAACCAGGCTTCACATAAAAATGTCAAAGAGTTATCCATAACTTGTTTTCTGAAAAAGCCCCAAGAAACAGCAAACATACGCAATGGGCTACTCCTTATCTTCTGTGATAAGAGATCTATTGTCTTCATTGGCCATTTGTGAAACACACTTAGAGTGAAGAAGCTTAAGACTGCATGTTAAGACTGTCTGATGTAAAGAGCTTTGATCTCCTCATTAAATTCTAGTTCTGAGTGAGATAACACAAGATAGATGAGAGCATACAGTGAACTTCATTTTATATCTGTTTAACACACAGGCATTCAGTGCTTTGAATCAAAGTTCTCTCTTCTTGCTGCAGGGAAGAAGGACCATGATATCTCAGCAGGAATTACATTGAGCATCCCAAGAGTATCAGTTGTGTATGACTGTCCAAAGGTGAAATATAAGTCTATTTAATTATAAGAACTTATTTTTCTTGGTTATACAAGGCAGGACCACAGACAATAAATGGGTACATTCACTGTCTATATCAAAGCCCCTTCTACTTCAAATGCCTCAATACTTGGTTTCATTATTAGTGCTGTATTAGTACCACCAGATCCTAGTGTGCTAAGCACCACAGTTAGGTGTGCATCATTTTGCAATACTGACTTTCAAAGTGACCATACCTCCGAGATTTTGCTAACTTAGTTCTAAGTTTCCTTGTCTTCTTTGTGAGTTCCTCGTGTACAACCAAGAGACTGTCAATGGTCCTATTCTGGAAGAACTGAAAATTTACTAACCTAAAGATTATATGAGAATAGATCTTCCAACCATATCTGAAATGGCTTTTGGAGGATTTTAACCTAGATAAGTGTTTCACCTGAATTTAGGATTGAGCTGCCTTTAAAGAACAGCGTAGACAGAAACTATCAATGAGAACAGAGGACGGCATCTGCACTGGAGAGTAATCCCTAAAGAAAGCAGAAATAAGGTCAAATCAAAAAGCAGGCCAAGGCAAGACAAAGTCACAAATCAGATTGTTGGAGATCTGAAAATGGAGCCCAATAGCCTGGCTTTTACACATCTAGGTCAAGCCACCTCCAAGCCAATGTTCAGATAAATCAATTATAGTTTTTTCAGAATTTTGAATCATTAGTTAACTAGAACATAAAATCCATCTTTCCCAAGTAGAAATGGCAAAATAAAAACTGCCCTA
This sequence comes from Campylorhamphus procurvoides, assembly GCA_013396655.1. Classification (NCBI taxonomy): domain Eukaryota; kingdom Metazoa; phylum Chordata; class Aves; order Passeriformes; family Dendrocolaptidae; genus Campylorhamphus; species Campylorhamphus procurvoides. Next base: position 2,146,749 of record WBMV01003880.1, on the reverse strand, counting down.
CTCTTTCCTCACAAATAGGTCACTGAAAAACACTGTGGCTTAAGACCCTGGCATTCTTTCCCCTAGTAATTTAGAATGGGAACACAGTTCAGACAAAAGTATCCAGCTTCAGGTGGATTTTTCTTTTTAAAACAAGTTACGTTTTGCTCTGTAAATGAAGTATGTTTTCAGAGTTCTTACCTGGATCCTTCTGCCTCATGATTTATCACCTAATACCCTTGTATCTGTCATACTATTATTTGTTACTAAAATAAAAATGGCCATCATCTCTGCATCAATAAGTCTAAGAGCCGTACTTTTTCAAACCTTAGAAATGACAGGTTTATCAATCAATATTTTGCTCACTAATACTTATCCTTTATTCACTACTTTTTCTAAACAAATATTGTAGGTGCTATTAGTGCTTGCAAAGATTTATTAGTTTATCTTTCATAAGCTGTTTTCAATATGATTAGGTTTTGTGTGGATAAGGATTAAATAGCAAACACACTTGTCCCAATATCTTTACAGAGCCGATCATCTCTCTCAAAGTATAGAGGAGTTTACATTATTTGGATGTTAATGGTCAGGGTCATACTGCCAAGACATCCTTAAGTTACCACCCTAAAAGGAAAAAAAAAAAAAAAGAAGTCTTAAATAATTCAGATATCATTGAAGAGAAATTGGAAAACTTCTTGGGCAAATATCAAAGCAATGGTATGTGTAGAAGACATTGTGTGAAATGACATGGAGATATTATTTTGGGAACACTTCTGTTTGCATTGCAAAGTTTAATAGACCACTGACTGTGAAATGAGATGTCTTCCACCTATATTTTTCTTCCTTCCGCTTTTTTGTATTTCTGAACCTTCCTCTAATGAATAAAGTTTCTTAATTATTGCTTGACTTCAGTAGCCTCCCAAGCACAATTAAACAACATTAATAGAAATTCAAAGATAGATGTTCAAATGATGTGCAAAAACAACAGACAAGTTGGTAAGAACAAACTGTTTAACAATCATGTACTTAACAAGCAGTGCATTCCTACTTGTAATACAACAAGGTATAATCCAAAAGACAGTATTTAAGTGTGAAAAAACTAATTACATCCTTATTAGCTGCAAGTTTACATTTTATTTGGGGATAGGGGTTGGGAAGAAGAGGAGAGAGGAAAGAAAAGAAAGCAAGCAAATGTTTTATTATAACTCTCAGTATTTGCTGAGGCTGACCTCAAGATTAGACACTCTCCTGTTCTGTGACTTGCCACTTGGAACTGTCCATGTGTTACCTTCCCTTCTCCACAACCTTAATTGCAGGGTCTCTGATTTCACCAGTGCAAGAAAAGGCATAGTTCAGGACACACCAAGAAACAATTTACTTTCCAGTTTCAGTATGATAGAATGGATTGCAATGGAAGGGACCTCAACGATCATCTAGTTCCAATCCCGCTGCCATGGGCATGGACACCTTCCATTAGATCAGGTTGCTCAAAGCCCTATCCAGCATGACCTTGAACACTTCCAAGGATGGGGCATCTACAACTTCTCTGGGCAACCTGTTGTAGTGCCTCACCACTCTCATAGTAAAGAATTTCTTCCTAATATCTAGTCTAAACATACCCTATTTCAGTTTAAAGCCATCCCCCCTTGTCCTGTTAAACATGCCCTTTTAAAACATCCCTCTGTGACCCTTGTAGGCCCCCTGTAAGTTCTGGGAGGCTGCTATAAGGTCTCCTCAAAGCCTTCTTGTCTCCAGACTGAATAGCCCTAATTATTTCAGCCTGTCCTCATATGGAATGTGCTCCAGCCCTGTGATCATCTTTGTGGACATCTTCTATAGTTAGCTGAGCAGCACCATCTCCTTCATATACTTTCTTATGTTCTGCTTCCCTGGATGATTTAATCATCAGTTCCAAGACCAAAGCACTTGGAGACCAACTTAGTTATTGGCTCAGGCCAATATGAGGCCTGATATTTAGATTCTCCACTAAACATTGATATTCACAAGCCCAAGTAAAGTACCTGATCTTCTCACTGCATAGAAAAGTTTAGGTATTATTAACAAGAGTCACAAAACATAATGATGGATGAGTTACTGTTTAAGTGACCATCAGTACTTACAAAATTCATAGCCCTTAAAAAAAGCAAACAAAAATACCCAAACAAACAGAAAAACAAAACACACACATCTGTAGGATAATTTTCCTCTCTAGGTACATCTCTTGTCAAGAGTGACATCCGGGAACTCTGTTCTGTGTCTACATCAAGTAAATAACAGTATTTTTGCAAAAGGGTGGAAGAACCATGACATATCCTATCCTGCTGATATTGTTATTCTGTATATACACATGTACAGATTTTTTTCTGATGTAGGTGGGGTACCAAGATTCAAACTTTTCTTCTACTCTCCTGGATTTAAACCAAAAATTACTTTTTCAGGAGACTGCTCTAAAACTTGGATTAAAGGAGAACCTGGACTCAAACACTTCTTGGTTTTTCTGTTGAAGGTGTTGCTTATGCAAACACAGCACAGGTATTCAACAGTCCTGCACAGCAGGCCAGAGAAGTAAGCATGTCTCCCATTTTGAGTCAGTCCAGCTTTTTAGCTTTCCAGGCTGTAAATCCAAAGTTTAGCACAAAACAACCCTCTAAGTGTAAAGCAGAATAACCTGCTCTCATAGTCCCTGAAAGTTTCCTCAAGACACTAACAGAAAGGCCAGCTGGTGATCTCAAATGTCATGAGTTCAATGAACTGTATACTTCAGGAATTTACTTCACTAAAATGGATGGTTTTCTGCCCCTAACGCTGAGCATTTCAGAAAGGAAAATGTTAGCAGTCTTGTCTCACCAGTTTTGTAACAAAACTGCTTGGTTTATCGATGCTTAACCTTTCAATGAGCTTCAAAAATATATCTCCCATGTTTTCTCTCCATTAATAAATCTGACAGTAATAAATTGGGCTTGTTTGCTTTCCAGAATCTTTTAAATCACAGCCCTAATAAAAAAAAATAGTTGAGTTAAGGAAATAAGATTCACAGAATAAAGTTAAAATTAAGTAACTATAGTCAATATTCCCTTTCTTAATGTAGTAGAAGTCTATATGCCACAATGGGGGACTAAAATATTCATAGATACATAATTTCTCAAGAAGACCTAATAACTTCTTTGTTTAGAACAGCTCTTTGAAAATCATGAAGCATAAAAGAGAATAATAATGAACCTTTTACTCCATATTTATTTCTAACCTTCAGGTACAGAGGCTTGGTACTGTATTCAGTTGTCAGCAAGGTTCATAAAGCTGTGCTAATGCATAGTCTCATGGTGCTAAGAATATGACCCTCAGCTTTTCCACTACACATTTTTCTGAATAACCCCTAAACTCCCTCCCCATATCTCACTCCCAGCCTTTACACTGAGTTTCTTATTTCAGTTTGGGGCCATCTCCCTGTTAATTCCAGATACTTCAAGACACAAAATCTTCAGCTACTGTGAGGGGAAGACAAACTCATGTTTTCCCCTCAGAGTTACCATGCAATTGCACCTGTCTGCCCCCAGTAAGTACCTCAGGCCTGACAGTAGTACCTCTCCCCATCAGACTATTTAAGGTGAAGCTGAATGTCTGAAAATGAACAGCTTTAACCATTTGTGAAGGTATAAATTCATGTAAGACTTGATATCTCAGCAGCCTGACAATTGTTTTCAGCCACTCACATCCTGTGTTGTCCAGTCAAAGAAAAGCAAACAAAAAACTTAAAAAAGCCTTTCTTCCTCCTTCTCCTCTGCCACATCCTTTTTTTTTTCCTGTGAGAAAAGACAGACTTCACATCTTTGAGGATTTAACATGTGAACATAGCTGTTCACAAATCAGGTTTCACTTGTAGCATCTGTGACTTTCAGCATCCTTACCATACATTGCTAGAGTCAGCCAGCGTAACACCCAAGACCTTTACCCTCTTCTCTTTGTTCTCTCTACTCCTAAGCTATTGAACTGACCATTTTCCTCTACAAAAGCATTAAGATAAGAGATTTACACACACTGTTGGAGAGATTTTTGCCACTTCATATTCTGTTCAGAACTTAGTCCCAAATAAAACCTGTATCAGCTTTAGGACTAGTAACAATTAGAGTCCTCACTATTCATTTTCTAAAACTTCCAATCGATTTTATCAGTCTAAAACTGTACTGTCTTTGCAAAGATCCATAAAGAACCACCTAAACAATGCACCATAGCAGGTAAACAAAATCCATATGTTCCCTCTGTGTGGTAAAGACTTTTCGGCATAGCTATAGGACAGATCAAGTAGAAGTTTTCATAAAATTAATCAGGATTTAATATGATAGAAAACCATATTGATAAATATGTATTATAAAATAGTATAATAAAGAGTAAAATTCATAACCCTAATTTTAAACCAAAAGGCTAATCATCTCACTTTAAACCTAGAAAAACATTTCAAAGAAATGTTAAGGCTGCATTCCAATTTGGTACAGTTTTCCTTATGCTCTGTATGAATTTCCAGTAATACTGCACACAATTAAGGTTATAACAATCATTCATAAATTATGAAGTATTTAATATCAAGAGTATAGGCACTAGAAGTCTAATATCCTTTCTATTCCCTGCTCATAATGATGCTTTCATTGCATCACTGTTTCCTAGTTTTATTTTTATTTTTAATAAGAAACATGTCACTTTCTGTAACATAGATATTGGCACAAAGCAAAAGAACAGTTCTGCTATTTATGGACCTAACAATTTGAAAATGAACAATTTGAAGTATATGACATTTAACTTTTTATGCAAAAACTACCCCTATTACTATGAATAGCACATTCTATAACAAGGATCAAAATTTCAGATGAGCTGCTAATATCAGTAAGATCACAGAAAAACATTGATTTACAGTCTGAGAAAGTAGGGGATGAAATGAATATTTTTTCCAGAATGCTTCCCAGGGTATGGCCAAAGAGAAAAGTAATAGTACAGGAGAAAGTAACCAATATTCCAGATAGAGAGTGAATGCTACACTATAATTGCTAATGAGTCAAACATAAATCTGTGAGAAATTGCTATACAGTTAAGGATTTTGTCTGAGAAGCTAACTGGCATTTTAATATATTTTTTGAAAATGATTGGAGCAAGATAAATCAAAACAGTTTGCACATCTGAAAGAAAAAAGAAATAGCTATAAATGCCTCCTTTTTCTTGTGATTATTTCCTCTACAGCTTAAAAAGTGAAATGAAGTATTTCTAATCAACTCTCTCGTTTCATATGCATCAACAGATGCAAAAGATCATTAGGCATCCCAAAATGATGTGGAAGTCTAGATTACATTAGAAAGTTCACGCATGTGATGTATTGCTATTTCATTGATGTTATTTGCCATAGCATGACTAATCCAAGAGTTACTTAAGTTTGCACATCAGTGTTTCCATTCTCCATCCATGAATGCAACCAGCATGTATGGTAAATTACACACTAATTGTTTAGGGTACATGCCAAGAAGTGGCCACAGAAAGATATAAAGTACCCTTTGCTCTAATTTGTACTTACACTGTCTAACAGTGTTTTCCTGAATTGCATTGATTATAACATCTTTAATTTACTCATTCCGTTATAGCAACTCATCTAGTAACATCAAGCACATGCAGGAGAGTTAATGTCTTAATATCTCATGGAAACATGGTTAATTAGTAATTTCTTTTTTTGGTTTCATCTTTGTGTGCAGGCTGTGAGCAATGCTTTCTGGGAACTGTGCTCACTGTCACTGGCACCAGCAGAGTGACAGTGGATAGTGAAATGGTTTTAGTGTGTATATAAGGTAGCTAGACCAAGTTCTGAAGTGACTATCCTCTAATCACATGGAGCAATACACATGGACTACACCATTTAAGCACCATAAGGACTACATAAAGCTTCCACTCTTACATAAAACTGACTACATTCTTATTCATTAAACTGCTTCCTGACACTTGCCTATCACAGGATAAACCAAGAGCCCCAAACTTTGGTTATAGAATTCACCTGCCACTCCACCTCTAGCAAAAATTACTGACAGTGCATGTCAATGATGCTGGGGAAAAATGAAAACCTTTTCCTTAGCTGTTGAACACAGCTCAATCACTTCACAAAATATTAAGTGTGCAAAGTTGTTTCAACAGAGCAGCTAAGAGCTGCAGTGAGGTCCATAAACCAGGAATACCCAAGAGTGTTCTAAGATTCACTGTTAGTGTGCATTATCACAGTCCTTTACAGACTGCTGAATTCACTGAATTCACTGCTGCCTCTCTAAACAGTTGACTTAGTAGTTCTCTGATTTTCTTTGTAATATGTTTTCACTTGCTTATTCAGGCACTGTGTAAATATGAGATCCCCATTAAAGCCATCATAAACAACATTTTTAGCCTGATCCCCTTAATGAGCTCTGCATTCATGTAAAAGACTGTTAGGTGGTAGTGGCTTAGCAGGAAAAATCATTAAAAAAAAAAAAAAAAGATTGGTCTAATGATGCTACAATCCATCACTAGGAAATGCTGGTGAAGTTTTCCCCAAAAGTTTAAAACATTTAAAAAACCCCAAACTACAACAAAGAGCATTTCTGTGTTTATGCATGCTGGTGTATTTGTACGCAACTGTGGTAGTAGTAGGAAATACTCTAAAGCACTGAAATATACATATCCAACATGCATAAATTAATGTTATAGAGTTTTTGTGTGCATGCCAGGAATGGTACAAGCAGGAAGATGACAGTAACATGTTTTATTTGATTAGTATTGGCATAAAAACATCACATTACCATTTGTTCCCTTTATGAAACTCAAGACTTAAATGGAAATCTTCTGTCTAACATAATATATTTACATCCAAGGAAAGTAAATGTGGAAGTTAGCACTAAAATAACAGTTACAATAACAATTATAAGAAAATGTCTTTTACATTGTAATGTCATTTGTGGTAAGAATATTTGTAGTGAAGTATTCCAAAAAACAAAAATATTTAACATTCAGATACATATTAGATGATTTTAAACACAACTAATATTTCATACACAATTTTTATTTAATAAAATACAGAATACTAAATGCAACATAGGATAAATTCATTCAAGTATGTTTACAAGAATCAATTGCTATTTCCTGTTTAATTTGTAATACAGGTTTTGGGGTTTGTTATTCATATTTGACAGGGGAAATTATTTCCTTGTGCCCTAAAACATATATCCTTCAGGGATTATAATGTATACTAATAAAAATTAAAATTTTAGGGGGAAATATGAACAAGTTCCGACAACCAAAATAAATATTAGTATGAATCAGTATACACTCTTTTTCTTCCTTCCCTCTCCCATTTTAGAACACTGATAAGCAGACTTGTGAAACAGGCTTTTCCTTTGAAAAACTACCTTAATAACACATTAATATTCAGAGCTCTGACATCTGGTATTCAGTAGTTTATATACCTGCTTCCTTTTCAAAAGCAAGACATAGGCGCTTGCTATCCTGTATAACACCTTGACACTACAATAACCTCCCTTCACTCACATGCCATCACTTCCCATGTCCACTGCAGTTGGTTTACTGACACTTCTCTCCTATGCAGTAGGTATCCTGTCGATCTGGCTACTCACCTTTCCAAAGGCTGCAAAAACTCACCCACCAGACTGAGAAAAAGTTGGCATCCAATACATTCATCATTCTTCAGATAATTTTGTTTGTCATGCATAAAGTACTTTTTTATGCAAGTTCAGCCTTATCATGAGAGCTCAAGAAGTTCAGTAGAAAATTCCTCCTCTTCTTTGACATACAAAAGGATAAATAGTAATTTTTAATACTTAAGAAAAGTGTAGCTTATACACTAAAAAACAGTGGTATTTTAGCCACATATTTTGTACCTCTATATTGTTGTTAATGAGAATTAACTTGGACAAAAAGAGAAGCTTGTATTTTTAGCCAATTAGCATATGACATAACACTGTAGGAATTCAATTGGTGGCCTTAAATTGTAGTAAAGGAGGTGCTTTTGGCATCAACATCCCTGACAGAGGCCTCAAACCAAAGTTAATTTTTAAACACTGTTGAATCAGATGCTGATACATAACAGAGCATGTCAGACATTGGTTTTATTATGTTAATCAAGCTACTAGCCTGACGAAAAAGCCTAGTTAGTAAATGAGGCTCATGGTTTAGAAATTCTAATGTAAATAAAAAGAGTTCTTTTGGTTACAGTGTATTTTAAATTCCTTTCTGTTTTACTTGTCAATACATACAGAACCTAGTATCAACAAATTCTACAGAATAGAAAATTAATTTTCCTCAGAAAAGCTGACAAGTGACAGGAAACACTTGAAGTATTGACCTATATTATTCAGTCAAATAAGGCACCTTAAAAGTAATGGCACATCAGATCCTAATATACATAGAATTATTCTAAAATATTGCCCTCAGCTAAGGTGGGAAGGGGGGGTGGGGCGGGCAGAGAGGGGAGGGAACAGAAGGGTGAGAACACCAAAACCCCAAGCATTTGCATTTCAGTAGAGTAATGCATTTAGAAGATACTATAAATAGTCCAAAATTCATTACACACAGGCCTTACATATTAAGAAAAAACACCATGCAAACTATCCAAAATATCAGGTTCAGATACAATCTCTGATTTATATATTATAGCTCAATGATAGTTAATGGAATTATTTTTTCTGGGATTAGAGACAGTATTTGTGTTAGAAATTCAATACTTTCTATTTTCTACTTATAAAAATGGTCAGATCAAGTCCCTTTAGGTTGATGTCTCTTAGAACCTAAATTTTCTCATTGAAGAGTTTTCAGGTGGCCTGAATGATAATGTTTTGTTAAGCTCTCAATTGTTTTTACCCTTACATATTAGAGCAAAACCAAAACAAGATAAAGGTTTCCAAGCATAACAAACATCTGCTAGCTCACTAGCCTTTTTTCCACTTTCTTCAGCTTTTCCTTTCCTTTTAAAGGTAATCAATAAACTATCTTCAGTTGGAATACTATTGCTCTGAAACAGTAGTCTAAAAACATTGAACATTTATGATAAAACTACTTGCATGTCACAATATCATATCTGAAAATGAAATTTTCAAGAGCTCTCAGCTTGTTTTCTCAACACAGAGAAACAACTTCTACCCACTTATATTCCTATCCACGTTTTGAAGGATACACAACCTATCCAGAGCTCAGATCTACTATTATGTTGAAGCATCACACAGTGCCATTTTATACCAGGAGTTGAGGTCATGTGTTTACACTTAAATACTCAATTAGAAGCCCCATCGCCATCAGGGAAGGGTGTTGGCTTGAGAGAGAGTTATACAGGGAGTGAGTGAAGTCTGGAATCAAACAGTTTGTTAATTTGAGTGCATAAGGCTTTTTAGAGCATTTTTTTATTTTTAATAACATAAAGGAGTTTACTAGATGGGGAAGTCATTGTCACAGCTTTAGATTTATAGCCACCTCAGTTTATTATGCTGTAAGTGAGACCACTGCAGAAATGGTCAATGTTTATTTGAACTGAGCAGCACTTCTCAGTGAGATATACATCACAGAAATATCATCCTTGCTTCATTCTGCTGATCTCTCAAGGGAGAAGTCATTCTCAGAAAGAGTTCAGAATTATTTCCTTAGCAGCTTATGCTCAAGGCATAGTCATAAGACTTGATGAGTATATTTAAAACAAAACTATAGATGTTGTAATTGCTAAATCATTGCAGATATAATCCCCTATAATATGTGGCTTTCAATACTCTATGTCACATCCTGACTTAGAAGCTAGTAGTGTTTTGTTATGACCTTTATAAAGCCCTGTACTTCATAAGAATCAGACACTTCTTTTTCCAGAAGCTAAGGAATATATAGAGACTGAGTAAAACAGGTCAAACTCTCACACTAAATTTGCTCACTACCCATTTAGTCAAAATGCCTTTGTGGGACACTTACCAAATTTGGAACTGAGTATCCTTGAAAGTCAACTGGATGCTTTTACTGTAGTATTATTTCTCTGCTATAGCAGGTTACAGATACAAGAAACAACACCAGAATAATAATTCAGCACAAAACAGAGCAACAGAAGAAGTATGTGAAAGAAAAATTGAAGTCACCATTCAGTAGACTTTACTAGAAAAAAATCTATAGTCAAATATATTTTCTAAATGCTTACAGGGAACACAAACTCACTAGGGCAGGACAAGCAAGAAAGGTGAAAGCTTAGTCAGGAGTATGCATTGCATCTTACAGACACAGAATACTTAAACAGGCTACAAAATTTACTTCTGCAAATTACATATGCTTTCAATTGCTAATCAAAATAAAAACACCAAAGAAAATATGCTGGTGAGGTTATGCATGCAGGCTACAGAAAAAAGGGGTCTGCAGTGTCTGCAGTGAATGCAGACATCAAAACACTGAAAGAAAATTATATAAGAATGACTTTTACTAGTAATTTTCAACATTTGGAATTTGTTTCCTTAAAGACATAATTTCATTTTACAGACTATTGCATACAGTAGTAAACATCTATATACTGCCCTTAAGCCAATTCCTTCCTTGCCAATTCTGTTAAACTGTTCAAGGAAATATGCAATATAAGCAAGATATATTAAGTTTCATCTTGCCAGACAAAGCCCTTGCTCACAGGTATAGATGTGTAGTTTGAAATGAAGAAACAGGATTGTCTCAGCACTACTCCTTATCTCATGCAGCCAGAGCTACAGTTAAGATGATTTTGGAAGTATTTTTTCTCAAAAAGAAAAAAAAAAAAAAAGGATTAGAGTCTGAAATGAACTTTGTGGATTACTGTAGGTTTGATTTTTTTTTTCTTTTTATTGAGGTGTTCTGAGAACTCCAACAGCACAATATTACTCAGGTTTGCATATAAGCCACACAAGGTGTTTCCTTTAAATAGTTCGTTATTTGAGGGGACAAAACTGAGGCTGGGTAATGCTTGAGCACCAGCCTCTGTTAAAGTCAGTAACTGCAGGTGTCAGTGTGGTACTAACAGCAGCAGCTGCTGGTTTCTCCATAAGAAGCCACAAATGAGGCAAAGCAGAGCAGGCCAAAGACAAAAGCTGACCAAAGCTTTAATTCTACCTTTATGTGCCTCTTGTAATAGCAGAAGTTCTCAAAAAGACGTAGAAGTACTAAGAGCATTAGTAGTCTGCTTAGCAAGTGCAGCCCACCAGTCAAGGTAGGTTGCTCTTCCCCTCTAGTCAGCACTTGCAAGGAGACAGAGGAGCTGGAGACAGATCCTTCTTGATATGAATGGTGGTAGGACAAGGAGAAATGGTTGCTGGTTGAAACATGTTAGTTTTCCTAGAGAGGTTATGGAATCTCCATCTTTGGAGATACCTAAAACTCAACACCTGAGAAGCAGGATCTAATGAGACATGTGTTGGACAAAATGACCTCCAGAAGCTCCTTCTAACCTAAACTATGATTCTGTGCAATATACTAGCAGAAAGCGTGGAGTCACATCAATGGGAATCGTGAAACAAATAATTGCCTAGTAAAGGGAAGTCCAAGAGGAAGCAAATATGGTTGATTTGGAACATATAGACATATTATCAAAGGTTAACCTGGGCAAGAAAACATAATATGAAACTAAGAGAAAGAATGACCATCAAAACAAGTATGGAATTAACAAAATGCTCAAAGAGTATTTATTGAATAGAAGCATAGTTAACACTGTTATAGAGGCCAATATAGTGAAAATAAAGTAGCCAATGACAGCGGAAATATATAGTTCAAAACTATCTGCTGTCGGAGCCTGCTTTTACATTTCTGTAGTGTTGCTGAAATAAGTTATTTTGTTTATAACCAGCCCATGACCAAGGAATGTTGCAAGTTTGCCCTTTTACTGCCAAAAATTTATTTTATATTCATTAACATCTTTCCTTTAAATTTATGATCTTCCATACCATGGCATAAAGTAGTGAAGACCCACTTATTTATTGCCTGCTGGCAACAGAAGCTGAATACCTGGAGAACATGATCCTTGACTAGCCCTTCGTTCAGGAGCAAAATTTTGCTTCCTCAACTGCCAAGTATGAGCCCAACTACCCAAAATACATGCAAGTTGAATGACTGCAGGTTAGCTCTTTTGTACAAAGGGAAATAATTATTAGGAAGCTGTGTTACAAACTTTGGGAAGAAAAATCAAATAAAATAGTCCATTCATAACTGTAATGTCTGTTGTCTATACACAACACAATATTCAGTCTTATAAGTCCTTAAGTTATGTAACTTGAATCTTCTAATTCTGTGGATACATCAAATTGTGATTCTAACTGTGCAGTAGAACTGCAAATGTACTTCCTTTACAATTCACTCTAGGTTTTTAACAGTGTTATCAGAAAATTTAAGTCTGTCTGGACTTCAGTTAGACCGTACTTCTACAAATGTTTTGACTAAGATTATGCAATCAATCCAGTTATAATTACATTGAAGAATAATAACACACAGCAACTTCAATGCCAAAAATATTTTGAAAGCATCCATAACAAATTTCTAAACACAATCCAACAGATTTCCTGTCTTTGAAATAGGATTTTCTTCTTTTCTGAAGGTGAAAAACCTATTTCTATTTCCAAGGTTCAAAACTGAGTGAGATGACATTTTAACGTAATTTGTTTTCTTAGTATAATTAAAACAATAACTATCTTTCAATAAATGCATTAATAATGCTAAATGTGAAATTTATTAACATCTTAATCACAATTTTTCTCCTTCTAAGGCATCTCTGAGAAGAACAAATTCAATTTCACTTTAAAGTGCCCTGAGGGCAGGCATAAGTACTGGGGATCCTATTGACAAAAGCAGAACCTTTCTGTACAGCTGGTTATTTCAACATCCTGTTTGTTAAATGACTCCAGTCCTACCATATTAATTACTTGTTAACCCTAATAGTCTTCTTTTGGCCTCCACCCCACTCCCATCTTTCTGAAATCAGGTTATCATCAACCAACCATTTGCCTACATAAACAGTTATCCATACAGAAGTTCAGGCTGTGTTTTGGATTTGTGCTGGAAAACAGTGCTGATAACACAGTGATCTTTTCATTAATGCTGAGCAGTGCTTACACAGTGTCAAGGCCTTTTCTGCTTCTACAGCTCTTCCAGTGAGGAGGTTGGATATACACAAGAAGTTGGGAGGGGACACAGCCAGGACAGCTGATCCCCACTGACCAAATAGATATTCCATACCATATGCAGCAGGTTCAGCATATAAAACTGGGGGAAGAGGAGGGGGCAATGTTCAGAGTGATGGCATTTGTCCTCACAAGTCACCATTACATATGATGGAGTCTGGCTTTCCTGCAAAACCTGCCTGATTGTGGGAACTGGTGAATGAACTCCTTGTTTGGCTTTGCTTGCATGTGTTGCTTTTGCTTTATGTTTTGTGATTTGCAAGAAGCATTCTGGTTTTTGCAGCACTAGACTTGGCATGGCCTACTAAAATCCTTGAAATAAAAATACATATAACTTTTCCATAAAAAAAGAAAAAATAAAATCAATCAAACTTAGGCAAGAACTTCAAAACCCAAAAGACAAGTAGAAAGAACTTTGATTTTCTGAAGTCTTATGTTGCCCAGGCATGATTTATATGTTGGAAATAGACAGCATAACAATATTGTCTACATGGAGAAGTCATTCTTTTATGCAGAACACACTGAAATTTTTGCCAACTATCTCATATAAGTTCATTTTCACAATCATTCTAGGAAAACTTGTTCTACTGAATGTGCTTGTTCTGCTAATAATGCCTTTTTAATGATTCCTCTCTTATTAATAACTGAAAGTTTCACTATTTGTAACTACTATTAACACTAAAATCCTCTTTAAAGCTACCAAGAGATCATTTCTACTGGCAAATTACTCTGATTCTCAAAGCACTTTATACAACATTTTGCATAAACTTTTGATCCACTTACATTGAAATGCTTTACGATTTCTTTTGCAGTCCACAAACTCCTGTAATAAATATGAATGGGATCATTAGGATCTTTGAACATCACAACAGAGCAGTTCCATGATGTATCAGTAAGCTGATCTTAAAAATGTGGCAAAATAACAACAAAGAAAAATATCTATGCTCCCTTTTATGGAATATTAGAGAAAAGAAAAAATATTTCTCCAGCAATTTCCAAAATCTGTGCTGACTTTAAAGTGATCAAAGAATATTAAGAATAAAAGTGAGTGAAACTCCAGAGTGCCTTTGGATATCTGCTTCCTAGTTCAGCACTTCTGTGCTGCTCTGAATGATTCAAAATACTCCAAGGAGCTGAGAATGCTAAGAAACTCCTTTTCAGTTTTAAATATTTCTGATCATTTTAAAAATTATGAAATAGAAACAGTACGTTTCAATCTTCTTAAGGTTACTTGCAATATGCTGATTTTTTTCATTTCATTAATATAGAAATCCAACTTCCATTACATTGGAAATTTTTATTCTGAGCTATTAACTCTGTTTTGGTAGTCTGCACACATCCACATTTACTTTGTTACATGCAGATCAAGCACCCTCTCTCTTTTTCCTCTCCCTCCCAGTTACATGCCATATGACTATAGCTCACCATCTGTGTTGGGTGAGATACAGAGGCTGCAATCATCAACAAGGTTCTTACTGTTCTCACTGTTAGTCACCCTGCAACGATGGAGAAATACCTTACATAAGCACTAGAACTGGTCAGACTTGGACTAACTGTTATGGGGTAATCTATTACTAAATTTTTATCTTCTGAAAGTCGGGAGAGGTACTGAATCAGAGTAACAGAAAGTTTTCACTTTGCCTTACTTCAACATTTATATGACACACTCCTACATTCCACAAAATTATGTAGTATCTGTATAATTCTGTTGGGTCACAGAAGTCTCTTCTACAGGACAAATCTGCAATGTGCTGGTTCTTCTGATGTATCCCACAGGTACCAAAGGACAGACTATAGTGAAATGTGAAAGCAATTCTGCAAGAAATATTACCATTAGGAAACAATGGGGCATTCTCCATGGTACCATGAAGTATTGTGGGAATTCTTTTAGCACAAGCTAATTTCAGAATGACAAAAAATTCCAATTTCTTAGTGGGTCATAGAGCTCTTATTTTTTTTACCTGGTTCCACACAAAATCTTATTACTTTCATTTCTAACAGGATAAAAATAGCAAATTTATTATTTTTCTTACAGAAAAGTGTGTTTCCAAGCTCTTAATCATTTGTTGAAAAATCTTTTGAAGGCAATAATGCTTTTGAGTAAATGTATACTCTGGGACTGTGATTTATTTTAATAAATAAAAGGTGGAGGTCTTCTTTGTATGAGTTTCAGTGATACTGAATGCAGGCAGCAACACTCACTTCAAATTATTCTACTATTCAAAGCTATTTAGGGACTTCAACCCTATGGGGTATGCACACACCAAGCCCATTACAATTGAAAACTTTCTACAGTATTTATAATTTTACCCAGGGCCTTCCTAATTGTGTATTTTAAAAATAAATGTTTCTCTTAACTTGCAACAGACTTTTGAGTACCATATTAAAATCACATCCAGTTCATGTCTATTTACAACCTACTCCAATTCATCTTTCTAATTTTTAACAGCTGCTATAATAGATTGTGTGTTATATCATATTTCCAATCTCTACTATTTTCAGCTGTAGATTTGGGCGTTGTCATCAGTATTTTACTTTTTAATTCAACTGCATGATTTCACTGAGTTTTTTAGTGTGGACCCTTCATTTTGCTTCTGAAAACAAAAGGTATAAAGTGGATTTTAGGAAGGGATTAAAGTATTTAGTCTTTCAGACAGTGCTAAAGGTAATTTATCACCGTAACTCATGTGAAACTCAAACACCTATAAATCTCTCACCCTGTCCCAAAGCACTAATAGTGACAGGAAGCAAAATTAAAAACCACCCAAACTACAACAGAACATTTGACATCAAACTATATGTGATGTAATGTCAAATATCTCATGCACTATGCTATGCCCACCAGCAACTAACTTAATTAAACCAGCACTAATATCCTAAGGCTTTTCCACACAGAACTTAGCTCATCAGGCAGACTACAAAACTCATTTTCTTCAAAATCCTATTCAAACTGCAATACTATTGAGATGTGTGTTGTCTTTTTTTGGACAAAATATAAAATTTTTACTATCTAAATAGCAGAACAGATAATAAAAATTCATGTTGTGGTTTACTGGTTTGGCTGTGCTTATCTTACATGCTTGTTATCTTCTCAAAGTTTTCTCTTTTGTTTGAAATTCCTTTTAGGAGTTATTGTGCAATTATTCTTGCAGGAACTATACTGCATCACAGGTTTTTTGAATATAAAAAACCACACTGAAATTAATTTTGTACAATCAGTAGTGAATATTCAGCAGAGGTCTTTGCTTGACAACATTATTTCCTCTCCTGCCAAGGAATTTTTTCTCTTTGTGCCTATTCAACAGTAGTTAATGGAAGTAGAACTGATGGAGAAATTCTGAAAAATAGGCTCCTTAGCTGGAATCAAAGCATTTAAAAAAACTGGATTATGTTCTAATTTAAAACAGAAAATAGAGCACTCACAAGATGGAAGCATGAAAAAAGTTTCATCTTAATTTTCAATTCATTGTTTGTTCCAAATCACCAGTTTGTACAATAGTGTAATAAAAATTTTTAAATTTTAATATGCAACAGCTTGATCCTTTTAAAGAAGATAAATTTTAATTATTCTAACTTACAAAAATCTAGATTTTTCTGAGCAAAAGAATTAAAAATATTAGGGCTTGTTCTGTTTGGGGGGTGCGCAGGGCATGGAGGGGAACAAACCAAACACATTTCAGTGTCTTCAAGTGTCTTCAAAGTTTTGCAAAATTTTTCTTCTCTTCATGCATTTAACCTGTTCTGCAGATATTGTGGTAAAGAAATAATGTTAGGACAGAATCAAGCACTGTCTTGGGAAGTGAGTGAAAGGAAAAGAAATACAGTGGAAATGTCAGACATTTCCAGGGTGATCAAGTGACACTAGGAACCGTTTTTGAAAGCAAAAAAAGGTTAATTGTGCAAGACTGAAGCATCACGCATCACTGTATCTTGGCTTTTATTGTTTGTGGGCAGAACTACCTTAGTTTCTGGTAAGTATCTCTGCTCTAATCTCTTTCTAAATGCCCTCTGCCTGTCCCAAAGTAACAGAATGTTCTGACAACTGTAGCTTCTACCTCAATCTGATCCATAAGTGCCTTAGGACAAACTTGATTAAGTACACCAAATTTTCTGAGTCATCCTGGACATGTTTAGAAATCAACAAAGGAAATTATAGTGCACAGACTTGGCTGTTGAATTTACATAATGGTACAAATGGCTTGTGAAAAAGAAATATTTTTTTTTTAAAAAGTTGTTGAAAGGTAAAAAAAAAGTAAAGAACTGTAACATTCACGTAACATCAGCTTCCAATGTGTGTTGAAAACTGTATTTCTAACTTAAACACGAGTCAGCTCCTTCTACAAACACAAGGAATTTTTCCTCTTGAGGTTATCTCTACTTCTTTGTTCCACACTGCTCTTCAAGCAGTGAATGCAACTCAGCCACACATTTCAAACCCCCATGATTAAGAAGCTGGGTTATGCACTGACAAGTACTACCCATACAGCCGTAGTATTCACAGACTGGAAAATATATGCTGAACACAGGACTTTTACTGAAGCAATACCGACTCCACCACTTCTTGAGGTCCCTTCCAGCCTTGTTTTTCTGTTGTTAAATATAGTCGTGCAGGACATACATAATTTTGACAAAACTTTATTACAAAACTCATTGTGGCTTTTGTTTGAGGCTGTAGGTGCTGAAGGCGTTCAAGGAAGGGATGTGCAAATTCTCAGATGTGTGCAGGATGGGCTTGCTCCATATCAAGTCTGCAGCAACAAGCTCCAGACTTGGATCTATGCCCAGGGGGCTGCAAGGGCCCCCCAGAGGCATCAAACCAGAATCTGGCAGCCACAGCCAGACTCCCATCCTACCACCCCAGCCAAGAGCAGGACAGACACATCCCTGGAGACAAGGATGAGCTGAGGCCAGGACAAACCATCAGCTTGTGGGGCTGTGGGGAGCTGGAGACCGGCACTGCAGTGGCATTTCTTGGACAGGAACTGATGGCCCTGAGGAGCTGAAATTGGGGGTTGGGAGAAGATGGGCATGGGCAGGGATGGCCAAGGCTGTTGGTGCCCTTACAGACATGAAAACTGCCACTAAAGCAAGTAGAACTACATGGTAGCCTAGCTTGGATAATGCATTACATTATTTATAATTGTGCTACATGTCTGCTGTGTCCCTAGATACCTTTTAATATTTCTTTGTTACCTTTTGATTGTTTGGGTTTCCTTTACTACAGAACCAGTTGGTCATCAGTCCCCTTTTAGCCTCAATCTTAATTTGAAGTCAGATAAAGAGCTGCACAGGGGAAGACACTGGCTATGGACAAAATGTTATTTTCCATGTTACATGTTATTTAGAAACAGCATTGCATGCAGACAGGTACTTATCTTGGCATTCTACATTTCTTCTTCTAAAGAAACAGAATAATAAAAGTAGAGATGAAAGAAATCCTGAGAGATTACACAGTCCATTTCTGCATCCCAAGATGGAATAAAAGACACTTTAATTATTTCTTTTTCTAATGTTTTTGGGGTTTTTTTCCTCTTTCTCAACAATTATCCATTCATCTCCGTAATCAAGGCTTCTCTGTGGAAAACCTTCTACATTCTGGCACATAACACATCTTAGCTTTGCTACCAGAGATCATTAATCCCATACTTCTTCAGGAGAGAAGACAAGGATATTGTCTATGGTTCCACTCTGCTCTGAGAAGAAGCATATATGTACTGTGCAGTACATAGATTGCAATCTGTATATAGGAGTATAAAGAAAGCTGAAAGATCAAAGGCAGATGTGAAACTATAAAAGCTCTCAGTAACAACAAGAATTTTTTCCTTTTTTGCTGAGAGTCTTTGGATTCACCAAAACCAAATAAAGTTCAACCCTTAATCCGGCTGTAAATTTTAGCTAATCAACCTTTAATACACAACTGTGTAAATGTTCATTTTAACAGGTGAGGCACTCAAGAGAGTAGAAGACAGCCCACCAGCTTTCTCTAGTACTTCAATATGAAAAACACAAAAAGGCTGTCAGAAAACAACCAAGGAGGCTTCCAGAGGAATTCTGAGACATCTGAATAGCAATCACCTCAGGAGGATCTTCATTTCTTCTAAAG
Organism: Campylorhamphus procurvoides; assembly: GCA_013396655.1. Taxonomy (NCBI): domain Eukaryota; kingdom Metazoa; phylum Chordata; class Aves; order Passeriformes; family Dendrocolaptidae; genus Campylorhamphus; species Campylorhamphus procurvoides. The sequence continues at coordinate 2,127,501 of WBMV01003880.1, read as the reverse complement.
TTTCAGTCTTAAAAAGAAAGAGCACAGTGTAAACCAGACAAGAAACCTTTGAAGACTATTTCAAAATGCTTCTGAAGACCTAATAGCAGTAGATTCTGAGTCTGCTAGAGACCTGTGTATTTTCAGAGAGCAAAGCTTGTGCCAAGGTGTTTGTGACTCACTTCATCATGTCAGATGATAACAGCTCACATGAGCCAAGGTACACATCTGTTTAAATGCCGGCAGAGTCACAGCTTTAAATTCTAAAAATGTAACTAAATATCAGGAAAATTGAATTTATTTTGATTATAATTATCTTGGCATTTCTTCCAGCATGCAAAAAGAATGCCAGTCCTGCAGTAAAGGCAGCAGTCTCAGCCATTTGGGTTTTATAATTAAACTGAATACAGGCTTCCTGTGAGATTTCTTATTAAGATTCATAAATCTTATAAAAAAGACAGCTGCAACACTCGCTTCTTAAATTCATATATATATGTATTTGCACACACCTTCTTAATAACCTCTTTTGTTTAGTGTCTAAAAAAAGCCAGGCTGAAGTTAGGCAGGTCATGTAGCAGGACACTACTTGCACTACAATCTAACACATCCCACCAAATCCTCATTTTTTGTTACCCCTCATCCCTCATTTTATGCTTAGATTGTAGATTGTTTGACAAAAGATCATTATTTGGTTTTGGTCATCCAGTGTGCAAAAGGGTGGAATCGTAGTACATCACAGGATCTTCTTCGTGCCAGGCAAATAATGGCAAAAAATGGCAAATAATGAAAGTAATGGTATGTGATTTACTGTGGAGATCTCTCTCGAGCCATTTTTGTCATATCATTCGTATTCAGTAGAACCAATGTTCTTTGGTTTCTGAATGGTAGGATATACTTTATATTTTATTCTAAATATATTTTTTGGTATTATTTTAGTTATTTAACATTTGTATACAGGCTGCCGCAAGAGAGGAGGCCCAAAGAGGAGGTACAAGGACTCCCTGAAACAATCCCTCAGCCTTGGCCATATTGACCGCCATCAATGGTCCACCCTGGCCTCCAGTCGGGAGAAATGGAGACACACCATCCATAACGCTGCTGCCTCCTTTGAGAACACATACAGAATCAGCCTGGAGGAAAAAAGGCAATGCAGGAAGACCTGTGCCTCTCCAGTAGTGCCGATGGTGACCTCTCCACTGTGCCTTCTGCAATCGGACTTGCCTATCTCGCATTGGCCTTTTCAGCCACCAACGTGCTTGTAGCAAGCGTGGGTAGAGCCCTTGTAAATCTTCATTCACAAAGCCTAGCCATGATGATGACATCCTTGAACAACAAAACACAGTGAAAACCCTAAGTATTATTCTTAGTCTTTTATGATGACATTTTACTTTATCATTTTATCATTTTTATGTAAAGACATTAAATGTATTCTTGGCTCTTTCACTATACTATCTGTGCTTAGTGGGATGTACCTAAATGCATGAGTGCAAATATTAGTAATTTCACAAAAACACTTGGATAAAAACAAGTCAGAAAAGGAAAGTATGTGGGGACACCATTCACATGCAGCCCTCAGACAAAGTCTATGAACTGAAGAGCAGTTTGGGGCAGTAAAGCTGTGTGACCTTTGGCCAGTCTGCTGAGAAAACTGCTGAGATGACTGAAAGGAAGTGAAACAAAAGCCATGTGAGTTAAGAAGTCTAAAAACACACAAAATAATAATGTAAGTGTGGATATGGGGATAGTTAGCAGTGTGAGGACTCAGGGAAAAATACTGACATTACAGGTTTTAAAAATCTAAAAAAAAAGGAGAAGCAGAAGATGGTAACTCAGCAAGATCAAGGATCAGCTCAATCTAAGGAGCAAAAATTGTTGACCTCTCCTCACCTGAGCAGCAAGTGCTTGTCAGATATCTCATCAGATTGGTGAGTATACAGTGCTCAGTGTGGTAATATTAATCCTTACCTATCAGCTCAGTAGTCCTTGCTATTCATGGTGTGCTCACCAATAAATAAATGCTCTGCACTCTTCAGCGGTGTAAATTCTGTCCTTTGTTTTCACATTAAAAAGAGCAAAAGTAATAAGAGTTGTCAAACTGAATCAGAGAAAAAGAGTTACAAATTTAATTCTCTTTAAAATAAAAGAAAAAAAAAAGGAGCTCCTTAGAATTAGGGGAAAAAAAATAAAAAAGAAGTGAGTTATGGTTGTGGTACCATAAGTCTGTTATGTCTTGAAGGCATTTTCATACACCATATACTGCCAGGAGCCTTTATATCCACACTGAAGTGATTACTATGAAATATGCAATCTCCTGGAGTCATTGTGCTCATTCCATATAAAATCCATGCATAGAAACTTTCACCTGCAAAAAATATGTGAACATAAGCTTGACATATAAATGGGCAAGAAGAAATAGGGGGTTTGTATTAGAAAAAAGTCACACCATTGCAATCAAACTCAAAGGGTGGCCTGCATAGTACTGAGTGGAAGTTTTCTAATCAGCTTCGGTGGTACTGTCTGTATTGCCTTTGACATGGCTAAATTCAAGCTTAAATTTATCAAGATGAGTGCTCTGCATCAGCAATATCCACTCCGTGAGCTGCCTTTGCCCCCAGGCTCAAGCCATTACAACACACTGTAGAGGACAGTCCCTTTAATGTGCCACCCCCAGCAGCGCATTGTGAACTGCACTGCTTGACTAACTCCCGTGCCCTGCTAAGACTCTCCAAACACACACTCTTAGAGGGGGTTCCATCTCACCATTGTAATGTCTGTGCTAAATTTGTGTCATGAGCTTTGTACCCGCTACTCGTCTAATAGTAAGTGATCAGAAGCCCTTCATTAGAGAAGACCTCAAGTCCATTTATTTTACTCTGTGGAGGCCAAGTGCAAAAGTCTCTCTAACCTCCTGGCATAGGAAGGCACAGGGTGCACTCTAGTGAAGGGGATGTCTGTCATTTCATACACCTTACAGAAGATGAGAAAAGTGAGAATTATCTTCCTGCATTTCTGTGAAATCTGCAACTCTGGCACATAATGTTTTAAATCCTGTTTTAGCTCACAAGAGGACATACTCCACTCTAGTGTAAGACCCCAGACTCTGAGCTATGAGTTCATTGAAGGTGTTTTACTTTAAAAATATACAAGGCTCCAAAAATTCACCCACCAAATTTTTTAAAAGGGCTTTCAGTTTTTTTAATAACTTAAGAGAGAGTGCAAAAGAGAAGGGGCTCCAGGAGGTGTGATGTGAGGCAGTGTTTCCATGTGCCAGTGACTGACCGCTGCTCCAGGGCTGCCCTAGGAGGAATGAAGGGACTGGACTGAGGCAAGGATCACCTCACCCTCATGAAATTCAACCTGTCCCTTCCCCACACATGCTCAATTTGGTCATAGCCAATAATTAATATAATAATCCAGTGCCTCACACCTAGATTCTGCCTGCTTCACTCAGACTAGTGTGGAAAAATGTATCACCACACCCCAGAAACAGGTATAATCATCAGCACATATTCCATCCCTGTACATTTGTCTCAAAGATGATACTGATCACTCTCCAGCTGGCTGTCAAATCCACTCTCTAATCCACTTCTCACTGAGGACATCTGTTCAAACCTATCACGGCAGGCATGCTAACATCTTCTAGCTCACTGTCCTCCTTGCTTTCAACCTCACCAGTTGAAAGTTTTCACCTCAGGTACTGGCCTCCAAACTTCACAATTTTTCCAGCAGGGCCTGAGATTCTGCATGGGGTGCAGTGATGTGCATGCTTAGCTGGCTAATTACACTGGTGTGAATTTCACACTATCACCTGAAGAGCAGAATCTTGACAGATGAATATCACATTTTGCTCTAAGGTCACAAATTGTCCAGGGACTCCTACACACTCATCTGTCAAAAGTGAGGTGTCTAGTCCTTCCCTATTTTTCAGCTGATGAATGAGGAAGTACAGTCTGAAATACCTGGGTGGTTCAGCTTCAACACATTTCGTGGTCTGAAGGGATGGAATAGAAGTCTGATGTGGTCTTCTCCCACCCACAACAGTTTGAAGCTTTTTTTGTGAAGCACTTTATTCCAGTTATAACTCACAGGAAGTACTAAATAACCTGGTACTAAACAATTTCTCTGTCTCTCTGGTGCTTAGACATTTATCTAATCAATGCCACTTGAATAAGCCTACACTGGGCACACAACTTTTCCAAAAGATAATGTTCTGAAATGAACTTGCTGAATATGAAGAGGAATAAGACAGTCTCATACAAGCTTCTTCGTAACCTCCCTAAATGTTATATAACATATGGATTCAGAAACCATGCATTCTTCCTCTCCTCATACACAAATGTACACACCACTTTACTCAGAGAGCTAAAAGTAGATGTTTCACCTAACCAAGACAACTGTTTGCATATCTAAGTAATGTACATTGTGAGCAATGGATGTAAAACTGGCCCCTCAGAAAGACCCAGTATTTACCAACTACCTGTGTTTCAACACTGGTAGAGCTGGCACTTCCAAGCAGTTTTCATATGCTAAAATATCTGGATTATTACACTGAGAGAGCATTTGGGCTTAAAATTCACATTGGCTCCATCTCACCACCATTGTAAATGTTTATGTTCCTGGCATCTCATACACATGCAAACAAATTCAGAATTAAACACTGCAAAATGGTTTCTGTAGAGTTGCTAAAATTGCTGCAGATTTTCTGAAGTCTAATATACACAAAAAGTACTGGGGAATTATGGACTTGACTTACAGGTAAAATTTATCTCAATATGTATAGGGGAAAAAATTAGTTCTCTAAAGAACTAATGCCATTAATAATTAATGTATCTTAACTTATATGATCATCCTTGGACACCTTAATTATGAATCATAATATATAAGAGTCAGTTGGCACTAATGTATCTATAAGAGCAAGCATGTGTTTCAGAATTAATATCTTCTAAAAAAATTTTGCTTTTCATCAATAATAAAACTAAGTTTCCAACTGGAAAACATTTTGATATATTGTGCAGGTCTTGGTTTACAAAGATGTGAAATGTGTTATATGTCCACAAGATATGTCTGATGTATGTGAATTAATGAAAGGTAATCAGCATTAGGACCAAACAGGAGAATACTATATAACAAAGTACAATTACTTTTGTACCCTTTATACCATTAGAAAGGGAAAAAAAAATGCAGTCACTTTACTTTTAAATATGAAGGAATCACTAGCATCATTTTCTTCTGCTTGCAATAAACTATCAAGTGGTTACAAAACAATCAAAATAATGCTGGTAGTCATAAGAAGTAAGTTTCCCAAGGATACCCTAATTATCAGAGCATATCACAAAAAGATTAAATTAAGAATATTAATCAATTTGGGGGGGTTGAACTCTCTGAATTTAAGATTCTAACTTCAAACAAACAAACATAACTCCCCAAGACATGTCTGTTCTGTACTATTTCACAAAGGTGTTTTCAAACCTTTTGCATTATTAATTTATTTTTTCTGTAGATGACAGTGCTATTCTGGAGAGCAATTCCTAGCAGGTGCCTAAGTGTTTTCCTGAGTAGAGATGAACTGATACAGATGTTTGTGTTTTACAAATGAAAGAAAGGAAGACACACAACCTTTAAGTTCATCTGGGGGGACAGAATCATAACTGTCACTAACCTGAATGCTCAAAACCAGTGGAAAAACTCACAGTATGTCCCTAATTTTTCAACCTAGTAAAACAGAAGTTGCTATTTCACATAGATAGAATTGGAAAATATTTTTCTTCAAATATATTAATATTCTAGATATTCTGACCAACTGTTATTTACTCTTTAGATATCAAGTGCTACAACCAAGTAACTGAGGAGGAAGCAGATAAATATTATATATTATGTGCCTTCTGAAAACTGGTCTCTGTTCACTAGCACTGTATGTGACAGCTGTCCTGTTTCAAAAAGTAGGCAGGGAAAAATAGGTGCCTCCAATGACAGTACTGTCTGGAAATCTGGACAGCTACTTTTTGCTGACATTGCTCAATTGTCCAGCATGGAGAAGCTGGGCAACACTGTTCCTCACAGAGGCAGAAACTTTCCCCTCCACATCCATCCTCTGGGAGGGAAACAGCAGCAGGGAAGTCTGGTCTGAGCCCTCCTATGGAAGGAACATCCCAAAATCTGGTGCTGTCCTTCACTTAAGGGACAGACATTCAGTATTTCCTGTGTGGTAGCCTTGTCTAGAGTCATCCTCAAAAAGGCAGATCTTTTCCAGTGGGACAATTTTTGACCTCTGCAAGTTAGAGACAGACAGTGGGATTGGAATACATTAATTCCTGGAATACATTAATTCCTGGAACATTTGCACATGCAGTGGCTCCAAATGTGAAAGGTCAAAGGCTTCTGAGAGTCCATCTCCCCTGACTCAAAGCCTTAGCCAGATAATATTTTATTGTGATATCAAAGAGCACATTACTGGAGAAGAAGAAAGGATGTAAAATTAAACAAACTTATTTGAAAACTATGCAGTGACACTTTGCAACTTCACATAAGAAAAGTGAGAGGAATATCATGGGGAAAAAAAACCCTTTCAGCAGGAAGGAGAAACTTTATCTTGACATGGATGGGAAATAAAAACATTTGGCTCTGCGGGTTGCAATACGGAGGAGTCCAGAGAGAAAAATAACAACTGACACATTCTCTGACTTGCTTGTCTGTATGTTATAAGTTTTCAGACACAGAATCAGCTGGCCTCCAAACTCACAGTGTTAGATGAAGAAAAACACAAAGACATTTATTATACTAGAACCACTAGCAGTTTTCAAGGCATTGCACCAGGAGCAAGAAGGCTGGAAGCAGCCAAAAGGTTACAAGGGGACACAGCCAGGGTAGCTGACCAAGACTGGTGAAAGGGATATTGCATATGACATAATGTCATACTCATCTGTAGAATGGGGTAGTGGAAGCAGAGTGGGAAAGGCAGATTGCTCTCAAAAGTGTCCATCTCTCAGAGATGGTATCACTCTGCTTGTGGGAAGTGGTAAATATTTGCCTCTGTAACACTTGTTGAGATTTTTTTCCTCTCTTTCCTTTGCTTCTTAAACTCTATCTCAGCTCACGAGTTTCATGAGTTTTGTTCTTCCTAGTCTTTCCGCTGTCCAGCTGGGGCAGGTGTGGATGAGGTAGATGAGCAAGAAGCTCTGTGGGTGCTGGCCAGATTCAACCCACCACATATTAACTTCTACAGAAATTTTCTTTTTCAAGAACTCAATTCTGTCTTGGAAAATACATTTAAGCCCCTATAAAGACCTCACTGAAGTATTTATTCCAATATTTCATGCCTCTCTCATTACGCAGAGGAGAAACCTATTAACACTAACAATGGCACACAATTTTTAATACGTAATTTTCTTCCACTTCCTTTTTAAAATAACTTCAGATTTATATAAGTTATTATGAGACCAGTTTTTTCCTAAAAATAAGATTAAATAGCTGACTCCCATTTAAACCTTGGAAAAAATTGCTGGAGTCTCAAAAACACTACCTCAAGGAGAAAATTGCATCATGGTGGCAATGATGGAAACAGCACTAGTTACTGCCTGGTGTTCCACAGTCCACAGCTTCATTAAATGATGTAGCAAAAAGAAGTCTCCTTTTTTGCAAGAAATTACTTGTCCTCTTAGCAGGATTTTTTTTTTATTAGAAGTGTAGATAGCATAGGTAATTCACATGTATTAATATATTTACACAAACCATTTTCTACTGATCAAATGGATCAAACAAAATTATTTAAGAGCACAATTTACTCTGTGTGTGATTTACTGCCTAGTCATCACTCATAACACAAATACCTATCAAGATCTAGAATCTCACTGGTAGTTGTTAAATATAATGTTTGCATAATACTAAACTTAAAATTTTGTTTCAATTTGTTGCAAATTAAAGAGGAAGATTTGTAATAACTTAATATTCTTGCTTTGCCCCAGGCTTTTCCTTCTTCTCTTATGAAATTAGCAAAATTTCTGCCCAAAAGCTACCTGCTCATGTGAGTTCCCCAATTTTGATCTGTAAGAATTTTCCAGACTATGGACTGTAAAATGAGATAAAGATTACACTGCAAAAATAATCTAGCAGGAAAAGTCCAGCTATCCCAGACTTAACTGTTTTCCTGTGGTTCAACCAATTTTTCTCATGCAGAAAAATGAATGCTTTGGATTTTCACCACTGTTTAATTTACTTAACTAAAGCTCTCAAAACCAATTTACACTGATGAGCCAGTTTTATAAATTCACTCTCAGTTTTATTCTTGATTTTCATAAGGAGATCAAGGGCTTTTTTAAAATACATCTCCTCTTTCCCACACTCACCAAGATAAAGGCAAAAAAGCACATTGCTTGTGGCCTGTAAAATCTGCATTATCTCCCTTTTTATTGCCTATATGCCTTTTCACTTCTACCTGATTCTATCATTCATAGGGAAATCCTCTGATAAAAACCCTGACATCACACAAGTTTCTTCATGTAAGAAAATAGCCAGCAAATCAAGATCACTGGGAATACACAGATGATGAGATAAATGGCTTTTCCAAGCTATGTTGTAATCAGGCCACTACTGAAAACCCATTTTTGCAATAAATGTGAAAAATAATTTCTGTGATTAAAAAAAAGTCTAAATGTATCAGAACAATTCAGAATTAGGAAAAAGCAGAATTAGGAAACACAAGTTTTTGTGTTCTTCCAAAAAAAGTTGGGTCATTCTAGTGGGTTGTAAGAGACTAAAATGTTGTTAATGTCATAAGCATTGTCAAAATCATAAAAAAGACTTTCTTTCAAATTGTAAAGAAGTCCATCTTCAACCACTGAAGCACAGCCCCCTCCTCCCTCCCCAGTATGCCTCCTGACTGGAATCTGGACTGTGATGGGAACTTGAATTAAGGTAACTGTCCAATTGTCTCAACTCTAAAGAGAAGTAAACAAGGCTCAGTGGAGAAGAATGTACCCATAAAAAAAGTCAAACTCCACACTTGTGTGAAGAATCAGCCCTAGCAGAGCTCGGAGGGTGTGTGATGGCAAAATCTCTCCATGCAACGCAGGACTAAACCCTCCTCCGGGAAGACACAGACAGGACATTCAAGTGAGAGGCAGCTGAGAAGGGTCATAAACCATCAAAGATCCCCAAAGCATCGCCCAGTCTCATTCTTGAGGCCTTCCACCACCAGAGGACTGCACGTGATCCAAGTGAGGCAACAAATCCGGAGCCTGTCACAAGAGCTTCCCCCCAACCTCAGGGGAGGTGTCGGGCATCTTCTGAATGCATATTAATCCATTGGACTCTGTCCCTTTTGTGGAACCTTAACCACCAAGGCTACAAAAAGAGGATCTATGGGATGGCACAATGTTCCACAGAATGATGTTTTCTATTTAATCTCTCCCTGTCACTTTCTTTATTCCCTGACCCTCCTTCTTATTTCTTTCTATCTTTCTCTGTCTGCCTCACATTTACTGTTAAATAAAATCCATACTATTGCCTTCAGCATATGGACTTGTTTGCACCTTGATTCAGGCAAAGGCATTTCTAGTAATTTTAATAACCAGATCATAACATGGGTTTACTCATTTTTCCCTTGCACGCTGCTTGAAGAGTAGAGAGCACACTTTAAGTCTCTTCCTGCAACACGTTTATGTAAAGAAACAAATAGAAGCTTCTTTCCCTGAACTTCTAGTGAGATTTATAGCATATTGAGTTTTGTTTTGCTGCTGTTTCTTTTTTTCCTAACGTAAAATGAACAATGGGCTACTTAAAATATAATTAGCATTGCTTTCAATTGTGCAATTCTACAACATGGAAAAAACATGACAAAGTTTCAATAAGCTTTGTCTGCACTAGAAAGCCAGCAATGCTGCCTGGAAATAAGCCAAATGTAAATAAACCCTTCATGGTAATATGACAAGACTGTGTCATCAATTTCAATACATAAGTAATACCATCTACTCCTCTAAAGATTCTTCAACTAAATGCATCTTATTTTGACAATCATAATGTTTACTTACTACATTTTTCTAATGCTTACTATTTATATGACTCAGGGAAAAGTACAGAAACGGTCTAGCTAAAAGTGAGCCTTGCCTTTAAGAGAATCTTGATTTTCCCTTGATGGTAATTTATTTTTTTTAATAATCTTTAAAAATGCAGCACAGACCTCCTTTCGGCTTTGGCCATTTCCGTGTCAGCAGCCCACTGATAATATCAGCATACCCAGACACAGAAGCATTGGACTGACTGACAGACGCCACTACCCTGAAAAACATTGCTTCAAGACAACACGGAGCCACAAAGTAGGTCCAGATAAAAAGAAAATTGGTGAAAAAGAGACTTGATAAATATTCAAATTTTCATTGTTTGTGATGCTTGAAAAGACAAATACTAATATTTTTGTTACTAATTAAATCTCTGCAAAAAGACAGAAAGTAGTTCAACACACGCCCTGCCTTAAATCTATGTCTAGTTTTCCATCGAATGGAAAAGGGTTTTTTAAAATCTGTCTTAAAAAGATTTAGTGCTTTGACAGTCTAATTAGAAACTCAGTATTCATAGAATCAGACAGAATTACAGAACAGGAAAATGGAGCTTAGTAGCTTAAACTATTCAGTTTTCATCTGACAAAATTCATTCACTTAGGCATAACTGATTTTCACCCTGAAACTAGGATTTCCAAATTCTCTTCACCTTGACTTACTTGTTACCAAATAGCAAACCTCTAGTTGCCTTTAGTTGCTGCAAGTCTGATTCCATGCAAACCAATGAAAATCTACTCTGCTTTCTAAAACAGAAGTATTTATTTATGAGAATGGTGCTGTAAATAAAATACCCAATGAGAATCAAATAATTTCATTTTATGCATAATTCATCATTGCTGTGAACATAGTTCATTCTGTGCTTGCTTAGGTATTTTTTATTGAATCCTTTACTCTGATTTGAAAAACCGGATCTTTCTTGCCACTGAGATCAACAGGAATTTTAAGTTATTGTTTTAGTTACATCAATTAAAGTTTTAGCTAATCAAAATGTATGTCCTAAGATCCTTTCAAGGACTTGAGATCTTACCTTTAGGGCAACAAAATCACAATGAAACACAGAAATGCCTGGTTAATAGCATTAAACAGTAAAGAAAACAGTTACCGTAACTTTCCAAGCATAGGAATCATTGCATGGGAGTATACAAACATTTGGGGGAAAAGAAAAAAAAAAAACGTGCTTCACAACATTTGGCTTTAGTCCATATAGGCCATCCAGTATAACACAGTGACGTTTATTTCCTTTCTAGATTAATTTAATTCCTTTTACTGTAAATTTACACTTTTAAAACTCAGTTCAGTTATCACCTGGTTTTGTCACATTCTAGTGAAATACCAGTAAAGGTGGTTTATAATAAATAGCTCGACTTTTCTTTCTTCACCTTTCTTTCTTTCCCTAAAGATATTTTTAATCTTTATTCACATTCTGTACCTCCCCTCAGTGCTTTGCTTTACTGCTCCAGCTACTTCACTGACAAAACTGACAAAGCAGCCACTTCAGTGATTTATTTGACAACAAATTCTTATCTGTGCAGAGTCCATGAGAAGTGAAATCCTAGCCCTGAACATCCTTGGCCTGAGGGGAAATTTGGCTGCTATATTCTTGCAGTATTACTGGAGGGGGAGAAAGTGTTTCCTTTATTTAACTAAATTATTATTAGCATTACAATTCTTGTATTCTGAAATTTTTCAATGCTCAGTCATACAATCTTATTTGTTTAAAACATCCTGCATTACCTTATCAGCATGAACAATAAAGTCATGGAGGCACACATTCTTTATCCCAATCAAGAACTCTTTGTCTCTCCCTTGATTCCTACACAAACAGCCCATTACCCAGAAAAGTCTGCAATAACACATTGGGAAATTCAAGCTCAAGCACCCACTTCTGCCAGGCCAAGACCAGAAATAGAACCTGTCTATTCCCTGCCCAGGAAATCAGAATGTAGAGATGCCCATGCCGGCAGTGTGCAACTGGTGTCTCACCTGGAAGTGGTTTATGGCGATCAGTGTAGTGTCATGCTCACCCTGCTCTTCCAGCTTGAGGGAAGTACACAGCTACCAACTATGTCTGCTGCAAGCCCCTTGGCTTTCACTGTTCCACTCTGTTCTGCTCACTCTGCTTGGAGCAGCAATTTACTGGACTACTAGTATGTTAAAAAGTCAGCCTATTTTGTGAAGCAAGCTTAAAGAAGAGTTGGATTAGCCTGTCTCTGAATGGTCTCAGTGTTCACTGAAACAAGAACTCCCCTCAAGAAGAGATTCAGGTTTATGTCTTTGCTTTCATTTAGGCAGAGTAAGAACTTGAATCTCTCTCTTCTGCTTCCCAGGTTTAGTCCCAGTTTATGAGCTATCCTGTAATGGCTCACTATCTATGCTTTTGTTCTCAGAAATTTTCTCATTAAAACACGCAAACTTCTATGAAGCAGTTTTCATATAACAACAGTTTCATCATGGGTTTTAGCATATAATATAAACATCAACATAAAGCCCACCAACCTGCCACTGGAAGTGTGAAAGTTCATCTTAATTCTGAGCACTCAACACTGGCAAGACCAGCCCTCTGCAGAGACCATTGGAAAATCGGTTGCTTATGGCTTACACAATGGTTGTGGAGCAAAACCAGGAAAATGGCAATTATATATTAGGATGAAAACTGTTTTCAAGCTGAAAGGTGAGAATGAAATGTAAGAACACTTTCAAAGAATTAAACATAATTATTGAGTAAGCAAATGGTTTCTACGTCAAATACCTGTTAGTATAGTAATGGTACCAGTCTTAGATCATAATGACGTAAATGAATTTTCAATAAAAAATAATCTCATATATTTGTCCTTCACTAGTTTTAAACCAAGTTTTACATAAGCTTATTAATATACACTGACTATATATAGAATGTATTTGGATGTATTTCAACATTTTAGCTATCAAATCCTTTATATAATAAAAATATTAAAACCAAGTAAATACATTATTTGAGAGTGAATAAATTACTAAAATTCATTTCAATCAAGCATTTCTTTAATGTTTTGACCACATTTGTTTCAAGTAACACTTTTGATAAGTGAGCTGTCATTAATAGCTGAGGTTAGACTTCTAACTGTGCCGATGTCACAAAACACTTAATCATGAGGTTTCAATTAGCAGTAGGTATGGCATGGCACTGGAGGCATGCAGGTTCAGAAACAGGCAGCAAGCAAGACAAAGGAGAGCCACTACAGAAATAGGTGGTAGCAGGCAGCTGCCTGTGGGGATGCTGAAAGCACAGCTAGGAGCACGGACATTAACAAGCCTGTTATAAAAGCAGAGAAGTAAACCACAAAAAAAAAACCTGGCCAAACTTTCTCTCCTCCCTCTTCCACACTCAGTAGGGGACAGACAATAGTATCTCATTGTCAGCATCTAAAGACAGACTACATTGCAATTTTTCTTTCTGGCACCTGGAATACATTCCAGATAGCTCACTGGCCACAACAGTCTTGACATTAATTTCATGAAAAACTAATATCAGACACAGGAGAGTATTTTTTGCTTTCATTAACTTGGGCACAATTTTCCACTTTCAAAATATCCAGACTGAAAATTATTATTTGAAAAATTATGCAAGCCTCTTAGAATAGTAGCTCAGTGATAAATATTTAGTTTCCTCCTCAAATACATTGACTGTTTTTACATTTTGCCCCAGATATGAAAGACCTACAGTAGGAAAGATGGAGAGGCACTATTTACAAAGTCATGTAGTGACAGGACAAGAGGGAATGGCTTCAAACTGCAAGAGAGTAGGTTTAGATTAGATGTTAGAAGAAACTCTTCAGTGTGAGGCTGATGAAGCACAGAAAAAGTTGCCCAGAGAAGCTGTGGATGCCCCATCCTTGGTAGTGTTCAAAGCCAGGCTGGATGGGGCTTTGAGTAGCCTGGTCTAGTGGAAAGTGTGCCTGCTTGTGTCAGGAGGACTGGAACTAGATGATCTTCAAGGTTCCTTCCAAGCCCAAACCATTCTGTGGTTGTGTGATTTATTCATGTATCTTGTAAATTCCTGCTGAAACATGAGACATAAAGCTTCACTTTAAATGGGATATAAATTGCTTGTTTCTTCTTTAATATATGTTTTATTACTGACTGAGGGTGAAATAAGAAACTAGGGACTGCCTTACATGTCACAAATACAGTTTAGAATTGTTCCATATTCTCAATAGCTTATAAGCAGTACTCCACATGTACGAACTAAAAATGGAGCAATGTCTTCTTGTATATTGGTTTTGTCAGAGACAGTCTCTGTTCATCTGGAAAAATATTCCGTTCCAAAAACTTTTTGCAGAATGCATAGAGAAATATGGAAGGATGCATGCCCTGTTATTAAACACTGACAACCATGTGTTCAGGACTATGAATAAGAATTCTCTTAATCCCTTCTTCCTTACGAAAATGTAACATATAAAATTAGCAGGAGATAGCCAGTGTAGGTATCAGTTTTCTGTCTTTTCAAACAGGTTATATTTTCACCAAAAGAGCCAGAATTTTACATTTTTTAACAAAAACTGGAGATTCCAGTGGAAACTGTCAGTTGCTGCAGCTGGAGCTCTGAGAGTAGTGCAAGACTGGTAACTAAAAGATTTGTTTTATTGTTTAAGGGGGTTTTTTGGAGGTTTCATTGGTTGATTGGTTTTGGATTTCTTTGGTTTGGTTTGGGATTTTTGTTTTTACTTATTTTTATAGAATATTCTAATGACAAATAATGCTATAGGTATCAAAAGTTTGAAGACAGCTGCCTGGCAAACAGGAAAAAAAAAAAAAAGATTCTTGGCATTGAATTGTTTCTTTACAAAGAACAAACTGAAATTATTCATAAATATTTTGGGATAGGATTAGTTTGAGGGATTGTGTTGTTTCTATTTGTTTGCATATCATAGCACAGGTCTGGTGGACCCAGAGAGACATGTCAAAGTATTAATTCATACAGCAAGTTTTCTCTCCAACTTCCTATCTTTCACGTTAGAACCTATTTTTATAAATACGGAATGCATTTCATAAAGCTTCCAGTGTAGAATGCAGAGGTGTTTGACCTAAAATTTCTGTTTTCATCGCTCTGCAAGACCTAGGATAGGATTTAGGTAGACTTTTTGTCTGCAGTTGGTACTTCATCATATTGTACTGTTCTGTCCAGGCAGACCAAGACATAAATGTAACTACTAAAATGAAACAGAACAAATAATATTAGAAAAGAGCATGCACACAAGGGAGCAATAACAAGATATTTGGTCTAGCTTCTTTTTCTCAGAGGAAATATTGACCACTTTTGGCACCAAAAGTCTAGTCTAAGCAGGTTTATTTCATTCCTGAAACAGTATTAAAGAATAAACCTGTTCTCCTGATGAAAATTTCATTATAAAAAGCTGAATACTAACGAGTCAGGGCAAACAAAATCAGAATAGGCTAAAAGAAAGTCTTGGAACTAATGGTTTCACTGGAAATTAGTTTCCTGGTATGATGTTATGTATATTGTGAAAGCCATACTACTCATGAAATATACAACAGAGCAAAGATTTGTTACCTACACTATTACAGCTATCTTATCTGTATAGGATGAATTACCCTCCTCCAGCTTCCAATGCTAAAATATTTTTTTCATAAGCTAAAAACAGAATAAAATCAACCCTCTTTCTCTAAAATATCTGACCATCACTGTTGCTTTCCAGTTCTTCCTCCCCAAAGATATTCTGTGGAAAATACTTGGCCCATCACCAACACAACATTGGATGAGTGTGTCAGAAAAGGCCTGCAGAAGATTGCTTTTACTTCCTCACTCCAGAGTCAACCTAGGAACAAGCTCTTCTCATCACATAATTGACAATACAACTAAGTTGCATTTGTTGCAGCAATCCCTGGACATTCTGGCTCTTCCCAGAGTGCTCATATTCCAGAGACATTCCTGATTATTTAATTTTTCCTTTTCATCAATAAGAGATAGACAATATTTCTTAGTTTGGAAACCTTTTTTTACAGCAAATTTAATAAAAAAAAATTTGACTTTTTGACCAAAAAAGTGCCATACACTTCCACAATTTTTGAAAAATTTTGCAGAAAATTTTTTTTCATTGATCAATAACATTAACACAATGATTAACCACTATTTTCTTCTAATCATGACATTTCTGATATATTCTCAATGTTCTTTGATATATCATTGTGCAACATTTCTTCAGCCTATATACATACATGGTCTTACATTTTACTTGTTTTCCCTTTACATGGTTCCATAATAATTCTCGGGATTTTTTTTTTTATTAACAGTTCTATTTCTTATCCAGAACTGGCAAAAGATTTCATGCAATTAATGACACAATGAAAAAATTAATTATCCTCAAACCATATTTCAGTAAAAAATTTTAATTCAGGTTTTGGAAGGATGCTAAAGTATTTTGCTTTATCTATTCAAACCACAGGGCTAGTAAAAGCATGATATAACAACAGTCAAAAGGGGAAAGTATTGCAGGTTATCAGTCTCCAGGTTACCCTGAATTTTACTGTATTTTAGTGATCGATTCTATCTAGTAATACCCACGTTTTAAAATTTAGATGCCTACACCATCTAAATATTAAATCCATGCCACAGACTCTCAATGAGTGGTTTGCTAATTTCTCAAGTTTACTGCAGCATCCTTGTGAATCAATGATAGTCCGATACAGATTCAGGTATGTTCTGTAAATGATTTTATGACATGTTCAGAGCACAAGACGCTGACTCCTACTGAAAATCATTGGAAATTAGATACATTGCACAGATTTTCAAAACTACTCATTGCCAGACTAACTCTTGTTACACATTCACAGTCACAGAAACTTACCTTTGGCTACAATTTAACCAAAGTTTAATGCTCTTTAATATATACGGTCCAATTTTTTTTATTATTTGTTAAGGATAAATGGTGCCTGAGAGTTGAATACAAAAATTTGATATAGATATAGCAACATATGAAACACAGGATTTACGATTTAATTAGAAATACTCTGGGCTTCTGGAATAAACAAGTTCAAATCGGTTTTACTTATCTAGAGGGGAAAAAACAAGGATTTATTAATGCATGTTTTTACAGATAATTTGAAAGCCATAGGGCAGGAAAATGCAAAATTCAGTCATATACAAACAAGCCTAAGACTCAAAAAAGTACTATGGAAATTTCCAAAACTCTCTCCAGATAAGTATGTATTTTCACTAGACATATTCTGGCAGTATCTACAGAAATGTATTAAGGGCAGAGTTAACAAAGAATTTCATCATACTGATCACTACAGAGATGTTTTGATTAAAAGCATATAAAATTGGAGCAGATGACCAGTTGTCACTAATCTCTACCAAAGCCTGCGAAAAACTGAGATAACATTATAGTTTGTGCATTAGTCTAGACAAAACTAGTTTCAGCATTTAAATTTGAGTATAAAGCAAGCTTTTTGCTTGTGTAATTCAACAGTTCAGATACTCATTAATGCTAAGCATATTTCTAGACACAAGTGTCTCCAATCTGTGTGCATTGAAACACTGTGTGAAGTCCATTTTCAGGTTCTTTTGACTTGTGTGTCAAATCCTGGACTGCAAAAAAATATGGACAGGTATGTAACATACATATGCTAGATTTCAAGAACAGGTAATTTTTGTGGTGACTACTCCCTTGCTATATGCCTCAACCTGTGTGTTCCCTTTCCATCTAAAATACGACAGGTTGATACTGAGCATTTTTAAGTTCCAGCTGAAGGACTCCATCTTTACCAAACAGACATTTAACTCTTAGTTTAACTAATGCAGACATTACAATCATAACAAAATAGTTTCTATCTAAATGTTCAACAGTTTTCACAGAGGACTATCACATTTGGTTCTTTTCCCTCTCTGCCATAAGAAACATGCCACAGAAACAGTTTGGACATATTAAATCTGCTGCAGCATATTCAGTACATTTTGTAAAATTGAATACAGGAACTATACAATTCTTCATGATCAATGTGAATGGTTTTTTCTTGATTCAAAATCAAATAACACTGTTCAATAAATTGGTTACTGCAATAGAACACCATTCACATATGTAACAGTAACAAGAAAAAATGTCAGGAATTTTGTGCATCAGCTATTTCTGCTTTTCCATCTGGCTGATATATATGTAAACATATTAAAAAAAAGTAGGAAAACCAGTGATTGGGACCTAATGTTTAAGCAGAGCTCATGTAATATATCCCAAACATTTCCAACTGCACACCATAAATGCAATATCAAGTTATTCTGCACATTTTTGCTACATCCACTAGTCTAGTATCATGTGTAGAAGAAACCAGAGCATTTTTAAAGATAAAGGAGACTTTTCATGGTTAATATTATGGTTCATGTTGCTGTTTTAAAGGTTTTGCTTTTTCAATGGACAAAGTTTTTAGTATTTCCTGACCTAGCAAATTTTGTTGGCCTAGTACATTCTGACAGAGCAGATTCATATCTATACTGAAAACAGCACTCATATCTTCTACCTAGGGAAGAGCACATAAAATAATATGTTGCAATACTGAGGGTGCTGTGAAAATTGAGCTTCCTTCTTCAAGGAAGGATTAAGTTCTGCAGTAAAATTTCAGAAGTTATCATAAAGAATATTTTTAAAAACAAATTTATTTTCTCTTAATCATTTAGGATTCCAATTTTAAGACGTGAGTGAATGAATACAAACAAGTGATGACTCATCTTTAATTGCAAAGCAGCTTATCTACCTGGTATATTTCATAGACACCTTTGATTCTGCTGACTGAAATCACCACATATTAACTTCCTAGTATGAAATGAAAAAGATTTTCTTCCAAAGATATATGTCCTGTAATTTACAGGAGAATCCAAGTGGCAACAAGCTATGAAAAGCCTATTTAAGCAGAAAATATTTTTTAGAAATATTTTGTTTAAAGCCAAGCTACTAATCAATTGCTTCCAGATGAGATCGATAGGGAGTTGTGTTGAAAGCCACTACTTGGCAAAAAAGCCTGCTGATCTGCACTGCAAGAATTACACAGATGTACTAACATTGCACATACCGTAGAACAGAAATAGCTAATTTTGAGAAGATCCTGCAGTAAAAAGTCTCCTAGGAGGCTAAAAACCTAAAACACAGCTAGAGCTGACTACAAAGAAAACAGCAACGTCTTTAAAGCTGCAGTCAGGAATGAATATTATGACACCAGTTTATGCTTGTTCATTTCCTCATATTCTATACACCTCTGAAACTCACTCTACATCACTTTCACAGTATGTAACTGAAATGAAAAGACCCCAGGGGTAAATGAGTCAAACAATCTACTCAGTCATTAGTATATTACTGTTGCGTGCAAATACATCTGCGCATAGAGCTGCATGAAAAGATCCCAGGAAGAATGTTATATCCCCGCTTCTCTTGAGAAACTATTTTTTATCTAAGTACATATAACTAAGTAATTTATGAACAAGAATTTTCCTGTGATAGTACACCTACATTTCACCTTTTCCTTAATATCTTCCTGTTAACTGTATTTGAACCACTGTGTTTATTTTAGAAGATTCTTCTTCCTTGTTCTCACTACCCTTCAAATATTTATTGCTTATTTTCTTTCTTCCCAGAACTATTTGGGATGGTTATACAATTTACCTTCAAAGTATGCAAGGTCAGGAAACGTCAGCTGCATCATGATGTCCTGGAGTTGTGCCAGCATTATTTGGAACTGGCTGAATTTCTGGGCAGAAAGTCTCATTATTGATCCACTTTTTAATAGTTTAATCAGTTACTCGGCACAGTATAAAAATATTCTCCTGCCATTTCTAATTTTCTACATTTAAATACGCTTTTCTTAGTGTTTGGGGGTTTGGGGGATGGAATGTGCAGATATAACTCTTATTTGATATGTAATATTAATGGACTTTTTTTCTGGTTTGTAACGAATGTCTCTCATGCATTTTAATAAACTTTTAATGGCTGTGAAAGAATAGCTAAACTGCTTGCAGCAAAAACAACCCACATGTTGTTTTTGCTGCAAATTACAAATCTCAAATGAGATTTGTAATTCTTTTCACCTCTGCTTCCAGACTGCTACTACACCAAACGTTGTGAGTGATGAGTGAATTGTGGAGAATATCACCAGAAAAACCTTTCTACATGTGAGCTTCTCAGAAATACTTACTCAATAATGGGGGGGAGGGGGGGGGGAGGGGGCAGGTTTCCAGAATAGCAGTCCCTAAATAATTTACCTGGGGATACTCCTGATCCATAATAAAAGTGCGACATTTGTTTTAACATGATCCATTTTGAAAACAGTTTGAGATAAACCACTGTGGCAATTCTGTAATGTTTAAACACAAAGTGTATGTGTTTTTTTAGGATAATTATCCAAATTCATTTCACAGAATCATCATGGTTGGAAGGGACTTTCAAGATCATCTAGTTCAACCATCAGCCTAGTATCACTATAATCACCTCTAAACTATACCCTCAAGCGCCGCATCCAGATGAATTTTGAATGCTTCCAGAGATGGTGACTTCACCACCTCCCCAGGCAATTTTTTGCAATGTATGACCACTCTATCAGAGATTTTTTTTCTAATATTTAATCTGAACTTCCCCCATGCAACTTAAGGCCATTTCCTCTTGTGCTTTTACTTGAGACATGGCAGAAGAGACCAAACCCCACCTCACTACAACCTCCTTTGAGGTAGTTGAAGAGAGCAAGGAGGTCCCCCCGAGCCTATTTTTCTCTAGGTTAAACAATTCGAGTTCCCTCAGCTGCTCCTTATAAGACGTATTTTCTAGACCTTTCACCAGCTTTATTGCTCTTCTTTGGACACACTCCAGTACCTCAATGTCCATTTTGAACTGAGAGGCCCAAAACTGAACATAGGATTTGAGGTGCAGCCTCACCATTGCAGACTACAGCAGAACAATCACCTTCCTAAGTCCTGCTCTTCACATTATTTCTGATACAAAACAGGATGCCCTTGGCCACCTGGGTGCACTGTGGCTCATGTTTGAAGCCGAGCAGAGGCTCTAAGAGTTAAAAGTTAGCTTAGAATACCGACGCTCAGAATTCTCTAAGAGAAAATGCTTAGGCTAAAGACAAATTCTGAGTCATAGAGATAAGGTAACTGAGGAGGATACACCAAAGAACAGAACAGGAACACTAAGAAACAGAACAGGGAACAGAGGCCCAGGTCCAAGATTTCTTGCGAAAATCAGCAAAAAACAGAGAAAGTTGAAAAGTTCATGAGGAAGAGGAGAAAAATGTAGCCCCCTAGAGATGAAGGCAACAGGATGTACCCCTGCAAAATTCCCCAAAAGAGACGACCACACCCAGGCTCCACCTACTCGCCACCTACTATGAATATTATAATCAAATGTTGCAATATTATGAATATGTATGAAAAGATGTTGTAATCCTATGCAAAATTGTATAAATAATCTTGCTTTTCACTGAAAACTTTGGAACTCTTTGTCCAGCGAGAGCTGGGGGTTCCCCAACGTTGCACTAATAAATACCTTGCTGTTTAAAGGCTAAAAACTCTGTCTCTAAACAGTTTTATCCGGCCTTTTTTGGGCTTCATGTTCGACCAGCATACTCAGACTCTTTTTCATGGGGCAGCTCCCTCCAGCAGATCAACACTCCCACCCAACTCGGTGTTGCCTGCAAACTTGCTGAGCGTGCACTTGATCCCCTCATCCAAATCATCAATAAACATATTAAACAGGACTGGCTGAAATACTGAGCCTTGGAAAACCCCACTAGTGACCAGCTGCCAACTGGATTTAGTTCCATTCACCACCACTCTCTGGGCCTGGTCACACAGCCAGTTTTTCAGCCAGAGAACACTGCACTAATCTGAGCCATGAACCATCAGTTTCTACAGGAGAATGGTGTAGGAGATGGTGTCAAATGTTTTACTGAAGTAGAGATAGACAACATAACGAGTCTTTTCCCCCATCTACTAAGTGGGTCACTTGGTCAGAAGGAGATCAGGTGGGTCAAGCAGGACCTGCCTTTTATAAACCCACAATGGCTGGGCCTGATCCTTTTGTTGTTATGCACACACCATGTGTAACTTTAATCCAAGTTATCCTTCAAGAGAAAATAAGCCTTAGGTAACTGAAATACTCCAAATATGCACAGAAACGGAACAGTGACAAATCTGGAGACCAGTGAGTGAGAAAAGCAGAATGAGCACCACAGCAGCCACTCACTCTTCAACTAACCTAACATGAGACAAAATTGAGAAGTATCAAATCCAGCTCATGGAAAAACTCTGAAAAACTGAAAGGAATACCGAAGTAAACAGTATCACAATTTAAGAAGGGAAATGCACAATCTACTTATATATGATATTTTATTTGTTAGGACAATAAATTGAGGTTTCAACCTTACTTCTTCCCATCAAGACAGCTGTGCAGAAGCCCTGAGTTCTACCCCATGAGAAAGTGAGCAACATGCGGTCACAAATCTCCTCTCAACCTGTGCATCAGCGCATAAATTTCAAGACTGAGGACTCATTTACTCCAGTGGAAAGCAATAGCACTTGTGGGTAACTTGGAAACTTTAATCCTTTTTTGGCACAGAAACACATCTAGTTTTCTGCATTGGAAATTCATTACACAGAAGGAACCAGTGTTTTTATATTCCCTCTATGGTCCAGTTTCCCTGTTTGTTTCCTGTGATGTTGCTGTCATTGCTCAAACTGAATATTGATGTGCATATGAGTCTCTTCTGTTTTGCTCTGATTGGCTCATGCTTTTTCTATTTGACTCACTAAATCCAGAAACATGAAGCTGTTGTACCCAAATTACATTTCTTCTGTTTAAACAAAACATCCTTGATTAACAGAAAAAAAGATGACTTTATTGAGAGCTTCCAGCCCCTCTGATCTCTGAGGACCAGCTGGAATGCAAGGGGGTTTATTTTCTGCTAAATTTCTGTACCCTTATTGCTACAGTGATTTTCTCTGTGCACTGCTTTTGAGTATCCCTGAAAAGAGAATCACTCCAGTTTGGCATGCTAAGAAAGCACTTGGGCTGTCCTCCCCTTATTGAGGATGGCAATCTTTAGAGAAGAAGCAGGTTTTTACGCGGAGGTGGGGAGGGTGTTGGTGAGCAGACCCTGATCCCTAGGGGAATCTGAACTGTATGGGAAACTGCACCACTGGAACATTGCTGGGGGAGTGCTGCTTAACCTTCACAGCCTTTCACCCCCAAGTCATGACTGAAAGGACGTGATTTGAATATAAATCAGGATGTCAAAAAATGCATCCTCGGTCAGGAGCAGAATGTTAATATTTGGGGCTTTTTCAAGACCAGTTCAAGACAGTACAATTTGGATGGGACAGTGTTGGGGGTTTCTTTTAGATAAATTCATATCTAAAGGGGGTGGATATGAATCCCCTTGGAGGAAGGTTTTTAATATTGTTCTTATTATAAGGGATGTGAAAATCTCTTTGTGTTTAACTCAAACACAGCTCGTCCAGTAGTCAGTCTTTTCAACTCTAACATGAATCTAAAATACATTTGCAGTCTTTTTATTGCTGTAACTACAAACCACTGAGCACTGAGGCAGTGCACATAGTCTAAGAGCTCTGCAAGAACCAGTATAGAGCACAGTATAAACAATACAAAAAGCAATATAAATTCTATAAATCAAAGGCATAAACAGTACAAAGAACAGTACCATAAGAAGAAAGCAAATGAACAGTTATTAGTAAATCTGATGAAAGATTGAAAAGCAACATACAGGGAATATGTAACAGCAGGAACTATTTCCACTTGGATTAGCATCACTTAAACTCTTATTGTGGGTGTATGCCTCTGTGAATGAACAGCTGATGTGCACTGCACAGATGAATATTTACAACACAAAGTTTGCATTCCCTGCCCATTTATCTACAAGGGCTTGATCTGTATTATGAGGGACATGGCTCTTGAGAGCAATTTTCCAAAGATGTGCAGGCTGGATTCTTGCAGCGTGCAAAGCATGGAAGAGGATCTTTACTGAAATCTTTGGGGAAAAGCTCAGAACCAAGCTATAGTGGCACAACCCTGCTTATGAAGTATACAGCTACTTTGAAAACGGGAGGGGCAAGGAGTTTCTTTTGAAGGGAAGAGAATGCTATTGAAACAAATATGGAAATGTTTGTCAGAAAAAAAATTCTAGTAGAAAGAAGCTGTTTTATTTTTAAAAGAAAGGTTTGAAACAGATCGGCATGTGTTTGAGGCACAGAGCAAATTCAAAACTCCCAGACCTCTGGGTGTGGGACATATACAGTTCACTGTGCTGAACAGATGCAATGCTGTGTCTCACTTCTTAGTGAATGATCTCTCAGCAGCTCTTCAATTACAGGTCCAAATGGTTTTGGTTACAAGACACAAATAAGATTGCATTCTTTGAGGATACAAAAAAGCAACTAAAAAGAATGGTAGCATTGACCTGGGAAAAATAGTATGGCAGAGATACCTTGTATGGCCTAATAGCAATCAAAACTGTTGCCTAAATTGAAGGAGCTTTTAATAAAAGAGAACTGCTGCAAGCAGGGAGGTAAAAGGTTTTTATTCCCTTCTGGTAAGAAGGTATAATTGGTGGTTTATACAAGACAAGTGCTCAGCTGGTAATGTGTAGGAGAGCTCTGTGAAACTTCCTACTGTTTGCATTATTTATCTTGGAGGTGATATATCTGCTTATAGGAGTTCTTTTTGTGGAGGAGTAGGAGACAGGAGGAGTGGAAAACCACAGCAGGGCTTATAGGGCCCTACCACTCCTGTAGAAGAGGATTAACATTAAAGCCATACTGGCAAATTAAATCCCTGAAAAAGTGGCAGAGGAAACTGGAAATGAGGTTCCTCCCAGTAGCAGGTATGTTTGAGTGGGGCTGAGCTCTGGCTTCCTAGGTCCTGGTAGAGGCATGACAGCAGCCTACCAAAAGGTTGACATAGAAGGCTGGCAGACCAGAAGTCAACTGGAGCCATGGATGACCTGCCAGAGTGTAGACCATGAGAAAGAAAGAGAGCAGGGAAAAGTGTGAAGGAAGGAACAGTCATTGGCCTTTACTTTGGCCACATCACACTGCATTGAAAGCCTAGATCGAACCACAGAGACGATCCAATGCCAGAAACATCCTGTCAGACAGCAGGTTGGCTCTCACTCATCTCTGGTAATGGCACCTAATCCCTCCCACCTGGGCAAATGGCAAAGTAAACAAAGCCACTGTCAGACTTATAGTCCTTTTAGGGACTAGAAGGCATTATTGTGCCTTACCTTAATCAAGAAGTCAGATATTATATGTCTTTTGTATCTCTAGTTCCAAAGCTAATAGAACAACAATAGAAGCCAAAAGAAATATAATCTAAAGCATTAGAATATTAGTACCCTAAACATGTTTGCTGATGACGAGAGCTAGGCTTCAGCTTAATGCTGAACACTGAACACTTTTTTTTGTCTCATCAGCACAAGATCAGATACTTTACTAACAAGTAATGCTCCTAATGCTATTTAGAAATACAGGTAGCATAGTACAACGCAGAAAAAAAGACTCATACTTTCTGTCCTCCTCATCTATGATCTGATTTTCTGTAACAATAGTTGCTAATTTGTAGGTACTAATATTATTCAAAAAAGATAAATAAATTGTGAAGTCTAGCAGTTCTAACCTGACAAATTCTTTTAAAGTCAGTTAATTTGTGCACTTTCATGTGTTTTTATCACTCTGATCAGATACAAGTGGATTTTTTTATTATTATTACTTGAAAGCTGTTGCTGAAAGGTATTTATTGCTGCAATCATCCACTCTTAACATTTGGACTGTAAAAATTGACCCCAGCCTGTCAACCATTAAGCAGCAATAATTGTGTCTGAAGTTGTGAAAGTGAAGTGTGACAGTCATTTCATACCTAGTGCTTTAACAGGTCTTACAACCTTCTGAATTACTTCTATTCTTTAGTTGCTCTGCACAAGTCAAAAATATGAGTGTTTTTAGGGAAAAGTGTAAAGTCTGTATATGACCAAAAGAAGTGAGTTTTTATTACACTATCTTTGTGAAAGAGTATTTTCATGCATTGATGGATGTTAAGTTGCCAATTCACAAAAAGATTGTGGTCTTTCATCTGTACATACGCCTGTAACTTTAACTAGATACAGGACAATGGAAAATAACCTCTTGCTACCACTATTAAGCAATAATTAACGAACTTTGTATGATGGTAAATGGTGATACATTAATGGAAATATTTTTGTGAATTGCAAGAATCTAATGACCATATGATTATGATCACAAGAGCAATATAAATACTTTAATGTAATAAAAAGCACCAGTTTACAATGCCTTTCAGAGCTGCTTTATTAATTAAACTGTAAAATCTCTTTGGACCTGTTTATAAATTGCCAATGCTTGTTCATGTTCCACTGGTGCCACTCCCGTGGTACATATTTCTCCTTTTTTTGTTGTTGTTGTTTTGGTTTGGGGGGGGTGGGGGGTGTTTGTTTTGGTATTGGGGGATTTTTTTTGTTCCTGGGCACTAAAAAGGAGGGACATAGTGCCTCCGTCATTAACTTGCTGCACTGGCTTGGGCCTGGCAATGAAGCACTCCTTCAGGTAAAGTTTCTGGCAGATACTTCCCAAGACCTGCAGCAACTCTATAGGCCAGGCAATTATTAACAGCTGTTGTACAGAATACAGATATATGATTAAATTCCATTTCTCAAGTTCAATGAGCACTTCAAATTCACTTCACTTTTAATGGATGAAATTATTTTCATAACTTGACGCGTGCTGTAAAGTTCTGTATTGACCTAATCATATGTCTAGATCTTGTTTACATTTCAGAAGTTAAATGGCACAGAATATTATACACATCTAAAGCCAAATTTGAATTACCTGTTTATGTGAATGGCACAATATATAATTGAAAGTCTTCTTAGAGACTACTTCTGTTAGCAGAAAAAAAAATTCACAGTGTTTCAGCAACAAGGAACTGATGTCTGAAAAAGATCTGGTCAAAAATCTAGATATGATGTCCACAATTTAGTACTCACGAACACCAAAAAGAGAAGGTAAGTTCTTTTCTCACTTTCCTGTAAAGGAAAATCCTTCAAACTAGAAAGTCCTACATTTTAGTAGAGAATCTGCCCTTCTAATTTAGGTAGACATAATCCTCACAGAGCCATATATATTTGCCAGGAAATAAAATTGTCACATTACTGATTTAGTCTAGCCACCAATACCAGATACTCTCCTCTGAAGACTATGCATGAAGCATGAAAATTGGACTATATTTATCTTTTCATCTGCTCATATATTTTCTCATTTATTCATGAGACTACTCATGGGGGTCAAAGCCTAGGTGCTACTTATATGTCATTTAACTATAAAGGCAGGTTCCAAATCAACCTTAAATATTCCATAGGAGAAAGCCAAGGATGAAAGTTGATGTTTGAGAACTTACATTAAATATTTTCAATACCAAAAATAAGAAGAAACATCTTGACAAAATCTTCATGGCAAAGATTCTGAGGTTTGAACAGACATGGAAAAAACAAAAATAGAATAGAACGGTTGTGACTTTTCAAAGATTGTAGTATCTTTGTAAACAACATTATGATAATAGGCATCAATAGGCAGAGAAGTAGAAGACTGGAACAAGGAGTAAGTGCTAAGAACTGAGCCTGTAAGACTAGGCTGAATGAATTAATTTATCAAACCTTACACAGAAAACTTGAAAGGAGTTCAAAATGTTCAAGACTAATTGCAGCAATCACAGGCACATGACAGAATACTGCAACCTGAAGTTAACCTGTTATATATATATTTACTGTCTAGTCTCTCATCTTTTTTATTATTCTCTAGCTATTCCAAATATTGAGTGATACTTCCCAGAATATTGTATTGTTTGGTTTTGTAAAACTGATTTATTTTTAAACATACCATAAGTTGGTTCCTAAGGAAGGAGTTACTTTTTCATTCAGAGCTTAACACCTAATTCCTTACTAGCATTGCAAGCTTATACAGCAATACCAAGGATATCAAAAAGACCTTTTTTATCTTGTAATTCATGGGTGAGCCTATACTTTAGAAAGAGAAGAACGTATGGAATGCTATTTAAAAGCTTTAGAGTATTTTTCAGTCTGTACTGTCAAAGCTTCTCCATTTTGTGCAAAACACTTCAGTATTCATTAAACCAAAGCCCAGGACCTACATCTCTCAGATTAATATGATCTCTACCAGGCTATAACATTGCTCATCATCATTCTCTTTGGACCATAAAAATCAGTATGATGATGAATGGGAATCTAGGTGATTTACTTCTAGAATACTTTTATATAAAATTGTTTTGAGACTTTTCTTTAAACAAATATAAGACAGTTTGGCTAACTGAAAAAAAAATTTCTATTTTGGGTAAATTCATTGTCAGTATATATAGGGATGTTAGTTAAATTTCTAGTTTTATTGAGTCCCTAAAGAAAATTACATCAGTAGATCACAGAAATATCTTTCCAGATTTATAAGAATTAGCTTCTTGAAATACTTGTCTTTTTAATTTCAGGAAATGTTTTTCATTTAGCTGAAAGACAGTTATTTTATTGTAAACTGCTGTGCAAGGAAACAGTATGCTGGTATTTGAAGAAGCAACTACTTACTTTCTGTTTTCATTTAACTCCAAAATTTAAAAATCCTTCTTCTACAGTGAAAACTGATTCACATACCTGGAAATTACCTGGAAAACCTCCTCCTCCAGTAAAGCACTCATCACCACACTTCATAAAGCTCCAGTTTCTCTCTAATATAATTTTGTACTTACAGCCTCATTTCCCTTCCTTAAAAATCATTTTTTAGCAAATTATTAACATCCAGGGGGTGTTCTGTGAAAACCACACTAGAAGCATCTGGACCATAT
Organism: Campylorhamphus procurvoides; assembly: GCA_013396655.1. Lineage (NCBI taxonomy): Eukaryota > Metazoa > Chordata > Aves > Passeriformes > Dendrocolaptidae > Campylorhamphus > Campylorhamphus procurvoides. The sequence continues at coordinate 2,098,562 of WBMV01003880.1, read as the reverse complement.
GTGTGCATTTCTTACCACTGTTCCCCATAAAAGAGTACAAGACAGACACAGAGGTTAGTAAAACCCAAGAGAAACAGAAAATCAGAATAAGTTCCAAAGGTTTCCTCACAGAAAGAAGTGTATATTTTTTCTTGAGAGAAACCACTAACACTCATATCTGGTATTTAGGATTCTAATACCATTCCGGAACCAGCATCTGACGTAGCAACAGTCTTGGTCATTTCACACTGAAAGAAAAGGTAAATTAATATGATGTTTTTCAGGTATACTACTAGTCATCTTGAAACAATACTATGTCCTCAATAAGTAAATAAATGAGTTTTAGACAGGCTTTCAATTAAATAGTTCAAGCATTCTGCCTGGCCAACATCACTATCCAATATTCCAGTCTCAGATCTTTCTGGAAGTTTTGCCTCAGGAGATTTGGGGATAAATCAATTGCAAGTAAATTCCCTCCAGTGAAGGAGAGTTACTTCCATTTCCCCCAGCTCAGACTTGGCAGAGTCCTCTGTTTGGGGCAGGTGGCAAAGCTTTAGCAATCCAAAAGAATGATTAAGCAAGGCAGGGGCCCATCAACAGTTTATTGTCTGGCATTTTCACCTACATACCACGGTGAATTGTCTGTTCCACAAAAAAAAACAAACTCCAAAAGCAAACTGATTCTGCAGCAATGTTCATCAAAGCAAGTACCAGCAACACAACAGGATCCAGAGTACCCCTTTACCTTTCACCCATTCCAGTTTATTTTCTTTCCCTGTTTCCAGCAGCTTCAGCCTTCCATCATCACATCTACCCAAAGCTGGGAATTTGCTAGAGTTCACAGCTATCTACAGAAGAGACATACACACAGAGGGTTGTTCTTGGGTTAAAAGCCATCTTTAAATACTTTTACTTTCCCAAAGACCAGATCTGTTCTAAATGGGTGGAATGTGTGTATGGAAATTGATTAATTTTTACATACTACCTAGATATCAGGTTCCAAAACCAACAATGTGAAAAGTTCCTACAAATAGCGCAGGTCTATCTTGGAGGAAATGACAAATCTGGATTTCTCTTTCCTGACTGTGTGGAGATGGGAGGAGAATATTTGCAAAAGACTGGTGATCTTGGGAGAAAGCTACGTATGGACGCACATTCACACACTTTATTGTGGACATGAATCTATCTAAGTATACAACACAACCTTCTGGGGAGCCAGACATACTCATCAGACCTGGAGATAAGCAATGTCTGCTCCAGGAAAGGTTTGAACCAATTGTTACTCTTGGCAGGCACCCTAGCAGGCATATTCACGTTAAAGTAACTAAATCTTTTTTACTAGTCCTAATGTTTATCTTCACTCTAATGATTTTCACCACTTTCATCTTACTTGATATTGTGAGGCTCCTCAGATTTTTCACTGTGACATTTCTATGCACAGTACTTGTTATATGGGGGTTTATATTTTAGCCTATCATTTCACAGAAACCACCTTGGAATTTTAATGCAACCAGTGGGTTTGTTTTTGATACAATATATACTCACACTTGAGTTTTGAGTCAGTTTTTCTCCATAAAAAGAGGGTAATGAATGTGAAAGAGGAAGAGAAAGTAGTAAATAAAATTTTGTTTAAACAGACAAACTCATGAACTGTTCTACTAACAGTTAATAGATAGAGAAAAGTGAAACTGAAATAGTGAAGACAAAACTGAGTAGATAATAAGAACGGGAAGACATTAAGTTACTCTGATAGAAAAAGGCGATGGGGATCAGGGAAAGACCCCCACCTTACCATAAAGGATTTGAATTATTTGAAAAGTTTTTCTAATGAGGTATAGGTCAAATGGATGCACAGGGTCTAAATTATCAGCATCTATATGAGCAATACAGGAAAAGACTGAATAAGTGAATTGTAAAAAAGTAATGTCTGCATTATGGGCTATGCAAGCTGCTACAGGATGAGAAATTTGCTCCATTCTAATCAGTGTGGATGTCACTGTTGTAGTAAGAATGAGCAAGATAAAAAGAAAGACAATGTTGTAGCCTGTGCTAATCATAGAAATATAAAGGCTATGAATAAATAATAGAGGGGAAAATGAGAAATGAAATGCAGAAGAAAGGCCTTAATGGTGAAAAGAAAAATGTGTCTCAAAATGAAGGAATGTATCTTCATAAAAGAAAACGTAGCCATGTTGAGCATGTATATTATTTACAGCAGTTTAGACTCCTGACTGATTTTATCTTGAGGTTCCAGTGCAGAAGTGCTTGAGCCAAACTTCCCTTCTAGGTTCCGAACAGCACACAATGCACACAAACTGCATCCTCAACAACGTCTCCTACCATGACATCCAAGAGAACGGACAGCTTGACATTCTAATTCTTGAAGTAACAAGTTTATAAGAGATGTGAAACAGTAGAATAGCAACAAAAAAGGTAAAAAAAAAAGAGATTAATGAAAGAAATTAAATGATGAATTTTGCTGACTAGATCCAGCAGAAATCTCTTTGGTACAAAAGTCCTTTCAGACTGCTGAAAAGGCAGGCAAACAGATTATGGAAATGAGAAATTTCATTTCTGGAGTCACTGGGCCATTCAAAACTGATTCAGTTTGCAATGTGGAAATCTACTTCACTGTGTGAGGTAATGATCTCAACATTTCCTTTTTACACTGAGAAGCCAGAGCCTGAGATTCATGGCTGGCAAGAAGCATTTACTTTCAAACATCCGCCCATAATAACCCCCAAAAATATAGTAAAACCACAAGAAATCGCCCAGTAAAATTAGATTTTCACATGAAAGGGAAGTGGAACCTAGGTTCCCCACAAGGTGAGTTTTATTAATGCCTGCAGTATTATATAAGACATCAGAATTCTGCAATCAAGATCCATAGGATCAATATTGTTGGGTTGGGGTTTTTTGCCGCCAACAAGTTAATATTTCTTTTCCCACCTCTGTGCTATTCTTCATCTGGTTTTTAAAGCATGGCATCAGTAGAAATTTTCATTCCATTCTCAATTCCGGAAGATTGTTATCCCAGGTAGTCTCTTTTATGAAACAATTTATGTTACAAAAATATGTAACGACTTTGAGCCTTTTGTATTGGAAATCATTTTATGTTGTATTTTAATGATGTTAGAAGACATTTGTATTCAATCTATATAGGATTAGGTACTGCTGTCTTCTTGATGTCTTTGTAAACAATACCATCTTTAATTTTCTCATGAGCTGCCATTGATTTTAGTACTTTCTCAGTATTTCAGGTGGGGGGTTTATTAGCACTATTCATAGAACTAATCTTTAGAAATCTGCCTACCGCTAAGTGTGCCAAACAAGCATGGAAGGAAATACCCCTTCTAGCAGAACTCCAGATTCTTCTAACACTATGTTTTCCTCTTGTCAAAACTACGTGACAATTTCTAGTATTATTTCAGACCCAATTTGCATAATGTCCAAGGTGATTTTTTTATCATTCTGTAAAATATTTTGTCTGTTTTTCAGCAGCCTATTGAATACAGATGTAGACATCCATTTTATTTTCATGACCACTGGTATTTTCCTCAAACACTGCTGTACATAATTTACACTCTTTAAATGCCTTGAACTCTGTGTAAATTGCTGTTCATTTTCCCTTCCAAGTTTATTAATGACACACCTGCCCACTGAACTCAGTTAAGCTGACTTTAAAGTGTTTCTTATTTTATGTAGACATCTCTTCCATTCAAACTACTACCTGTATTAATACACAGATTCTTCTAAGTCCTGCTTTGCCTCAGCTGCAATATTGTTTCATTCTTTTCCTAGACTACAGCTAATTTCAAACTAAAAATGCCGTTTCATGATCCTCCATTTCCAACCTCATTAGAGAATCTTTAGTGAGAAAATGATAGTGAGAAGTAAATTGAAATATAGAATGGTATAATGTGACCATAAGAGGAAAAACAGTGTAAAAGACATGGAAAATAGTTAAAACTGTTCATAGTTCTAAAGATCTCTGTGTAAAAAGTACTCAGCATAGGTATCTGGAAAGAAGCAAGGAGGAAGCTATCTCAACAAAAAATTATCTGTTCTGTGGTGAGCAAAATCACAAATTATAGACTGAAATGTGGGGTCAGAAAATTATTTTTTTAAAAAATCCAGGAGTCATTGTAATAGAACAGAAGAGCTGAAAACACCCTAATGCTTTCAAAGCATAGTAATACTGCGCTGCAGATTCATTTCATATAAATAATGAAGTCTGAGTTGCCAAAGAAACAAGCCCATGTTGTATAGAGAGTATAAAGCAGAGAAAAGCCACTTTCTGAATAAACTATGCCTTTGCCATGACTCTACAACATAAAAAAGATGATAGCAAACATGTTCTACATATTCATGAAATAGTATCTCTAGGACTACCCCAAGATAAGACATGAGTAAATCTGCAAATTTATCCCAGAAACTGTTTATGAAGAAGTAATAGCTGCTCTATACAGTCTCTAGACTTCAAATGTAGCAGGAAAACGAACGAAACCTCATGTTTGCAAGGACGCTTTTCCAGACTATTAATAAGACATTAGCTCCAATGAAGGATTTGAAAACATCCATGAGCACTACATTTTGATTCCTTTCCCTTGTTGAAGGAAATGAATATGTAATACAGAAATGGGAGGATACTTATCACTAGCAACATTAATTGTTGCATCAGATTTTTTTGGCATCTTAGGGTTCAGAGTGATTTACCATCATTAATTTAGCCATGCAACACCCTTCTGAAATAAGTGTTAGTAGTATTTACTTTAATGAATGGAAGACTCGTGGAAGGCAGCTGACATTCCCAAAACTCAACAGTCAGACAGCATAATTAGTAAAAGATAACATAGTTCTCTATCTAAACAGGAGTCACTAAACTTCCCTTCTTGCTAACATAATAATTACCTTGATATGTCAAATGAAATAAAATCATTCAGTAAGTCAATATAGCCACAAGGAAGAGATTCAGATCAAAAATACCGAGTGAGCAAAGTATTTATGAAACCTCTTTTGACTGCTGTCAGTTCAAGACTATATGACAGCATGAATTTAAGCAAAACCAAATATAAAATACTTATCAAGAGTTACTGATATTCTCGCATGTATAAAAAGGCAAATATGATGGAGCATCAGGACAAATAAGCAACTATATTATGACCCTGAGAATGCCATCTATCAAGTAGCTTAAGTCAGTCATTGCCCTTTCTCCTTTCCTCATCTGCGTGCTATTTGCCCAACCACTTCACTTTCTCCACTCTAAGCCTATGCCAGTGCCTGGTAAATCAGACAGTGAAACTGATCTAGAGTTATTTTTTTAGGAAAACATAAATCTTTACATGATCCAGACATAAGAGAATGGGGATGGGAGTTGACATGGTTGCTTTCTGGTTGGGCCAGCTCTTTTACCCCTCTCACTATTCAAGCTTGCCAGTGCTCTCTCCTGGACAACATAGGTGCAGAAATGAGAAGCATGATCAGACAGAACCACATCAAGCATCCCACAGTGGCCTCTCACCCATCCTCCACCTCCCACATCCAAAGCACACTGGCTTTTAGTGATATTCACCAAGAAAAACCAGAACATCAGCTCCATTTGGACAGTTCTAACAGCACAAGAGCTCTGGACTGCCTACATCTTCATTCTTGGACAAACACCCTGATGTCTATCCATTCCACTTTGAGGTGGTTAATAGCAACACCCCCAGCCCTGAGTGGGGTATATAAGCTATGCAAGTGTATAACTGGATACAGCTACGCTGCTCTGATTCACCTGCCTACATTAATTCTAAAGCCAATTAAGAGAAAACACGATGACTGCTCATTTTATACCTTGCTGTGAGATTTGGGTTCTTTATATGTAGATCAAATCTCTGAACCCCTCAAAGAGAATCAAGTTGAGTTCATCTAAACACAGATGCTAACAGTAAGGAAGTAAGAAATTCTTTGGTAATGTACATTACTTCAGTCATCACTGAGCATCCTAAAATCCCTTTTCTCCACTTAGAAAGTACCTTGAGGCTAGAGAATCACAGGATGAATTCACATGTGGGAGAAGAACTGAGAGAAACTTTTAAGGCAGAAAGAGTCGCTTAAGATTCTAACTGCAAAAGATCTGTACAAGGTCTCTGAAGTTAAAAAAGTGACAACTACATCCTGAAACATCTAACTATTACCTAAAAGTTGGATCCTAAAGATTGCTTAAGTGAACTCTGGAGCCAAGCCAGTGTTAAAAAGAGTCTCAGAAATGGAACTACAAACTTGTTTCTATTAGCACAGCCATAAACATGATCCACTCAGTTATATTGAAGAACATGATGATCACCAAATCAGATCATTTTGGCTACTTCATAAAGTTTCTACAAAATGATACTGCTACAAAATGCTACACACACTGCTCTACAATAAACACAGCGTAGTTTAGGAACAGAATGTCTGAAACAGGTGATCTGAGATTGTAAATCACACAGGTAAATTGTGGCTGTATTATTTCAAATAGTTAAAGCAGTCACACAGCAGTGCAGTTATTGACAACAATGTCCAGAAATTGTCACTTGAAGGCAGTGATTTAAAAAAGTGGAGCTTTCAGATGCGCTTTTGTTATTAATATAACATCCTCTATAGGTAAAAAACCTCTAAACTGGAGGCTTGGGGACGGAAAAAGGATAGAGGTCATGAAAAATATGAAAAACTGTAATTGTACATAAAATACATAAGAGGGTTGTTAGGATAGCTACATGCATTGTACCTCTAATAGTTTATTAGAGTCAACAGCATATAGAGGAAGAGAAAAATTGATTTCTTATATAATATGGCCATAGAAATATGCCACAAAGCAGACAGACATAAAGCCAAACTTACTGCTAGGTCATACAGGAAATGCCTTTAATTTTACTTACACCAGCTGTGGTCTGTAGCAGTTTCCTACAAGCTAAAGGTCCTTGAAAAAGTATAGAAAGCAAACAGTAGAAAAACCTTCTTCAGCCTATTCAGAAACCTCCTTCTAAAGGTGCTGCAGCTGATTAGAACCTTAAGAAAAAAACCAGCAATCTTCCAGCAGCTCTCTCAACCAGTTAACCCCTTTGCCTTGCTTCAAATATTGCCATAATTATTTTAGACATATAGTCAAGTGTAGACAGATGCATACCCAGCTCTAATTTAATTTATTTCACTATCTCATGCATGTGTATAATCTGTAATTTAAATCAATAAACATTTATTAAACAGATTGTCTATTGAGTCACAGATGCTCTTGCTGCAGTTCATTACGCTGACTCATGTTCCAGAGTGCCAGTGAGGGCTGAAAGGATAAGGTACTGCAAATATGTGATAAATGCCTAATGACTCCAGCCCTTCAAGGAGGAAAGGAAAAAAAAGTATTACAGTCTCAAAACTTAAGTTTAGCACTATTAGTAAGCAGTGGGACTAGAAGTTCAAGCTGGAGTCCTGTCATATTTCATATTAGTTGAAAAAGAATCTAGAATAGTAAATACAACACTGCAAGACCAAAACTACAAGAACAATTCACAAAACCTCAAAAAATGAAGAGGTTGCCCTGAAACTGTAAATGTACCTCTACGCTGCTAGTCAGTGGCAGGTTTGGCAATATAGAAATATCATATACACACTTCAGATGTATCAGAATAGTTCATCATCTACACGTATCACATTAAAGCTTAACATGAAACCTAATGACTTCTTTAAGATGAATTACAAATATAAAGGAAATGAACCTTAAATTCAGACTATTTAAATTTCCAGTAATTAATAAAATCACACAGAAGAACCATAGAAACAAGCCCAGTAGATCATAGATGTAAAAAGTATAATTATGTCCAAGTCCCTTTTTTTTTTAACTAGCAGCTGACAATCATTGATTGAGGTGACTGAGAATATCAGAAAAAATTGTATCTTCCATTGCATATGAATAAGAGTGTCTGTGAAAGTAACTAGGGAGAATTGAAAGTAAACTGCATTTAAATAACATTTTTTTTAAAAAAAGAAAGAAAATTCCTTTGGGGCACCACTTCTACCTTGGGGCCACAACACACGCAACTTGTTCATTGCTCTTCTACAGAAGTGCACATTCTAGATGTTCTGGGATGTATATTTTTCCAGCAAAAGATGGACAAGCTTTGCCTACCACATGGCATTTAATCTCTAGGAAATAAGGAGTTTTCCAGAGTCCCTGGTGCCTTTATCGAGCTGGTATATCCTAAGCAGGTTATTCATCTGCAAATTATTTGGATTACTATTTATGAGTCCAAAAAATCATTAAACCAGAAAACTGCCTGATTAAGCTACTCAGAAGAGAAAGGAGTGTCCACCATACAGAGGCCAGCACTTTATTTAACATTTCTATGCAGTATTGGTTCTTTTTCTCTGAAAACAGTTACTCAGATTAAGCTTTGCATCAGTAGGCAAGGCTCAGAACTCACAAACTGAGGTCCTGCAGTGAGAATTTCCCAAGGAAAAATGGCAGAAGTTAGATATTGTTTAAAATGAGCAAATCACTGGCAGTATCAAGCCTGAAGGAATTATCTGAACCTTTAGCCTAGCAGAGTAAGGGGATGAAGCCCCAGAAAAGAGCCTACTCCTCCTTTTTCACAAGACCTGCCAACAGAGCATGTCCCAGCACTCTGCACTCCTGACAGGTGAAGTTTGGCAGAAAGGGAGCAGGAAAGGTGACATGAAGTGGGTTTTGCTAGGCATTTACCCCTTGAGCTCAGACCAAATTCACAGACTACATCAAGTTCCCAGGCTAAGCCCTTTCATCACCACTGAATACAAAATATTGCTATTTTTTTTCTCCACTGTTCCTTCCCTTTCTAAATGTGCTTAGGTTGGGTTTGTTTTGGGGTTTTTTGGGGGATTTTTGGGTTTTTTGTCAGTAGGGTTCTTCTAACTGGAAAAGCACACTCAGAGCCCAGGCTCAGGAGGAGTTTGAATTGGTGGTGGGTTACAGATTTAAAAAAAAAAAAAAAAAAAAAAAAAAACAGAAACCACCAAAAAAGCACCACCACCAAAACCCACAAATAGTAGTAACATATTTCCACAGAAAAAATACTAAGGTCCTTGTATACTTAAATCTAAAGTGCTACATTTCAGAAACACAATGCTTGTGACAAACATAAATCTTCAGAAATTTAGATAGTGTGACATAATTAGAAATAAAGGTATTAGCTGGTCCTTGAGGATACGCTATTGGTCCATTCTTTTTGCATATTTAAATTGTATTCAAGCATCCAGCTAAGTTATTGTATTCAAGAGCATCATAAAAGTTTGTGCAGTGTCATTAAAATACAACAAACACAAGAAATCATTCTTTGCACAGATCCTAAACAAACAGTGAAATAAAATACTCTTCTGCCACTATACAAATATTTCTTAACTGTTCAACCGCTGCAGCACTTTAGTGAGAGCTGCTGTGAATTTGAAATCTAACGTTTTTCTAGCCCCTGATCCCAGAAGTGCCTTCAGGTAATCTGGAGAGACAAAGAGGGACATACAGTCTTTATCTTGAAGACTGCTAATTTGCCGACACAGAGGAGCTATATTGCACACTAACCTGTGTCAAATACACAGTATACTACATACTTTGTGAGGATTCCCTACTGCGAACAATCCTAATTTAATCTAAGCATGATTATATACTCCTTTACTGAAAAACATGGAAAGAGCATACCTACACACTTTAGCAGAGTACAGCACAGACAGCTTGCAGCTATCTCGAACAAAGCTGGCACATCCACATGACATTACGAAGAGCATTAACCAGCCCAGCCTAAAAGGGGTATAGCTACATCAACTTCATTGCAATGCAGCTGTGACATAACGGTACTGCTTCAATTTCTGAAGTTCACACAGGCAGTTCTATGCAGACACATGCTCTAAAATCATCTATGAAATGAGTTAGCATAAAGAGAGCACTTAGAACAAATTACACAGATGAATATACAGCTTACTTTTGCAGGAATTCCCCTTCATAGCTAAATCCTGTTATTCCACAGGGCACATTTAAATCCTGACTTGGATTAAACAGCCATAAAACTGAGTGCAGGAATCTGAAAAGCTTGTATCACCAACTAAGACTACCATCATATGGACAAAAACTGAGAGATTCTAGCATTAAGCTTTGGAGGATTTGGGGTGTTGTTTCCTCTCGTTCTCACCTCAAAATCAGTAACACACAATAACAGTTTAGCAACTTTTAAGCATAGGTTCCTTTGCTGTCTAAATCTAGTTCAGGTAGTTTAGGAGTCATAATCCCAAGCGAAGACACTAATTTGACAAAGATTTTCTGATAATTCCACATTTGCTTCCACTTTGTTGTTTGAGCACAACTCTGTGTGAGGAGACAGAGCATAGAAGCTGTCCACATGGTGGGAAGAACATAAATTGTAATTTACAAAGTACTTCATGCAACACACAGGGACAGACTAACAAGAAGGAATTCTCACAGCTACATAGTGAAGAGAAATCTGTTAAACAACAGTATCAAGGAAGATCTTTAAAAGCTAAGTGGGAACTTGAGAAGAAACAAAGACTAAATTCAAGGATTTGCATTTCATCTGAGAAACTCTGCTGATTCTTTTTCTTTTTTATGTGAAAAATATGACAAGTAAAATGTCTCATTTCATTTATCAATAAGATAAATCAAGAAGGTATGTGAGTTATACATCTCTTCAGAGTTAACACCTTTCTACAGTCTGATTGGTTGTAGTTTATTTATATGCTCTGGAAAGAAAAACTGACTAGTTGAGTTAGATGCACGATGAATACACTTTTTAAAAGATTTATGCAGTCTTCCCAAGGGTAGTCATAGTAAAGCAGGGACCCACATGTTAAGCAATGTTCAGAATATGGAATTCTTGCACTACTGTGTTAAATATAAAATCCCAATGGAATTCAATGACACCACGAAACCCATGTTTCTAAAGGGCACTGAATTTTCCAAGGTCTACAATTCTGTCCAGAAGAGAACAAAGGCCACCTGAGTGCAGGTCTCATGAACAGTGGTTAACTCATAGGGTTAACCCACTCATGGGTTAACATATCTCATGAAGTTTCAGATTCTGAAAAAGGTTCTGAAAAACAGCAACCTTGAGAATACTTTGGAATTCCCATCCTTATTTTTCCCCTGTCCATTCTGATGGAGATTATGATTTTAGTTTGAACAGCCCACCTAAAGCTAGCAGCAGTAATACCTATCCCACCTATTCTTCATTTAATTTAAAGAGAAAAATACTGACTACAAATAACAATTTTTCATCTGCACTCCCCTCATTTTCCTCAACTTAAAAATATCAAAAATTGTATACAATTTCCATCAAGAATCCAAACTACCCTCAGTACTATACAGCATTTTCCATTTGACACAGAAGACACTTAAGTGAAGGATAGAAAAGCATGCAGCAATGCAGACTAGAGGAGAAGGTGGGAGATGGAAAACAGACAGGGAACGAAGTGTCAAAAGTTCCATTATTTTTGTAAACTTTCAGAATGAAAGCCAGCAACCAACTGCCATGCAATCCTTTGCAAACTCCCCTCTGCCTCCCAGTGGGATGGGGGAGATAACCAGGGGGAAAAAAGTAAAATTTATGGGCTGATATAAGAACAGTTTAATAATTGAAGCAAAATACAGCAATAGTAACAGAAAAAACAATAATTTCAATAAAAAGAAGAGGGAGAGAGATAAACCCAAGAAGAAAAAGTGATGCACAATACAATTCCTCACCACCTGCTGACAGATGTCTAGCCCATTCCCTAGCTGTAGTCAGCTCCATTCCAGGTAACTTCCCCCAGTTTATAAACTGGGCATGACATTTTATGGTATGGAATATACCTTTGGCCAGTTCAGGTCAGTTGTCCTGGTTATGATCCCTCTCAGATTCTTGTTCACCTCCTCACTGGCAGAACATGAAACACTGAAAAGTCCTTGACTGAGGGCAAGCACTACTAAGCAACAACCAAAGCAACAGTGTGTTCTCAACATTATTCTCATACTGAATCCAAAACAAATTGCTGTACCAGGTACTGAGTAGAAAATGAGCTCTAGCTCAGCCAAAAGAAGACAGAGGTTACTGGGGCTTTGTCAACATCAGCTCATGCAGAGAACCAAGTTCACAGCTGAGTACTTAGCTTGTATAGCTAACTAAGAAAAGTCATTAAAATGTGCCACAAAAGAAGTTGTTTTATTCCACAGAATTCCAGTCTGTCTAAATAAAACTCCTTTGATGCAGCAATAAACTGGGACTCAGCATTTCAAGGCCAATGCACCCTAAGCTCCCACAAAGTGCTTAATATCATCAGTGCAACCTCAGAACCAATAGTAAGAGGTTTCTATATCAGGAGCTAGTGGAAAAAATCTTGATATTGTGAGCATAAGGTGCCTCTATTTAATTCATCCCATATTCAGGAAAACAGATTCTATAAATAAAGCGACATCAATGAAACACATCCAATTTCTGCTTATAACTGAAACAAGCTTGAATGTTTTGCTGCTCAGGCCAACAAATTATTATAATAATATTGCCTATAACACTTTCTATTTCATGTTACAACCTCTGAGAACCAAAACCCATCATAGTGAACACCAACAACATAGGAACCTTGAGACTGCAACTAATGAGGACTGAACCTGAACAGAAATTATTGGAAGTTCATTCTATTTGACTTTAGAAGTAATTGATAAGTAAATAATGAACTAATGAATAATTTCAATATTAAAGTAGAACATTATATGTCCAGGGAAGTTGTGGCTGCCCCATCCCAGGAAGTGTTCAATGCCAGATTAGATGGAGCTCTGAGAAACCTTGTCTAGTGAGGGGTGTCCCTGTCCACAGCAGGGCTTTGGAACTAGATAATCTGTCAGGTCCCTTCCAAGCCAAACCATTCTATGATTCTATCTGTTCCTAGAAATTTAATAGCACATCTGTAAAATTAATTGCATGAATAGCAGCCAAGGAATCTCGAAAAGAAAAAGCATAATCCAGAAGATTACACTGCATTACATGTCATATAAGTAATATTAACATTAAATACTGAACACCTAACCTGTTCTTTTACTTATTTTCTGATAAAATAAATAGATAATAGCAAGCACAGGCATACACTACTGGAAGATAAATATATCAAAGGCAAATATGAACTGAGCAGGACTTAATATTGAAATCCAGTCATTTTAATCAACAAAAGTCTTCCTAGAGCAAGATTTCCTTTCTCATAGCAAAATACTTCAATAGGATTGAAGTTTTTCAGGTGACCCTGGCTGCCACAAGGCTATTCAGGCCTGTCACTTGAGGGAAAATGTTATTACCTTTGGGGACTGGAGTAATTACAATCCATTTGCTGTGTTGATTGGTCAGTGACCTCTTCTTCAACTTCTGAATTTGCAATACAGAGAAAGCTCCAAATGAAATGAGGGTAGGCCCATAAAGTAATCTGATATTTGAAGGATCACAGACACAACACTGCTGAAAACTTAATTTAATATCCATTTGAATTTTATAGGCCCTGTTATTTCCCTCTTTTGCTTTCATGTACTGTGACCCTTTAGGAGATAAAGCTTCAGTGTCACCTGAAAGAGTGAAGAATATTATTAAGAGTAGTTACTTAGAACTACTCATATGAGGACCGAGAACTAATTTCAAAGTTCAACTGTTTGGCTGGTTGTAGTCTCACACCAATCTGAACCATTGTACCACATTTCATTTCAGTTTCACCATTGCACCATATTTCATTGGTTTATGTGGGATGACTGTTATTTGACAGCTTCATAAAATTGTAACAAGAAGTACCATTTCATTGAAAACATATATTAAAAACAAAGATGAAAATCCTTCAAAAATAAACTCTTGGAAGCTGCAAATGCTTATGCTTGATTTATTACTTAACCATATCTGGAAGAATGAACTTTCTTTCTAATGTTTGCTGTGTTCTAGATTCTCATCTGAACCCTTTTCAGAAGGCAATCTGCATTTGAGCTGACAATTTCCGTGTCAGGTTTCATTCAACTGCAAATTACCCCAGCTGAATTACATAAACCACTGAAACAGACTTTAAAGCAAACTTCTGTCCTTAACTCTGGCAATGCTGCTGAGTTTGACTGTAATTACTGCTACATCAGCACTTCATTTACAATCCCCTAATGCCCTGCGTCTATTTCTATCAACAAATTACGGATTACCAACCCAGTTGGTTGCTGTCAAATATATATATTGTCTGTCTAGTGTTCAGAGTAACAAGCTGCAAATAACTGACTGGAATTATGTCATGACAATACAACATCTATAAGAATAAGAGGAAAATGAGCACAAATGGGAAAACCTAAAGTGAATAGTATGCATAGATGATCTCAGCAATTTTTTCTTCTTATGTAACAAAGTATATTTGAATCAAGAGCAGAGATTCTGGACGGCAGGCAATGTTTAACCTAACCTTTTATAGCAGATATAGGCCACAGTGTTGTAGAGTTGCAGGTATTTAAAGCAGAAAAATCAATTCTGTGGAACTGTGATTAGTTGAAGGAGTTGAGTGACAAAGTCATAGGAACAAAAATACCTTGATGTCATGCCAGTAACTATTTCTGATAGTAAGTTTTCTAAAAAGGAAAAAGGTAATTATTTAAAGTTGTTTAAGAGTTGAATTTTTTCTGTCAGACATTTATTTGCATTTCTTACTGTATTTTGGTAAATGCTTCACACTGAATTTAGTTATTAAAGAATTTATGGTTTGCTTTTTCTTTCAAATTTTGGAGTTACAAAAATCCACTGAAGTTTGCATGTGCAGAGATAATGTTGGACATCATTAAAACTGCAAATAGTACACCTGTATTCTCTTGGACTCACAAGCAGAATGCTTAAAAAGAGGATTCTAAGAGAAACCATACAGAAGTAGGGGGTTATGAGAAGAAGTATATGATACATATCTATTCTGTTTTATACAATGTTCCTGGTCTGTATGAGAAATTATAAAATTGCAGGTAAATATCCAGCTGAGAACATAAACAACAGTACAGTGTATCCAGAATCATAAAATAAACTTTAGTTTAGGATATATCAAAAGAGGAATGGCCAGGAGATCCAGGAAGGTGATTCCACCCCTTTAATCTGCCCTTCAGAGACCCCACCTGGACTACTGCATCCAGGTCTGGAGTTCTCAGGCAGGAAAAATGTGGACCTGTCCAGAGAAGGGCCAAGGTCAGAGGGCTGGAGCACCTCTCCTGTGAAGACAGGCTGAGGGAACTGGGGTTGCTCAGCCTAGAGCAAAAAGGATCCAGGGAGACCTTAGAGCAGCCTTATAGTATCTAAAAGGGGCTTATAAAGCAGAGGGAGGGTGACTTTTTACACAAGCAGATAGTGATAGGACAAGGGGCAATGGTTTTAAACTAAGAGAGGAAATATCTAGATCAGATGTTAGGAAGAAATTCTTTACTCAGAGGATAGTGAGGGGCAGGAAAAGGTTGTGCAGAGAAATTGTGGATGTCCCATCCTTGGAAGTATTCTAGGAAAGTTTGGGTGGGGCTTTGAGAAANCCAGGGAGACCTTAGAGCAGCCTTATAGTATCTAAAAGGGGCTTATAAAGCAGAGGGAGGGTGACTTTTTACACAAGCAGATAGTGATAGGACAAGGGGCAATGGTTTTAAACTAAGAGAGGAAATATCTAGATCAGATGTTAGGAAGAAATTCTTTACTCAGAGGATAGTGAGGGGCAGGAAAAGGTTGTGCAGAGAAATTGTGGATGTCCCATCCTTGGAAGTATTCTAGGAAAGTTTGGGTGGGGCTTTGAGAAACCTGATCAAGTGAGTGGCATCCCTGCCCATGGCAGGAGGGTTGGAACTAGGTGACCTTTAAGGTCCCTTGTAAAGCCCCAGACCTTGCTTGACAGACATTCATAAAGGGACATGGGATTTTTTTATACCTTGAGGTAGGTGCACGGGAAAACGTGACAATGTTCTTGGGAGTTTAAACAACAGAATTCTACTGGCAAACTTTAGAACATAAGAAAACTTGGCAAAGGCAACATTTAATCAAAATAAAGCATTTCACAAAACAGTGACTTAGCAAACTCTAACTCACCCAACTTTAAGTTACCCAAATTTTGAGAAGAGGAAATTAGGAAAAACTAAAGAAAATAATGACACAGAGAGAGAGAAGAGAGAGATGCTTTGGCTCCAGCATGGTCTTACCTGCCCTAGATTCAAGACAATAGGGACGTGACGTGCATGCCTTGTATTATTGCTTTTATCTGCTCTGGTCTGCTGTAGCCTCCACCAGGTGGGGCTTCCATTCTGCTAACCATTCTGGAACTGGGTTAGGGACTCCAGGCATGGGATGAGGAGCACTGGTGTGCCAGTGACTGATAGCCACTTCAGGGCTGTCTAGAAGCTCTAGCTGTCTGGGGGGTGTGAGCAGTGCACCATCCCACTTTGGCAGAACTTGCCCTGACCCCCTGACCCCCTCCGCCCCCAGCACATACTAGTTGTTCTAAATGAGTAATCATTGTTTCCACCCTCTCACATCCGTTCCAACCCAAGGTATTCTCTGATTCTAAGTACTTAAGCTACTAAAAGTAGAAATTGGATGAATATGCAAAGGGAAATATCACTGTTGCTGCTCTCTTTCCCTAAGCATTTTCTGCAAACACAGGATGCCAGACTAGATGAACATCTGAGCTAACCCAAGACCACCCTTCTTATGTTGTTATTAGTAGGCATTCCAGAGAGTGTCACTGATTACAAAAGTCCATCAAAGTCATACTGAGAATTAACCAACATGCAGAGGACATACAGACAAAACTTCAGTGTATCTGAACTGCTGCAATTTTCTTGCTATCAAAATTGCCGTGTTGATCTATATCTTGCCTTACAGATCTGTTTGACCAAGTCTACTTTACCATGTTACTATGATAGCATTTGATAAATAATCAATAGGGTGGACTACAGACCTATTAAAATCAATGGAAGTGTAACTTTTAATTTTAGGGGTAAAAATATTTGCAATGCATAATAAAATCTGGAAATAAATTTCTTAATTAAAAAAATATTTTTCTAATACCTTTACATATTTGTAGGTATGTTTTCAAAGCCCATTTAGTAAGTTCTTTTAGCTGCACAATATTTTTTTTCCGCTGCTACTTCTGAATTAGTGCTACAAGTTCTGGTAACAAATTTTTTTCCTGAAATTGTGTTTCTTAAAAGCAAGAAAATTGTCCGGAAATAAAGAACTTCCTCAAAACATTCTCTATTTTGAGAATTCAATTTACAAGAGAGTATTTATAGTTCTCTTAACTTAGCAAGGAGCATACTCAGACAAATAACGATTATAGATTTTTTGAAAAGTCTTTTGTAAAGTCATTTCCGGAACATACAACAGCATACGATAATGAAGAGCATGTTACTGGAAATATCTTTTAGGTTTGTATTTGTAGAGAACAAAACATAATAAGAGCCTAGAAAATGGACACAAACTTCTAGGACATATGCATGAAGAGTAGTCAGCTGCAGTTTATATTTAATGAGGTTTTTTCTTAATTTGAAACTGTTTCCCTCTTGTTTCCTTGTTTGCACATGGAGAAGTAACTGTTGAAGATAGGTGGAAAGTACCAGTTTACTTGAGAAGAATGATTTGTTAAGATCTAATATCAGCAAATGGCATAAGAGGGCGGTGCCATCTCTTGACAGAACTGACAAAAACAATATGTGGGATGCTAGAGAGATAAGAGGTTGTGGCTGGTCTGAAGGTTGGTATGATGTAAGCTGACTGTTTACCTCATGGAGCAACTTCTTCAGATTTACAAGTGTGCAATTTAGGATTTAATAAATTTGGCTAAGAATGATCAAAAGCTCCTTATCTATGACCCTCAGAAAAAAATAACTGCCCAAATAATTCTCATGTAGAATCCTGTAAGCTGACAATGTGTTGCCATTTTCCTAGTCACTAGGGCACAAGCTATACAGCAACTTTTGAAATGTACTACATCCCCAGCTTTGTTAGTAGCTATTTAAGGAATTTCACAACTCCTGTCAAGCTTCCCATAGCAAGGAGAGGATAGGACAAGATAGGAGTCTCTCTTACTGCTACCCATGTTCTATGAAAAAAATCATGCAGTATATCAGACTTGACCTTATGGCACTAAAAAGGAATTATTACCTCCTTGGAAATGCTGATATCATTTTTACAGGGGCTGTGCCCTCTCCAGCACTGGCTAGTAATGATAGTTGGTAAATTCTTTGTCCCACAAAGGACAAAATAATGTCACAAGTGAAACAGCACTGCCCAACTGAGGAGACTACAGGCAAATCTTCCTGAAATAGGTTTGTATACTCTGGGCTTTATACTTTACTTTGAAATTACAGTGATCAACATACATGAAATTGACACATGAAGCTCCTTACTGGAGCTTTACTGGTATATGACACAGTAGTAACTAGTTGCTTTGCATTTCTAAGTAATTCCAGTTTTATCTTGTAAGGAGACTCTTGGAGGAGAGGTAATAAAAATAGGGAGGAAAATGAATGCAGGAAGTAATGGAATATAAAGAGAGAGAACTGTCCTCATAACGGTAGAGTACTTAGAGCAGTATTTCACCTGAAGGAAAGTAACTAGCTGGTTGTCAGTGAACAATTTTCTTTCATTGATCTCTTGGTTAAATATTGAAGACATTTGTCTGCAGGCTACAATGAATGAGAATAAATTCCTTAATCATCCTACTTCTTGCACCTGTGCTTGTAAATCAACACGTGTTGCAAGTGGAAAACTGGCAAGATTTTAAAGAATGCTCTACCACTGCCAGCTGTGTCTTCCAATTGCCCATATAATGAACCTTTCACACTAGTACCCCTTCTTTTCTGGTCTGGTCTTTATTTCTTTTACAAAATAATATTAAGATAATAAAAATATTAAAAAATATAAAATACATGTATCAAAAGTTGAACATGTGCTCCATGTGTTTTAACACCTGGAAATAGTGTCACAACTATCTCAAATTCAACTGAAGTTTTCCAACTGTATTCTGCAAAATACTAAGGCTATGGGTTGAAAAATCTCTTACATAGTTTTGTGGTCATATAATGTGAACATGTTGGAGCACACAGTACACATCATGTTACTCTTTAGTGTTCCATCTTGCTAGCCTTTTTCTAAGAAAAAAAATCTTCCTACAAAAAATATAACTAAAATATATTAATTTTTTAATATTTTTCACTATGACTAACTCAAAAAATTTAACTTCTTTTTGTCCTCACTGAATTACCTGAGTCAGTTAAGCAGACATGAGCCACAGGCTCACACTAGAAGCCCATTTAGCCCAATATCCAGTTCAACAGTGGCCAAAAATGAATGCTTGAACAGTAGCAAAACCAGATAAGTATCTGCAAAGCAACTTCACAGATTCTGATAATTTTAGTTCACAGATTTAGTGAGACAGATACAGTTAATTTGTATTTAGGAATGTCAAAGGTTAACAGAGTTCAATTTAACTCTATGTGGCTCCTTATCTTCCTCAAGAACTCTACTGTTTGGCTGTAAACTAATCACCTTCTCAGCCCACTCCCTTTATATAGCATGTGATTCAAGAGATCCAAGGTGTCTGCACTCAATTCCTCAAGTTAATTGGATAGTCTGTAAAAAATACCCAGGAACATGTCATACTTAATTGCCTCTCCTGGATCCTGCTCCACAAGGCTCTCTTTTTCATTTCATAGAGAAGCTCCATACATGCAAGCCGCCGTTTCATGTACAAGGATGTCTCTCTCCTCATCCTCCCAGTCTGTCATTCCTAAAGGGCTTGTCTCCATGCATCACAGAAAGCCAGTCATCCAAGGCATCCCACTGCATCTCCGTTACCCCAATAGTGCCATACTTCAGTGTCTGCACATGGAGCTCCAACTCCTCCTGCTTGTTCTCAGGCAAGTGTATTTTGATCTGCAAGCACTTGAGATAAGCCTTGAGGTATGCCTCATCTTTCCTGAGGACTCTTTCATGCCCATCACTTTGCTTCATACACTTGCCACCCCAACCTCCATTCCCTCATTTAAGTGAAAGCTATTAGAGTCACCCCTAGTACAAATTATCAGAAAAAAGAATAATTATTCTGCATATTTACTAGTGTTTATAGAACAAAAATTGAGAAAACACACCAAGCTTCAATTGTATGAAGTTATATCATCCTCTTCATTCTTTTCTTTTCTTGAGTGGATTGCTAGCACAGATACAACTGCTTCTCCAGGCAGGACTATAAGAATATAAATTTTGTTATGCTCAAAATTGAATGAATTCTCAAACTCTTTGCTGAATTAGGTTTTGGAGAATTTCTTTGAAGATGTAGTGGTTGTGTGCTTAGTTCTCAATAAATTTCAATGATGAGTCAGAAGACATTGTCTCTATGCCAACTAGTGATAATTTTTATTATAAATTTATAATGGTGTAAACTTTATGAACTGATGTTCATAAATTGGGGGGTTAAAATCAGACATGCTACACTTAGAAAGTGTTAAACAGGCCAAGACTATATCCTATACTGCTTTACATTATCCAATATATAATATGCATCCTTTCAGCAAACAAGTGTGCAGGGAACACTCCCTAAATGAATAAGGCTCAGGATCCTTATTTCTTCTGTTGATGCTAAGAATTTATATTCATTTGACTAAATGGTCACAAAAAAAAGCTTTGGCAATTTATTATGTTTGTGTAAAATCACACCAGATAAATTAAGGTAGTTGTGTATACCAAGAGAACAAAACTTTAATGTTATACCTTAAAATTAAAATAAACTATTTGCCAAAATTGTCTAATATGCTATGACTTTTTATAGCAAATAGGATTACAGGTTAACTCCATTTCTCTTCACTATCTCTCCATTTTTCCTACTCACTTCATCATTTTCAGGCCTGGCAGTTCCTTCAGGGAAAATGGGGAACTGTGATTAAATTATGCAAAAATTTGTATACAAAAAGTTCAGCATGAGCAATTTTACTTTGAACACAATAAAAAACTCCAAAATACTAAAATGGCATCATTTACTGCTATTTTACATTCAGAAAAACAAACTTTCATCAAAGGACAGCTGAAGTACAAAATCTCATCTTAGCTTATTGTCTCTATGTGTGAACTGCAGGTAAACAGAAGGGATCTGTGCATACGGAGCAGACGGTTTATGGATGATGGGCACTGGAGAAAGTATTTAATAATGCAGACAATATCACCTTGCTAGAGAAAGTGCTTTGGAATGATACCTTTTCAGACAAAATTAATTACTTAGTTCAAGCATACTCAGCCTGATAATTAATCAGTGAAGTCCTGTAAAAGACTTGTCGAAGGAAATGGTGGAGGTGAAACACTTCAGGGATTTACCATACTCTTAATTTCTAGAAAGCAGCAGGTTGCTATACTGTTCACATGCCTGGAGGCTTGAAGTCAGTGGTTCATATGGTTCTGAATGCAGTTTACTATTATCATCAACAAAAAGTAGAGCATATTCCATAACAGAGCTGGTTTCCCATTTGCTACAAAGGCATAATAGCTGATGTATGATAATGTAACTGTAATTTTGATTTAAGTTAACAGGACTGTTTTAGTATGACTTTATGCTACAGCTATTCACATATGTGCCACATGAGGAATTATTTTTCATTATCTCACTGTCACATGGAAAACATGCAAAACGGTACCACCAGAGTGATAAACAGCAAAACAGCTAATCATGCAACTACTCGAGAACTGTGCTAAAGAGCTCATTGACACTGGATGCAATGAGAGCAAGATACCAACACCTGAAAGTACCAATTCCCATTTAAGTTTTACATCTGTTTTTCATGCATGGGCTGAGTTAATTGAAAATTTCCTCCCTAAATAAAAACATACCATTGACTTCACTGGAGTCTGGATCATACCCTTCATTCTCTGCATACATTTAAATACACATTTTCTTCATAGTCTGACAGTAATGGGAATTGCAGCAATTGAAAACTGAATTTGTTGTTCAGTGTATCTGCAGGCACCAAATGAAATGAAAATAGCAAGGAACTTGTGAAAGTTTGCAAGACCTGACAAACATGAAAGTTCCAAAATGTTGCCCACTAAGCACATCCATCTCCAGCGTTTTTGCTCAGAAACAGAAGAAATTCAAGACACAGAGAAAAATCTGAAGCCATTTTCTAAAAAGATATAAGAAAGCTTGGATCAAGATTTGATGTCAAGGTTTGTATCAGTACAAGCTTAACCTGATCAAGTCTATTTTGCCACATGCTACTTGTTCATCCACATGAGGACATTACATTTACTGGAACTTTCCTGAATCAATTTCTTTCCATTTTGAAAAGCTTGATTATTGCCTTTAGGCTGTATTAAAAGGGATGAACTTTATCCTAAATTAACCTCTTTTTATAACTTTGCAGAGACTTTTACCAGAATAAGGACCTTAAAAGCAAACAGCAGATGTTGCTTTACAAATTCAGATTGCATATATACCACACTTTTACATGACAGTTAAAAAATAAAGCTCCTTACAGCAACATTCTACAAAAAAATCATAGAATCCGTCATGATTCTGCCAAGATGAGTGTGCCACACACTAAATATCTGAACAAAACCCATCACAGATTAGATTTAGGTCTCACAAGATTGCTTCATCACTTCCAAAAGACTTATGGTACTTCAGTAAAGCTGAAGAACTTTCAAATCATTACTATTTTTCCCAATTCAGTTAAGCTATTTGCTTGTCAGTGGAAGGCTTTTCTGCAGCCGTTATGCCAATTTTTTTTTCATTAGGCATTGCAAACAGCCTGACTTTTTCTTCTTTTTAATGTCTGCAGAATCAGTGGACCCACATTTAAAAAAAGCATCTCATCGCACCCAGAAATGTTTGGGTAATATTGCTATCAGATATCATCTAGAGAAAATTACTATATGTTTGGGTAGAGATGCATAATAGCAAAGTATTATAATATCAAGTTAAAAGTAGTTTCAGTTCAGAAAAAAAGTGCTAGATTTTGAAGCAAATTGAACGGTGTGAGTACTATCTTTAATACAATAATTTATACTAGCCACTCTGAGGTTCAATCCTACACAAAAAAAAGGTAACCAAGATGACAACAGCAGTGTTGTGCCTAAAACCTACACAACTAAGCAAAAACAGAAAACTCAGATAATAGGGAGAGATCACTCACAACAGCCCACCAGGACCCTATATTCTATTTAATTGGAGAATTTATGAGTAGAGCAAGAGTTCTTCAGAGAACAGTTGCTGGCAAAAGCTAAACATCCAGGCATCATATACTTGCTTATTATTTGATTAACTATTGGGAATGTATATCTGGTTGAAATCATGACTTGATTTCTGGTGTAGAGGATGTACCTTAAGTCCAGATATTAAAGGGAATGGTTAACTAGTTCTCTGTTGCATTCCACATTTATTTCTGAAAGCATGTATTTCTCAACACTTAACATCAATCTTTTATGAACATTGAATATGAAATTTATATGGCCATAATGCCATACAGGTGAGAAGAAAGATTAATCTAACAAAAAAAATGTAGTAGCTAACTTTAATAATTTTGGTAGCAAGCTTGTTAGTAATGAGGGGGACAGGGAGAAACACTGATTCCAGAGCACCTTCCACTTCACTGTATGCCACTCTCCTTTCTCTTTTCACTCTCCTTTCTCTTTCACCCATCTTTGCTTATTGGAAGTTGGTTGACAACAGAGAACTAGGTCAAGTCATGAAGTCAAACAGTAGGAATAAGTACGATGGACATATCTGGATGAAGGAGGACAAAGGCAATTTGATAAGGAGTGATTCAATTCTCACTGTAACATAACCTTTCAAGCAACTTTTACAGGAGGTTTACTGAAATCTAATCATGAAAAAGAAACCCATATCACTCTCCATGCTTGAGGGGAGGCTGAGTGAACAAAAATGGTAAAAGCAGAAGAGTCACATAGTAAAATCCTTTGTATTTCTTGGGAAAGTCAGAAGAACAGATCAGCAACTCCTTAAATTGTGGATAAAATTAATCAGAACACACTAAGCCCTATATACATAACAGTAAAGTGTGGTTGGCCTTGAAATGGCCTGATTTATGATTGCTATAGGCAAAAGTGGCTCTTGGCACTGATTTTGAGGGGTTTTTTTCTAAGATGTCACTCAGTATAGGTTCTTTAAAGAATGATTGCTCTGTCTACTTTGGTCACATCTAAATGTCAGATTGGGGCTCTCAAATATGACCAGATTTATCAGTGAGGCAGAATGATACGAAGGAAATTGAAAGGCTGAAAAATAAATTATTTGGAAAGTTAATTATAAATAATATAATCTCTATATGCAAATATTAAATGTGTTTATTTAATTAAATCACTGCAGATTTTTAAAGTTCTATCTTCTTTGACATGTCATCCCATCAGGCTGTTTCTTGGGGATATAATTATTTAGTTAAATAAATTAATGCTGTTATACATATTATCTGTTCCAAGATTTAAGCATATAAAAGTGTTCTGTCAATATACTAACCAGGATCTGATCTAATTGTGAAAGGCTCTTTTGGGGAAGAAGAAATGAGTCATTAGCTAAAACAGCAGTATCCTACAGTTCTCCCATTCTTGCATTCTGAAGGTCATCTGTACGTTGTACACAAAACTTGAGTCACTCAAACCCATTATAAAAGTTTCTCTTTCACTTGCTTAGAAACCTAAAAATGATGGCTCAAACTCAGTCATCACTGAGAGAGGAAGAATGCACAGTAATTTTTACTTACTAGTTTTAGAAATGAGCAGGGATGAACAATACACAGGTGTCACTTGACAGAAGTAACGCAAAGTAATGATTTTAGCCATGTTTTGGACATTGTTAGCATCACTTCCTATCATCCTAACTCAGTCCACATTTTATAATAAATTATATGAAAATAATAAATAAATCCTTAAACAATTTACACATTCCCTTTCTCTTCCTTCCAGTGGACAAAGAACTATAGTACACACAGAATATTCATCCCTACAAGGCACATTACCAATGTAGTGCTGCACAGCTGAACAGGCAAGACCTCATGTAGCTCTGCAAGCTCCCTGCTGTGCTCCTTGGGGCCAGTTGTTCACTGCTGTGATATACCAGACAACCACAGCCAGGAGAGACTTTTATGACTTATGTATTCACAACATGAGCCTAAATCTTAACTTTCAGAATCTTATTTTGATAGCCCAAAACTGACACATAATAATGTATTGCTCTTTAATGGCCTGTCATTATTAATGCATCCAGTTCAGTACTTTAATTCTGCAGGTTCTTGGATTCACTCAAGCATAGGTTTGCAGATTATTCTAGCCAAGGCATCCCCTGTTTAGTACTTCTCAGTTTTTGACAATAAGCCTAGATGATTGTACTCAAGACAAAACACAAGATAGCTCTTGTATTTTATTACCCTTTCAAGTCAACTTGCAATGAGAAAAGAAAAATCCTTTTAATGAATAACTTGCATTCTCCTTGTCATAGTATAATCACTTCTATTTTTTTCAGAGGATGGCAATGTCTAAAGTAGCTATTTTTCTGGAGATGTTTATCTTCTTGTCACTACCAGTAAGACTGCACTGGAAACAGAAAGACAGAGTAGGATACACATCAAACAAAGGAAATTGTTAATCACAGATGCCTGTACATACCCAAAATTATACTGCTGTATTTTCCAGCACAAAGTGGTCTCCCAAATAAACTTCTTTTCAATACCTTTAACAGGTTTGCAGAACAGTCATCATGGAACAGACAGTTTCCATAATGGTTCTAGAACTGAGGATTTCTTCCCCTACAGGTCAGGAAACCTCTTCAGCTGTCTTTAGGAGATCTGACTGATAAAATGACTGCAACTTTTTACTTTTTTAATGAATTCATAACCTGTATACTTCAAATACCTGTAAATGTATGAATTTTCAATGTACTTTCAAAACAGGATTTTTCATAAGGGTTACTAAAGTAGGAGAGTATACTTTGCTACATTTAAAACAAACAACAAAACACTGTCATTTTCATATCATATCATTCCAAAGAATATTTCTTGTTGAGGAGAAAAGACCTTTGCTTCTTAGCTAATTCTGTATTTGTACTAGCTGAAAATTATCCTGAGTTATATCTGGTGTACATTAAAATCCGGACCAGGCATAAGGACTGTAAAATCAATACAGCAAAATTCTACATTTTGTTAGTCTCCTTCAGTGCAAAAGGCCTTCCACTGAATCACATGTATAGTAAGACCATGTAATATTTATAATATAGACCCACACAGCAGCAGAAGCAGGCCCACAAGAGCCAGCAGGGTGACAGCAGGGTGGCAGCAGGGCTCACAGCATCCCCAGATACAAAGTGAATTCTTTGCTGCTTACTTATTCTGGGGACATCGTAGTGATGCTCTAAGCCATTGCTCAGAGACACTCTAGACCATCACTCTGGGGTGTTCACATTTCATTAAGAGACCTCTCCTTAATGACAACAGGAACACCATCATGATGAAAATGATGAAAATGCCTTGTAAGGGTGACTAGTCCTGTGTCTTGTCATTTAGCCTGTGAGCAAAGATGACTAATTTGTATTGATGTACAAAATTTTCTGTAAGCATATGCATGTAACATGATAGGAATATGCAATTTTTTTCTTCTTTTTGAAACAATAAAAGGAGCAATAAATTATGCAATAGTTACTGCTGAGAGAAAACCTATCACTGTAAGTTACATTATAAGCTCCCTTTCCCTGTCAGAACTTAAGAGTATCTGTTTTTATTCACCTTTTCATTAAAGCACCTACATTCTTAGGCAAACATTGAGAAAACAGTATGCAAAGAGAGCACCAAATTCAGACAATTCGTTTAGTATGCCTCACTCCCAGCTACAATGGCTATGCTTTTTGATTTATTCAGTATTTACTATTTTATTTCATTCCATTAAAGAACAGTTGTAATTTTTTTCTATAGATGGTGCTTTCTGATACGTATTCCATATTTCCACATTTGAGAGAGGTGAAGGTAACGGATGAAGTGGAGATAGAAAAGCTTTCATGCAAAATTGAAAATTTGAATTTCTGGAAAATCAAAAAGCAAGAGGGACTCATGGCTCTGGCATTGGATGAGATATTTTTGCATTTCTTGTCCACAGACTAGAGTTACCTAGTAACCTAGTCTTCCAATATTGTTTTCTAGTAGATACATACAGCAAAACTTCACTTTTTCCTAATATGTTCCTCCCAGCTCCAATTCCTTGTATTCCTTTCCAGTGTGCATCCCTCCTTTTCATCATGTCCTCCTTTCTCTAAAGACTGCCTCCATTCCAAGTGTGAGAAGCGCATCTCCATAAACTGCTTTTGGTACTGATTATTTTTCCACTCTCATTTCCCCTAAGGATTGCTTTATGCCCATGATTCCATCCCTAAAATTGTCGCTGGAAAGCACAAAACTACAAAAGGTCATTAGAAACCATCATTTGTGCTTTATGCATGTACAAGAGCTAAGAAGGAAAGAGGTTGAGCCCTTAAAAAATGCACTAGTAAACAGCTAGCTAAACAAAACATAACAGCATCTCTTTAGGATTCATGTAAACAAAGCTTTTGTTTCCCTCTTTGTTTCCTTTTTAAACATTCAAAGAGCAAAGGGACTTTCTAACTACACAGGACATGTCATGTAATATTTATTGGTATTACTAATTAATCTGTGCTCCCTACAAGAAAGGATTCAGGAAAAGAGCTTGCTGTCATGAACAGTGATCCTTTTTATCAGAGATAGTGATTCTTGGTTTTGCTTGAAAATGAGATCACCAACACATAGCCAGTTTATAAGTAGCCTTCCTCACTAGTAAAAGGCCTCTCCCATTTGTAGTCCACTGCAATGGCCATTCTTCCTCTAATTAACTTCTTTCTTAGCAGCACACTACAAGAGGCAATTTGCATCATAATAATCCTTCTAAAAAAACAGTACCTTTAATGAATTTTCCCCTCTACAAGTTACACAAAGATGTAATAAATAGTGTCTATGAAGAATAGATGAAATGAGAAGAAACTCTCTCAATTTAGAATTTAATTGTAGAAGGCCAATTATAAAATTTTAATTTCCGCTATCATCTGTCTTGAATATTTATCTTATCTAGCAGCTATTTTATTCATAATGGAAATCTTTGATGGCTTTTTTTGTTATGCTGCCCTGAGTCATGGATAATATACACTACACTGGATTAAATTTGTATGGAAAATAGGCCGTGCTGGTTCATGTCTGAAATTAGATACAGCTAACTTAATTTTGCTGACATCTAAAAGAAAGGCAGTTTGTTTTAAAAAATAAACAAAAAAAAAGAAATTAATTTACTTAATCTCATTAAATATCTCACTTGGTATTGTATCTGTAGAAAGTATGAAATCTACAGGAGCTTAAACAGCAATTTACTGAAAATCAGAACAGAGCACCTTGGGTATCCACTTTCTGCTGATTAAGACTGCATATATTGCGTATTTAATAATGATGTACATTTAATATTATAAGTTTTTAGTATAGCTCAAAAAGCTGCTTTTTTAAAGCCAGAAAATTCAGACTCATATTTGTCCATAGATACAAACTTTGATGTACTAAAACAATCTCAAACATTGAAAACTACAATCTTCAAAAAAGAAGAAAAAGGGCATAGGGTAGATAAGCACAAATTCCCAATTACAAGGCTATTGCAGTAAAACAGATTTGCTGAAAGATTAAACAGAGGATATACATGTAGTAGGGCAAAGAAGCCCTGTTTTAATTACTGTGGATAAAACAAAGAAATCACCACTATTTGCACTTCAAAGGCATGAAATTTTCACAAAATTGGAAGGGCTAGAGATTGTGCAATATTGAGATTATCATTTGCAGTATCAAAAGATCCAAGCTTTTAAACTTAATGTGATTTTAACTTAATCAGCAGTAATCTCTCATTTTGAGTCAGTTCAAATTACATGGTGGACTATTAACATAAATATACTAGGTACATTTACTTGAAGATGCATTTTGACGCTTGCATTCTGTTGCCCCACATTTTTTTCTCTTTTAATACATGTATTCAATATAAGTCCATCAACACTTACATTCACCAGTCACATTATACAACTACAAATATGTTAATAACAAGAATTTTCAGGAAAAGAACCCTACTCACTTTTTTCTCCCTCTCCTTGGTTTAGGTATAGAGAAGAATAAATGCAGAGAGCCAACTGAAAGCAGGACCTGCAGCATTCATGCACCAGGATCTCAGTTTCTCATCACTTCAGTGTTTTAGAGCTTTTCCACAGCTCTTTTACTCCTGCACTTTCTTTTGACCTGAGCCATTGCAATGTCAGAAAAAAGTCTTTTAGTGCAGTTTGTGATAAAGATGAGTACTGATGGAAGTGGAAGGAGAAGAAGGAAAAATTATGTTTGGCATAAGACACTAGCGCCATCTTTCTCTCCCCTCTTGCAGCTGAACAAGTCTGAAATTCTGATTGAAACACTAATGAGTTCAAAAAAATGAATTCTTCCTTTAGCTATGGCCAAAATGAAAATAAAGCCTCTGTTAAGTGCATGATGAATTCAATCACACCTGTTGCTTAACAACATGCATCAACTTTTAGGTCACAGTAAGACAAGGTAGGCCATTTAAGACAATGCCACCTGTAACACATCTTCATGATTCTTAAGCAATAGCAGAAAGGCAGAGAAAGGCATGCATCACACCCAAGTGGTGTTAAATATTTCAAGCCACCAACACTGTCACTGCAGCTTTCTACAGAAAAACTCAGAGACACTGAGCACACAAGATCATACAAGCTGCTGACCATTGAGAAAGGGAATACTATCTTTCTCAGTGTAAAGGCACAGCTGACATAAAATTGGCAGTCCATTCTAGAAAACCACAAGCAAATAAACTTCAGTGAATACTAGTAATCACCCATAAAACCCAGAACAGTATTCTTCACAGTTACAGAAAAACAATGTATAATTACTAGCACAAAAATAAGGATTAATTACATCCTTTTTTTATTGTTAGTCATTAGAAGTAACAGAGATCTGAAACGCATCTTGAGTGACAGTCATGAGCTTGTGTTCAGCACAGCTACACAATCCAGAGCAAACACAGATAAAATAAGTTTATGAATTACTCATACAGCCAGCATGGAATTTACTCATGTTCCTGCTTGGAAAATTAAACACATGACTTTATCCACCTTTTTGATGATCTCACAACAAAAGGAATTACTAATTTCCTTTTTTTTTTTTTTCAGACTTCTCTAAGCAAAAGCCTTTCCCAGCTTGGTACATGCAGACTGGCAGTGTTTCAGAGAAGGGAACCTAAATTTTCATTCTCCATATGATAACTCTTTTGTTCAATGGAAACACCCCAGATGTGTTTGAAGGCATGTTATCAGTGGTCATTATTTTGCTTTTCTGAATGTACAGTTCAAGAACATTTGCTATGATGACAGCTGATGAAGGTATTCACTAAGCCATAGAGCCTTTCCTTTGATGATGGATTGACTTATCAGCCTGTTTAGCTTTAGACTGTCACCTGCAAAGAGACAGCTGTTACACTGACCATGTTGATATAAAACACACTAAGTTTTGATTACACCAAAAACGTTTTATCAAATTGACAATATTGAGTTTACATGTTGAAGAACTGAGCAGTATTGACTTCAACAGTGCATTTTTACTTACTGTCTTTAACTTGGAATGAAAATTAAACTGAAAACTCATTTTCTTCATAGACAGAGAAGTCTGCCTACAGTCAGGACTTAACTGAGAGACTTGCTGGGAAGAATGAAGAGGACAGAGTTTTCTTTTGTTGTGTATATTAATGGTTCCGTTCTACTTTGGCATACTTTCCATGGCAAAATCTACTAGCAGGCTTCATGGTGAGATCATGTTATACACATCTTTTGAACTGCAATAACATGTCCATTCACTATGGCAGGCCATTAGACCTCTACTTTGTTCATTTACACAGCAATATGGGTAAAGGACATCTGGGTGGAGCCTCATGCAAAGAAGAACAAATCACAGTTGCCATTTGCACAGCATCTGCTCCAGCACTTGCTTTATACTGAGAGAAGGTGAAAAATAGTGGAAGGTGTGTCCATTATTGTTTAGAATAGATACTGCCATGCTAGTGGCACTTAGTAGAGCTGTCCTGAATGTTGAGCAGTACTGCATGGTTGAACATGAGGACTAGACCTTTTGAATACAGTGGTCAACTCTGGAATAACAGCCCAGAATCTTTCTTCTTATGTGCTCTGCCACAATGCCACTGGAAGAAGCTAAGGCAGGCAGAGGACCCATCCTCTGGACTACTACCACACTTCTAATTGCTGGCACTCAGAGCAAAAACTGTTGCTTTGTCACAACCCTGTTAACACCTGAAGACTTAAAGACCTTCACCTCTACCCTCTTCTTTATCAAGTCCTTCCAGGCCAGTGATATCTTCCCAACCTCTGCTCATTTTTACTGCTGTTCTCTTCTCAGCTCTCCTTAATTAGTCCATCTCTTGCACAGAGCTGAGGCCAAAACATGATACCATCCCATGTAAAACCTTACCTACACACAGCCCTTCAAAATGATACTCTTAGTTTGTGCTTACTTACAGCTCATGGTAACTCCTAGACCATTCCCAAGATAGCTGCCAATAAATAATACTGTAATCATGAAATGCTTGTAACCATGAAATATTCAGATGGAAGGAGCAATTTGAAATAAAAGTACGTACTTAATTTGCAATATTGCAGTAGGCAAGTATTTCCTTGCAACTATCTCCTCACTCATCCAATACACCTATTCATATATACTTTCAAATTATTTTGTTAGTGCCCCATTGAACACATACTTTTCTTTTCAGACCATCCTTTTTTACAAGAACAATTAGACTTTGGATTTACAATTGACAATTCAAATGTAGAGTTTTACATCTACCTGCTCTACTGACTCTTTCAGAGAACAGTATTATCTCTTAAAATACCTTGATGATGTATTCACTAAGCTTCACAATCATATATAAAAGTCTACCATGTATCTATACAGTTCAGTAAAATTTAATTCACTTTTTATGAACTTCATTAGTGTTAGAAGCAAGATTACTTTAACAAGCTTAATTGGACTTTCCTTATGAAACAATCCCACTATTTTGAGGTCAGATATAGTGGGATGCAGAGAGTAGTATTTCTGATGGCCTCTATTTTGTGAATCTAGCAGTTATGCAATGTAAAAATATGCTTTTGTGGTTTGATACTAGTCCTAGAAACTACTTACATTTATCTTCTTTTGTGCATTTTTTTCAGTAATGCTGGCACTAACCCAGTATTTGCTCAGATCTGATGAGCATCCTGCATTCTTCTTTCAGACACAAGAAGCTATTTCTGTAGATATCTGACTCACTGTGTATGATAAACTTTATGCAATTAAAACTGTAACAATCAAATTTAAAATATTTATTTTCAGAATAACTTTTTTTTTATGCTCAAGCCATCACTTATGTTTAGGGATAAGTGGTGATAATATATTGATACCACAGTAGTAGTTGCAGTTCTAACTATATATAATAGCAGCCATTATCAAAAAGACTAAATGTAGTACCTGTGTGTAAAATTGTGGTACGCACAGCAGTAAGCTTAGGTCCCAGTTCTGGTTACTACAGCTCCTTCCTCAGTCTCTGCCTCCAAAGAGCTGCGGCTCTGCCAGCTGTGCAGGTCCTTCACTCCAGCTGTCAGACAGAAAAGACTATGGTCAGGTCATGCTTGTCCCTTCCCTCTTCTGAAGTAGCAGTGCCAGAGCAAAATTGGTGGGCAGAAGTTGTGCATGATCCAGAAAACAGGGACCCCTATCACTGCTGACATCACTGGTGAATATTTCATCAGTGAGGAATTGGAAGGAATAGTGAAAATTAAAATATTTTTATTCATGGCTTTCTTCCCCGTCCACCTGCCCCCCCGCCCCCCCCCAAAAAAAAAGTCCAATTCACAAATTCTGTCCAAAAGATTGAACAGCATGCAGTACCTGCTATTACTGTCTTTTACTTGGTATCAGTATTTTGAATCATGTGAGTGGTGTTTTCCATCATTGTCTGAATCCC
The DNA here is from genome assembly GCA_013396655.1 of Campylorhamphus procurvoides. Taxonomy (NCBI): domain Eukaryota; kingdom Metazoa; phylum Chordata; class Aves; order Passeriformes; family Dendrocolaptidae; genus Campylorhamphus; species Campylorhamphus procurvoides. The sequence goes on along the minus strand of WBMV01003880.1, from coordinate 2,065,491 downwards.
CTAAAAGGAGTTATTACTAACATTTGCTCCTGATGAACTTTGGTTATTATGATGGGGAAAAAAAATAAATCACTGGACTGATTGCTGTCAGTGTGTTTTAGAAGTAATTTAAAAACTAAATCAGATGATTCTTCATGAGGAAACTATCTCCTCTGAATTGTCTGCACAAGACACTGTGATAGATTTGAATGAAAGATCACAGTTTTTTCAACAAGCCTCTTTAGTAGTCAGTTTTAAAAGACAAAGTATGAAATAAATTGTTTGGTTTCAAAATATACACATGAAATTTTCATGGCATTTCAGTATGCTTCAGAAACACTGTCAGAAAATAAATGCCCTTAGTTTCTCTTTCTACTGGCTTTTTGTTATGCAAAACCATTTTCCACCTAATTAAATTGCTTTCTTAAAGTTCCTAATTTATTAAACTGCTAAGTCCTTGAGCCATAGGAATGTTCCACATCTTTTTGAGACACTGCCCTCCTATGCTACTTTTAAGTTATTTATAAATACAGCTCTCCAGCAGCCCCTACCAGCAGGGCACCTTCACATGTTGGAATTTAATGAGGCTCAGGCACAAGTCATGAGTCCCTGAAGAAAAGTGCTACCTGATCTGCTTCATTTATTTCTACCAATAATCATACCATTACCTACAGCTTCTGTTTTTAATTAGTGGTATCTAATGATTAACACTGGCCAATTTGCATCCAATTATGTCCCCTGAAAAATTAGAAGTGGATGAAAAGGCTGAATGCAATTAATCATTCTGCAATGCGAATTTGCTTAAATATCAAGGATGAATGTGTTGTACTTTCGTAAATAAGTTTTTATTGAAAACATATACTGTCTGGTTATGAAGCAAAAGCATGACTCTTCCCAGGACAGTATGAAATCTGGATATTAAACACTACAGAATTACCATACACTTTCACACATATCTTTTTAATAAAAAGGAAAAAATGATACAACATATCTAATTATACTCTGCATTCACATGCTGCAGAAACAATTAAAAGCAATAAGCAAGATAACATTTTATAACACATAGAGAGATCTTAGCATTGTCTGAGACAAAGTTTGGTTTCAGTATGCAAGCTTTAGGATATAATTACCTCATATTTTCTTTCATTCGTAACAAGTTATGCTTTAGAAAATATTCTGTTTCAGCTTCAAGGCAAACATTCAGTGCTACTTTGGTATGGGATATTTTGGTTTTGGGCTGCCATAACATCTTTCAGAAAACTTGGAAATCTTAGGAAACATTTAGCAAAAAAAAAAAAAAAAATCCCAAAAAAGCCACCACATCATACCACAAAACCTATTTATGTGGTGTCCTCAGCTTTTCCCCTATTTTCAGACACCAAACTTGATCAGTCAGTTTCACAACATACTGCTTTTCATGTACCCCTTCTCATGTACCCATCTCTCTGAAAAACTCTGAAGAACTCATAAATACAGAAATATTAAATACCACTGGTGAGTTTTTTTCATCCATGATGGTGAAATTATTTTGTCCCTAGGATACCTGAGAGATAATTAAAATAGCATGACAGTTATTTCAAAGGTTAGTACTTGTATATCAACTTGCAAGTATCTTAAACTTACAAAAAATAGATTTATTGCACTACAATAAGTCATTCCTTCATCCTAAATTTACATATTAAAGCACCATTCAACACATTGTGAAGATGATTAAAATACAGTAAAGTTGACAGAAACCTTTAAGAAGAAGATAACAATGAAAATTTGGTTTCAAACAAGTGAAGGTCCTAAATGACATTTCGTATATTTTCTGTGACCTTTAACATGAGAAAAAGCCAAGTTCCTGACTTACACCCACCTTATTTTTGCCCAAGGAAAACCAAAATAGTAAGCATCCAAATAATGCATCAATTTCAGTGGTACACAAAATTTCTACCTGCCTTTCCCACCTTTTTCATATTTCTTCACTTGTTCTTCCTCTGCTTCAAACAATTTTTCCAGTCCTTATCTTTAGTGTCAGAAGTTTCATGCTGTTCTTCATAAAGCCTGGGGCATTACTTTCTTTGCTTTATTACTGTGCTCTTCCATCCCAGTTTCTGTTTAGGACACAGATCAATTCTTAACTTATCAATGTTTTGCACTTCTCTTTAGGAAGATAGGGAGAATTTAGACGGGAGAAAGATTATGCTGCAGATTTTAACTACTTGGTTGTTTCCTCATGCTTGGAGGACTGTTATATTTTATTTCACAAAAAATATTTTTCTTGAAAATGCGAAGTTCTCTTTAGCTAAGTTCTTGTATTCATTATGCCAGATATTCCACAATATGCTACATATTCCACAATTAATTTGGTTTAAAGATGCATGGTGTTTGTCATCTGTTGTGGTTTAACTCCAGACAGCAAACAAGTACCACACAGCCACTCGTTCACACCCCCACCAGCGAGATGGGGAAGAGAATCAAAAGGGTAAAAGCTAGAAAACCCACGTACTGAGACAAAGACAGTTTAATAGGGAAATCAAAGGCTATTCATACAAGTAAAACAAGGAAATAATTCACTGTTTCCCATGGGCAGGCAGGTGTTCAGCCATGCCCAGAAAAACAGGGCTCCATCGTGTGTATAATGGCTACTTGGGACAACAAACACCATTGCTACAAATGCCTCTCCCTTCCTCCTTTCTTCTGCTTTGTATGCTAAGTATGATGTCATGTGGTATGCAATACCCCTTTGGTCAGTGGAGGTCAGCTGTTCCAGTTGTATCTCCTCCCAGTTTCCCATGCATCCCCAGTCTCCTCACCAATATGGCAGTATGAGAAGCAGAAAAAGCCCTGGTTCCCTGTGAGCACTGCACAGCAATCACGAAAACATCTCTATATTATTATCCTTGTGTTTAGCACAAATCCAAAACACAGGCACTGCAAAGAGTATTAACTCTACCCCAGCCAAAACCAGTACATATCTCTGCTTCCACTCCAGGCAAAATCATCAAAAACAGCTTCAAAATGGTATTTTGAAAGATGTGGCTTGCCAGGACAAGTGCTTTAGTTTTGAACACCAGTACAGTTTACAGAGGCTGTACTGAAAAACATTGTGACTATACTCCAATACTCATCATGTGCAAGGCGCCCAAAAGGTTAGAAAGAGGATCTAAGGAATACATTTCACCCATTTTTCCCCCTCGAGGATCATCACATTTCAATAAGGATGGACTTGTACAGTTTTGGATTATACTTCCTGAAATAACCTGCAGTAACCACCTTCAGCTTTACAGTTTCAGGCATAACGGGAACGTGTTGTATGAACTAATAGTGCCTTAGATACTGTAATAGTAGCACTACAAAAACAAAATCTGAAAAAAAAAATAGAAAACAAAACCCCACACCTCTCTGCATTCAGATTAGTTTTGATGAATTTAATGCCCAAATACTTGTCTAATCAAACCAATCAACTGATATTCTGTTTGAAGTTCAGTGGCCAAATTAAGTTGAATATGTTAGCTCCTTTAATTTCCCCATTCACCACCATTTAGGAAAATAAGCAAATATGCATTTTATGAGTAAAGATAAACAGAGTATTGAAGTATAATGGCAAAATCTGTGACAAACTAGTAGAGTTTAAATATTACAAGCAAAATATGTACTACTAGGGAATAAATGTCACCACCCTCAGAAAAAGAAGTCACACACCACACCACAGCAATTAATTCTGATTTAGAATTAAACTTATATTAACAAGAGTCAAGACACAAAAATCTTGATGAATTATGTAATTTCTTCAAAGCCTGTCTTTCTTTGAACACCAATGTTATGCCCTGTGGCTTTTGGGAGCAATTTTTATGTTTTGGGGGCTTGTGGCATAAATGGGGAAAACAGTCATAATATGTATCTTTTATTAGTAGTATCATGGTTTACACAATACTGAGTGTACACTACCTGCATGATCCTCATGCCTATTTAGTCCAGGGATTAGTTTTGGCCACAATGACATTGATGCCTTAGGGTTTTCATGAATTTGTAGATTTTTACACTTCTAGGTAGTTTCTCACATATAGAGTGGCTTGCAACCTCTAACCCTGTGCTAGCTGTCTTAGGGGGCAGATAATAGCTGGAACACTATGCCTGGGAAACATGTACCAGAGCTAAGACAATTAGATACCATGTTAGTCAAAACAAGAAAGCAAAGCCCAGCAACCTTGGAGACCCTCCAATAAGGCAAAGTGTCATAAAGTAAGGGGTCTTAAGACCTCCAACTCAATTCTAGGAGAGGCGTGCCATGGGGCGGAACTAAGGGAAGTTCTGGGTATGGACATATCTTAGATTGGATACAACCTTCAGGTATGATAATTGAGTTATAAAATTAGCATGCTGCCACATAGGGCTTTTCTGCTTTCTCCCGNTTCAGATTAATTTACTCTGCATGTTTTGAAGCGGTGGTGCTTGGAAAAGAGCTCACATGGTATTCCTGAGGCCGTGAGTTCATCCTAGCACCGGTCTTTTCTATCTGTTACTTATCAACACGTGTTGCACTCTTTTATACTTTTATACTTTATATACTCATATACTCCTTTATATTCTGTACCCTAAAACCCTATAAGAACTCTTCTCTACTTTTCTCCACATAAAGTTGTCTTGGAAAGTTTTTTCCCCTTTCCTTAAGGCAACAACATCATAGTGAGTACAAATTGTGAGATTTTTAACTCTTGGACAGTGATGGAAGACTCAAAGACTGAAAGTGTGACTTCAAACAGTACCACAAAGTGTCACTCTAAGGCGCTTCATAATTATCTTCTTTCATTTGTTATAGATGGCCACTTGAAGAATTTTCTAATCCTGCTATTCTGCATTTCTTCTGTCTCACAAACACAATCTTGTTGGCACCTCTCAATATATTGAGTCTGGTCTTATTTGAAGCACTTATATTACCTATTATACTCCATCTACTGTATATACTCTCTCATTTCTGATAACTTCATTGACCTTCCTGCCACGGAGTGCATGCAGCTTTGACATCCCTGTCCCACTCCCCTCAGGTATCCAGAACATATATCTAAAATTCACATTTTTAGTGTCAAAACTTTCTGAATACAACTCTCTCTTCTAACTTTTCTCCATAGAGTTCAAACTAACTGCAGTTTCCACAGTGCTGTTTTCCCAGTCCCAGATGTTTTATGTTCCATTCCATTTGTGTTCAAACCATCGCTTCCTTTTTCCAGGTATATAACATTCAAAAGTCATTCTCTTGTTTCCAAGTCTTTCACTAATTTGGCATATTTGCTCTCTCCAACTGTACTGTCCACTGTGCTAATATAATTTACTTGCCCACTTGGCCCACAACACTTATGCCTTCTTGACACAGAAAAAAACAGATTCTTCTTTGAAACTGCCTTCATGTTTTTACCATGGTGATAACAAGTTAGCTATAAAAGATGATTCTGCTAAATCAATTACAGCACAGCAAATTCAGTGGTTTAACCCTTTCCTGCCTTTTTTCATTACCTTTTGCCTTTTTTTTTTTGTTTAAGCTGATGACTAGAGAGTGAGGAAGAAATGCAGTGACAATCAGTTCGCTTGAATGCATGGGAAGGTTCTTCTCTGCTGGTCACTCTCTGCTTCTTATGCATTTCCTTCCTTGTCTCCCAAAATACAGCTTATTGAGATAAGCTTGTTAAAAAGTTATTCCAACCTTCTCAGACACTTAGAAAAGTCAGAGACTTTTATCCTACAAAATACTTTTAAGTGTGGCAGACAAACCAGCTACAAGCAGTTAAATGAGGAAGCAGTTTTACCATACAGCACTGACAGACCAAAACGATCTATATGCATACAGTATCCGAATCAAATTACATTTTAGCCTGTGATAGATTGTTCACATGCCCAGGTCCTCAATAATAACTTTTGTAAAATAGTACATGAAAGAGAATTGGACTTTTCAGGAATAATTGCATTCTTTTCTAACTTTACAGAACATAAATTTCTGCCTGTAATTAAATTATGGGTAAAAACATACATATTAAATGAAATATGTGAATTGCTTGGATTATCTGCAAGAGAAGATCAATCTAAATATTTAAGACTTATTTATTCAGTAGAATGAGGTCTCTAATCAGACTTACTTTAAGGGAAAAGTTCACGGAAGGAGCCATATGTGCAAGCCATTTGTGCTGCAGACACTTTTACTAGGCATTCTCAAAAACCAATGGGCCCAACAAGTAAGCAACGTGTGGTATGGCAGTGAGCCTCTGTATTAGTAGAGATATAGCTTTATTTCACATTTCCAGTGAAGATTTTGCACTGGAAGTATCTCCCACATTTTTTGCTAGTCCTTTAATTCTTCAGAATTTTTATTTGGTCCTGAAAGTAAAATGTTGTCCTCAATCACAGATATATTAGTAGGTGATGTGAGGAGTGTGAACTGGGGAGTGAGTGATGTCACAGTAACTTTTTTAGCAAATTTCTTAAAAATACACCAAAGAGATGCACCTATATTCCTAAAAATCCCAAATCACCTACAGTGACTTGACTATTGATTTTTCATGAGTATTTGATATCTAGACGAAATGGCCTAGAATAAAAAGAAGAGTCAGTGTACCCAGGATTATAAACCTATTTAAGTCACTTGACCACTATGGCCTTGTCTGCAGTAAGAAAATTAATACTGTTAATTCAATATCAGTGTAAGCATTAGATTATAGACAAAGCCAAGACTGTGTTTCTACTGAGAGGGCAAGCTTCCTCAAGCTACTTTAAACAAGCTCTTTCTGTCTTTACTCTTTATATGAAGAATTTTACTGTAAAAGCTCCTAACTCCAGCACTACAGCTGTGACATCTTCTGTGCATAAGCAGTAATGAAGTAGCCCAGGATCAGCACAACATTGCATGTACTTCTTTGTTTTATAAAGTAAGAAGTGAGGGGCATGGAACAGCTGTCAGCTTCACTTAAAGGAGCAAAATAGCTGAAAACAAAGCAATAGAAAGCAGTAATATATTGCTGGTATAAGCCAACACTGAGCCACAGATCTCCAGAGTAGAAAAGAAGCAGGGGAAGGATTGTGTTGTGGAGGTATGTTTAGGGGTCAGTGCTTCCTGAGGCTATTTGTGAGAGCACAGCATTTCACATTGCTTGGGGCTGTATTTAAAGTCAATATCTAGCCTGGAGGCAGCAAGGATTGGTTCTCCCTACAAAAATGAAATCTTTAACAGCATATGGGGTTTTTTTATTATTTTGTTTATAGATCCAAATGGAGCTGTGGACTGGGACCCCTTTGGAGATCAAGTATCCAAAAGCAGGAGTCAGCAGCAGAGCAGAGAAGAGACCCCAGCAATTCAACCTCCCCTGCACTCTGTCCCAGGCATTGGTAAGTGCCTCTCCTCCCTACTGCCCCTAAAAGGGAGCAAATGGGCAGAGGGTAGAGCTGTCAATCAGGATGTCTTAGCCTGCAAATCAAAGCATTTAAGATGAAAGAGCTCCATAATGATTGTCTTTATTATTAATTAAAATTAACACAGAAGATTACTGCATATGAGCACTCCAAAGATGGTGATCAGCTGAACCCTGCATATTCCCTTGGCACTGACGAACAGATGCACAGTTGAGCACAGTCTGTATGATGATGTTTGCAAATGACATAAAACACTCATTTAATTAAGCTTTCTACTCTGATGTGAACAGAAGTCTATTCATTGACCTAAATGTTTTTCTTCTTTTTGTTCTCTTACTATTTTAGGAATAAGGACTTGTAATTTTTACTGTCTTAGGAATTACAACTCATAACTTGATGACTTAAGACCATTTTTTATTGAACTCACCACCACCACCACCAGCCCTGGCCAGTATTGCCACAGACGCTCAAATTGGTAGATCTTCAAAAGATAGATAAGGGCTTTCAATATAAGAGGCAATGTTTGGTAAAGCATTGTGTTCGCATTTTCAAAGCTGCTGACAAAGCATACCTTGGTACAGCTATTTCTCCTGATCAACATCCTCAAGTTACCCTAAATACTGCATCTACCATGCACAGGGTTCATAAGCAGAATTTGTAACCTTCAGTCAAACCCCCTCTTCTCCTTGGTCCCAAGCTGAATCACCAGTTAGTGGGACAAATCTCTGGTTTAAGTAACTCAGTTCAAAAGTGTTCCCATACCAGACTCTTCCTACAAATGGGCTTAATGTGCTGAAGCTCTGAAGACTGACTTTTACAAGTCCACATATTACTCCAGTAATCATTTCAGTTATTTTCCATGATCTCCCAGAAATCTGAGCAGCATGTTGGTCTGCAGGCTCAGGGCTTGATTCATCTTTTTTCAGTTCCAGTGCAGCCTCTCTAATTATACCAGGGATCGTTTCAGCCCAGGTTTACTCAATAGTCTTAAAGCCATTAGCTTAGCTAAGCCATTAACTCTCTTGCTTTATCCACAGCCATTTGATTGACTCTGGATGCTTCTACTCCCTTCTAGTAACCACCATACAAAGATTTTCTATCTTTCTCATATACAGGTGCTGCAGGGACTTTTTTTTCCCCTGGTGTGTCTTTGTCATAACTAAATATTATTCACAAGATAGATTGCTTAAATGAGAAGGAGTGCTGTTCATGTGTCTCCCCCTTCCTTCCCTCAAACTCTTCACTGCATATACGGCAGCCAAGCACAAAATTTTCAGGTAGAAACACACACTACAGTCACATCTATAAACAAATGCTATATTGTAAGTGGAAACTGGAAATATTTCCCCAGCCCACTCCAGGGGTTCTGCTCATGAGCTTTTGCTAGAAAGCTCATTTCTCATTTATTTTTTCCTTCTGGATTCAACTTGTTAGCAGTTCATTTGACTTCTCCATTATTTATTAATGGAGAATTTTTAATCTTACAAACTTTCAATGTAACAGTGCAACCAGTGCGTTACAAATAACAGCTCCCCCCAATTGCTTACTTTTCAAATACTTATTTAGTCACCCAAAATATAATTTTATCAGACATTGAAAATGTTAATTTTTGGTTAAGACATGGTGGCAATCAGCATCCTTAACAGATAAGTCTCTACTTCATGTAACTTCAAATGAGTAAAAGGCTTACCCAAACTTACCTTTCCCCTATACTGCTGAGCCATTTTAATGGTGACCTACACACAGTAATACAACTGAGAAGACCACAGAGGAATTACTTTATAACAGAAGCATAGAATGGCCTGGGTTGGAAGGGACCTTAAAGATCAAGTATTTCCAACTCCAACTCCCCTGCTGTGTGCAGGGACACCTTTCACTGGATGAAGTTGCTCAGAGCCCCATCCAGCCTGGCATTAACAGTTCCAGGGATGAGGCAGCCACAGGTTCTCTGGACAGCCTATTCCAGTGCCACACCACCTTCATAGTAAAGAATTTCTTCCTAATATCTAGTCAAGATCTGCTCTCTTTCAGTTTGAATTCATTCCCCTTTGTCCTGTCACTACATGCCCTTGTAAATAGTCTTCCTCCATCTTGCCTGTAGGCTCCCCTTAGGACTGGAAAGCCACAGTTAGGTCACCCTGAAGCCTTCTCTTCTCCAGGCTGAACAATCCCAGTTTTCTTAGCCTTTGATCTTAAGGCCTTTTTCCTCTTCTATCTAGTTTTAGAAAAATAAACCAAGAGACCCAGCAACATGTGGGGTGATAACAGCATCGAATTGAAATAAAGATGCTCAAGTCCTGAAAGTGTGAACTATTACACAGGAGACATTTAGGCAAGATCAGGACACACATGCACACCAGATCTTTTATTTAGGCATGTAAATAACTGAAATGGAATGAATTAACTTCTTCCGGGTATCTACAATTGTATTTTCAAGTTTTGTTGTATTTATTTTCAAGCTTTGTATGTATGTATATTCTCCTGAAGTCTGACAAGTCTATAGTAAGCAAAGCTTAGCAGGTATAATTTAGAGGGGTTGGAAGGAAGAGAGGGGGTGTTGGAAGGTAACTGTGTGAAAGCATGTTAAATTTTAACACAAAACAAAGTTTTTAAGGTGATACTTACTCAACTGCACATACACCTCAAGGAGCCTAGAAATTGAAATTCTTCAGGTAAAAAGGGAACTTTGACCCTCTGAATATACTGCTTGTCTTTGATACACAAGAAAAAAATATTTTATATTCTTATGCACTCCCCCACCTTTTTGTCTTTGTGCCAGTGCAAGTAAAAAATGGAGAAACAAAGAACAAAGTAAAAATACAACTTCAAACAAATTCAGAGAAACTTGGAAAGCTGTCAGGAATAAAAGTCCAGGAGCTTAGAGAACCACTGAAGGAGTGGGGAAACTGAGGGGGGAGAGGGAGAGGTACAAGAAACCAACTTGCTTTTAATTCCTGCATTTCAGTGACCTTGTGAAATTTACAAAAATTTTTATGCACAGTCTCAAACAGACTTTTCATCTCATGATTTCTTTTTCACCTGAGCACCGCTCAGTTTTAGAGGGGAGGAGAGACTTGGGGTTTGATAAATGGAGATCTGAATTTAGCTTGCCATACACCAAAACCAATTAAATCAGGTTGAGTAGCTCAAGAGACATTTTTAGTTTTCTGCTGAATAATCAGAAAGTATTAATAGCACTTTGAATGAAAAATATGAAAAAAGCATGCTCAAGGGAAAGAGGAAATTTTGAATTGATAGAAATTTAAATGAAGTGAGTGGTTTCAAGTAACTGGGAAAAAAAATAACAATGCAATATCTCTCTGCTACTGCTAGCCTGTGTATAGGGGACCTGTTTCCAAAACAATGCCTTATAAAAGAGAAAACAAATGCAAAATTTAACAGAATTAGAAGCTAGGATAAGAATGCACTTCTTGCAGACAGATATCATGAGGATCCTAAACATTAAGTTCTATGAAGTAGATGATATCTTTTCTTTAGCTCTATGTGTATCAAACAATGAGTCCCTAAATCCACCCGCTGGAGCCACATAAATAATTAATTATGATTACTAATTGATGTAGAAATAAATTAGTCCATAAAACAACTCCAATCCAGATATACATAAAGTATACATAAGTTTGGCCTTGCAATAGCTCAAAGAAACAATTTTTGACTATTCAAAACACTGTATTACAATATCTAGTGTGCTGCAAAAAAAAACCCCACCAATGAAACCAGCTCTCCAAAGCAGACTGTGAGGGAATAAAGAAGGAAAAAGGTACTGGTATGCAATATTCCATCTAAGAAGTTTAATGACACTCTGAAGTGAGAAGATAGAGGGATAAGAATAAAGTTTTAAAAAGCAGACAATAGAGAGATATAAACTTCCTATTTAATAATATTATGCAGAACAGTGAAATATTTTTACTCCTCCAGTGCAGAGCTTTTACTTACACCTGTGCATTTTATGATGAAAGTCACATTTCAGACAGTGCCATGTGCCTGTTAACAAACAGGTGGAAATCTACCAAAGCAACATTGCACTGCAGAGAAAGGTCCAGAAGCTCTCCTCTGGCTCTTCAGCATTAGACATTTCTAGGACCACTTACTCTTCATAAAAAATATCTTAGAAGGTTTTCACCTGATCTATGACTACTTCAGGACAGATCATACCTCTGAGAAAAGAGAAGGTCTGGGGAGTTCATTAGGCTTTCGCTATGGTCTAAGTTACAGGACTATTTTTCACCAACACAAACAAAAATTGACACCTGCTCTCATTGTAGCCATGATAACAGAAAGCTAACTAATCTGTTTCTGGTTTTCAATTACGTTCTGCAGCCTGCACTGTTCTCCACTGCACTTAAGTGTATCCCTGCCCAGCAAGAGCTTGGTACTCTTGTCCTGGTACTCTTGTACTCTTGTACTGAGTGTGTAAGCATCACTCAGTACACATTCACTACAAGTAGGTATATCCAGCCACTCCTGACATTCCTCCAAAGCATATACACAGTATATGGTTTTTGTGCATTTGAAGTAGCAAAGGGAGAAACTTCTTTTTAAGTAAACTTTGTATAGAAAGCTTGTTGTATGGACTCCAAAACTTGCAGCAGCATTGAAAGAGATGTAATTGCAAAATGTAGCCTCAAAAGGAGCTTTACCAAAAAAAAAAAAAAAGCCAGTAAAGAGTATTTTGCATAGAGAAAAATAAAGTATTTGGGTGTATATACTGTATTTAATGAAAATTTAATTTTTTAAGAGTCCAAGTCAATACCACTTTATAGATTATTTCCTGGTTGTGCCAAGAACACAGAAAATGTTTTGCAATGGGCTAAGAATTGTAACCTCAAAACAATGCAACATTCATATATACTTAAAACATCTTCTTCAAAATATATTTGAAGTATCTGAGTAATGCCTTTCTTTTGTAACTTGACTGTCATTTTAAACTAACAGAAATCACTTGTTTATTCTGCTCCTTGATTTCTGTTATGCCTATCTCACCTCCAGCTTTATCCATACTGTTGCCTTAAGGAGCGAGGAAACAAAAAACTCTGGCAACTTCAGTAGCAGATAAGTGAGCAGGAGCTTTAATGAGCCAAACAGGCTCCAGGAATACATTCACACAGGAATCTCTCTTTTAGACCCTCATTACAAGATTTTATAATAGTGTCCATCCAATCCCATTCTGTTATTTCCCCCAGTCCTGCCCGGCACACCCCGTTAGGAATTGGGTCTGGGGTCTCAGGACCCTTCCTTCATCTTCGTCGCCTTCTTCACAGCACGTCAGGTCCTTGGAGGCCTTCCAAAGCTTCAGATTTGGAGGTCCTTCTGTCCCTGTCTTTATCCTGTGGTACAGGCTTCATGGCACTTTTCTGCAGTTCTACCTTGAAATACAGACTAAACAGCTAATGGAATTCTAAGGGGTTGATATAGGATGGGATTAGTATGTATAAATATTCAGCTACTGAAATTATTAGATCTACATTAGATCTACAATATTTCTAACATCTATAAAACTGAAAAATCAAAAATCAAAGAAACCCTTAGGCATCAATACAGAAGGTAGAACTAAGTATCTTCTGCCTTTGATGGATAGCAGAGCTGAAACATGATGATATGAAGAGGACACAAATATTTCCAAGCTATATCCAAAAGAAGATGTAGGAAAAACCTGTATTCCTCTTACAAATGAACTAATAGTTCATTTCAAGCTGAATATTTTCTACTTAAGCACTAGCTCTCTTGTTCACTAACTGCCTTCCTGTAAATTAAAGTATTTTCAGTAAAGTGATAATAAGGAAGCTTATTTGAAATTAAGCAAAAAGACTCTATAAATTCTTGATGTATCAAAAACCCACATCTTCTAAACAATACTGACGCCACACAAAAAAGCTTTTCCGTCTATAATACAGAATTTTAGAAGTCCATTCCTAAGTAGCTTAATTATTCCATCAATAACTTGACTAACTTTTTCAAACTCATCCTTTTTTGCATTTTAAATCCATTCAAGGGAATTAACTACTACTGCTACATCTTATTTCATGCTACAGTTCTTCAGCAGAACCACAGTAAAAACATAATCTGACTGTGGGTTCACTGCATAAGTGCAGAAGGATAAACTTATAGCTTTCCTCCATGTATATCATAGGATAAAACAAAAGATGGCCTGAATAGTCTCCAAATTCTATGCTTGTTTATTCCAAATGCCAGCTCAGAGAAACAGTTGGATTCTCACAGGCTGCACAAACCCCCTTGCCATCAGCTTCAGGCCCCTGCCTGTGCTTTTCCTATCCCTACTCTGCTGTATCTTGTACTCCTTTCAGGATCTCTTTGCTCTCAACTCACAGGTTCCTGGGGCACTACAAATAAAGGTGAGCACTCTTACCCTTTCTGGGGCCACTTTGTGGAGAAAACAGGGACAATTTTGTTTTCCTATCAATCTCCATAAAAAAGACAGTGGGTTCTTAAAAAGAAAATAAAAGTCCCTCCTGATTTTGATAATACACAGTCTTTCCTAGATCATTCCAGCCTATTTCTGGATTTACAGGATTCCTAACATGACACTGTTTCCACAGCCAAGAAAAGAACATGAAATTTCTTGTACATTTCTTCTAAGGGTCCCTTTCATTTTCTCCAGAGATAAGGTCAGAAAGTAAAGGAAATAAACAAGTGTCATGAGTCAAAATAATTCCTGTCAAGGCTTTCTGCCATTTTTCATTCAACTATGTCTCTTTGCTGACTGACACAGCTTCTTTCTTTTTTCAACCTCTGAATGGTGGGAAAGGGCTTCTTAACATTCCCAGGAGCTGTTTAAACTCCTGTTATGGATAACTGTTATTGGTGACTGAATGGAAGGTTCATTTCAAGAGCTGGGAGAATAATTATTCCTACTTCCTTCTTCATGAGGGGAAGAGGAGGGGCAGGCACAGATCTTTTTTCTATGGTGACCAGGGACAGGACCTGAGGGAATGGCCTGAAGTTGTCAGGGAACGTTTAGTTTGGATATTAGGAAAAGGTTCTTCACCCAGAGGGTGGTTGGACACTGGAACAGGATCCCCAGGGAAGTGGTCACAGCACTAACTCTGAGAGAGTTCAAGAAGTGTTTGGATGATGCTCTCAGGCACATGGTGTGACTCTGGAGGCTGGTCCTGTGCAAGGTTAAGAGTTGGACTCGATGATCCTTGTGGGTCCCTTCCAACTCAGCATTCTGTGATTCTGTGTGCTATAAACTTTTTTTCCCACACCCTTAATTGCAATTAAAGTTTTGCAATGCAATGATATAAAGACTGAATTTCTCCAGTTCCTTATATAAAATTTACATAAAGGTTATTTTATTTTTTTAAAAAAAAGGAATATGCAAGCAGAATATCAGGCAAATGTTATACAGAGGTTCAAGGTTCTCTAATTCAGATTCCCATAAAGATGCACACAATAGAACTTATTGAGAAAATAAATAACACATTTTCTTCTCACTTGAGTACCTTTAAAGGAAATAACATCATGATAAATTTGTCACTAACACAAATAATTATCTGATGTTAACAAGTGTCTCCTTATTTACAAGTTTACAGAAATTTTTATTGCTTTATATATGTTTAAAATTTTAACTATAAATACTCTACCTTTTTCCTGCTTTTTAGCTGCTTTGATACATAACATTTGCAAGAACTATGCATGTACTTGGCAAGTACCAGGTTAAGCGTTATAATTTTCTTCTTGTGTATAATACAGATTGATTATTCCCAAATACACCTGACATTTTAAAATACGTATTTACTGCAAGCAGCAAAGAAACAAGAGGGAATACTCCAGTTCTCACTTCAAATCCAAGCTCAGGCATTCATTCAATATGTGACCTCAGGCAACAGACTTGACCTCATTCTAGTTCAGTCAATTCAGCTGGCTAAGAGCAGGAAATCATTGAAAACCAGATGCTGCATCTAAAAGCAGATCTTCCCCAGGTAAATAAATTACAAGAGAGCCACAGGGATGGTGGAATACATTGTTTCTTATTGTAAGAGTCGGGAAGCCATATGGATGTAAATTGGAAATAAGCCAGAGGTCTTTTAGCCTCAGGCTTTACTTTGATATCTGAAAAACAGCATTTTTAGTGCTGCACAGATACTAAGATTTTTGTGCTATAACTAGACTGCAAGATTAGACTATCTTTATTCAAATGTACTCAGATCATTTAGTTAAGGTGGATTTTTTTATTATTTTGCCCAAATTACTTTTCACAAACATCTGAAATATTAACCCCAATGCCTGACCACATCTGCAATAATGTAAGACAATGTCCAATATTCAGACTTCTAAGGACTTTAGGAACTATGGTAAATGGAGTCTATGGCAATTTTGGTATACTAGGACAGTGTGGGTCTCTTTTTATGGCAGAAGGGAGAATGCTTGCAGATTCCTAGCATTTCTTCCTCTTTCCCTCTACCAGCTCACATCAAACCACTTTAGACTACAGTTCTGGCTGCCAGAGCTACAAGCAGAAAGACCATATAGGTTTCAGAACAGAAGCAACACATCACACCCTATTCAACCAACAAAAAATGGAAAGAGAATGGTTTATACTTGATTCAATTTTCCTCTTTCTAGTAGAATGGCTGCTATTGCTTCTCCAGGTCTCTAAACCCTTTAGGGTAAACCACTAATGCACATACACAGTCAACTTTTGATCTGATCAAATTGAACAAATATAATTGAAAATATTTACGAAGATGCCATAATCCTGCAGCTTATTTAGATCACTAATAAACAAGCTGAAGGAAAGAAGAATCTGATTTGTTAACTGTAGCTTTGAAAAGGTATTAAAAAGTACAGGAGAGCTTCACAAAATATTCAGTAACAGAGTACAGAAGGTTCTATCTACAGTGACATGAAAACTTTTTGACCCTCTTGGCAAGTATTTATATCACAATTGTCATAAAGAACAAACCACATTTGCCAAAAACTGAAATAATTTATATCTACCGGCAGCCTGGATACCAAGAACATAGAAACTTGTTTATAGTCTTTAAGTTTTACAGGAATGTACTTAGCATATTATTACATTCTAAACTATATACATAATCCTATAAACATTTTAATGTGTTACTGGTTAATTTCTCAGACACGAAACTGTCCAGACATAAACAATAAGTTGAAAGAACACAGGTTATAAATGTAGCCTTTTTCATAGATGATTTTGTTATAAAAGTTCTTTATGAATAACTTGTTTATGCTTACCTAACAAAATGTCAACAATTTATAGTAGACCATTTATCTAGCATAGGTGGGAGAACAGACTTCGAAGGTAAATGAACAACACATGGAAAATAAATTGTTATTAGTCTACTAAAAAAACATAATTCTTTGTTTTATGAAAACAAGACCAAAACCAATCAGTCTTAATAGTTGTAACTTTTGAACTGTGAATTCAAAAGTTGTTATATTTTCTAATTTCATCCCTTCCAGAATTCATAACCCATTCTGTTCTACAAAACCTGTGGCTGTGCTTTTGCATAGCTACAACAACTATCAAGTAGACATGTAATTTTTTACAGGATTCAGGTACTTTCTCTCTGCAACTGCGTATATAAGGCAGAAACACAGAAGGATACTGACCTCATTTGAAATTGCTGATACAAGGGTTACCGTAAAAGAATTCTGATCAATGTTGACAGGTAGAGAAAGGACTATCAAAAATTTTCAGGAAAAAGAAATCCCTGCTGGTTTAAGAAAAAACAATGAAGGACAAATAATGAAGTTTGCTTCTTATCGTAAATAGATACAAAATTATAGAACCTTTCCTGTAATCAAGATAGCAGATAATGCAAGCCATTATTTTTCCATATTAGATAATTTAGTAATACCATTAACTGTTTAGTTTTCCCTTTAAATATCAGTCTTCATAGAGGAGGTCAATACAAGCTTTTAACATAACACTAGAAATAAATGACAAATTTAATTTAGGCTTGCTGCATCCCACTTTCTGGAAGCACTTATTTCCTGATCTCAATCAAGACTAGGCAGCATGTCAGGGAAATAAGTGTTTTTACTATACAACCCCTTGCAGCTAGGTCCAAGAACAATTTAGGCACCATGAAAATGAACTTTTGTAGCATTACTATGGAAGCATTAAACACTCTAAAACCTCAAGTCAGGCATTCAGGTCTCTTATGCAGTATACAGAAGCAGGGATCCTAAAATAGTATCTCAATATCCAGTAAAAAAAGCATTAACTAAAAGAAAAAAAAACCCTAATAATATCTGTATTCTCTTATTTTTTTTCCAATTTGGTGCATTATTTCTTCCTTACCAACCCAGTTCCTGCCTCCACTCAAAGAGTCCCCAGCCTCATACTTGCTTCCATCTCCTATGCTCCATCATTCAGAGCTTAAGCAAAGGGGTATCACATGCTATTTTAGAAATAAGGGCAGCTCCTTCCTTTTCTATACTGAGATCAAAACTTTGTTTTGGTTAAAACCCACACAACCCCTCTCCAACAGAGCACTCTTCTTGCTAGGTTGGGAGCTATTCTGAAACTATGAAATCTCACTGAATCTTTGACATGAACAAGCCTGGATAAGCTTTATATACCTGCAACATATGGGAGTGGTATTGCTTTGGTCTGCTGAAATGTAAAATGAGTTAACAAATGACAGGGTGTTAATTCATTCTTCATAAATTCATTTTTTTTTTAATTTTGCAGCTATATTGTCACAACTTACACGTCTCCATGTATTTAATAAATCTAAAAGCACAATCACGATATGAGCAACTAATAGTTATAAGGAATCAGGAACAAGCAACCACAACTTGATGAGGACTGTATATAACATAAGCTTTGATTAGCATTAAGAGATACACCATTTCTGAGATACACCAGGAAGGTAAAGGTCTGTGTCAGATGTCTGTTCTCACAAATAAAAGATAAGTGAAATTATCACTGATGCTCCTATTCAAACTGTGCTGCCAGGGTTAGTCAGTAACTGAGTTTAGGGTTTCCAGGATTACACTTTTGGAGTTAGCTACCTATGTTCCACCATTTCTGCCTAAATTCCCCCTCTTTTTTTCTTTACTTGCACTCAGAAAAAAAGAAAAAAATAATCTCAATTCCCGTTCTTTGTCTTTTCCCTGATGCCTTCAAATCAATCATGAGGGAACCTTGTTCAAAAGGAAGCCACTGACTGAAGTCTCTCCAGGGGTGTACTGCCAGACATTTGAAAAGATGTCAGTAAGAACTCCAATTTGTCACTGAAGAATAATGATTGCAGGTACTTTTAAGTCCTGCAAGGTCTTTGAAACAGCTTCCATTTAGTGAATGGAATAAGACATGCTGCCTTTCAATTACCATAGAATGAATAGAACTTCCACTGCAAGACCCAAGTCCTTAACTGCTTCTGCTGGATTCTCTAAGAAAAAGAACCAAAATAGGTATTTAGAAATAGTCAAAAAGACAATAGCAGGGTCCTGTAAGCAAATATATAGCAGTGATATACAAGCAACGGCCTCCGGACGTTGTGGGAAGAATGCAAGAGGCAAAAACCAAAAGTACTATTTTTTGAATGCCAAAGGCTTTGTGTTGAATTTAGGCTGTATGCAAATCATAAAGGTTTATATTCAAAACAGATTTTACAAAAGATGGTTGAGCAGAGGGAGAGAAAGTAAAGCAAAAATAAGAAAAACAGCAGTTCCTAAATGATAATTGAGTCATTTCATATTTCCAAGGAAAAAACAAACAAAGGCTAATTAAAAAATAGGCATAAGAATAAACATGGTGACTTAAGGATACTGTATTATTTCAGAAAATTATGTCAAATCATATTTGAGAAATCAGTTAAGAGACAATAACTGGCCACTGAAAGTAATGTTCAAATCGTTTCAATTATTTTGTAATGTCAACAAAACACTAAATGAACTATATGAAATGACATTGCCTTAACACCCAGTTAACAGCATGCATCAACAACTGTAAATTTAGCACTATCTTTGTATCAGATAATACGTGGCAACTGTAAGATCTGTACCAAGGTGCACGTTAAGGTTGGCTTAAAATTATTTCTCATTAAGTAATGTGCATCAATTAATACAGTAAGTCATTTTGCAAGATAAAAAATTAACTCAAACATTTTTATGTAATATAACAAGCTGAAAGAGTGACAGAACAAAGGACCCATCTATCAAAACATTTAACAACGTTATTCAGAATGTTCTGTGTTTCTGCAACATGTCAAATCCTAGTTCTGAAGAGAATCCAGATGCCACATTTGTACGCCCAGGCAAATTTTGAGACCTGTGGATGCACGACCTTGGAAATCATTCAAACTGTGTGTGGAATACTAAGAGTCCAAAATCCCAACATATGGAAAGTGGTACTTTTCCATGAAATCCAGACAGGCACAAATACTAAAATTTGCTGAAAATCTGTTTCTCAGAAATGACACATCATGACATTTACTGGGGACTAAACCTCTTGCCCATTTCAAATTTATACAATTTTTTTGCAATAACTATTCATAAAGCAGGCAAAGCATTAAGCCCTGGTAACTGACAGAAAAGAATGAATATCCCTGTTTCATGCCTTATCAGATTAATCAATGGTTGAATCAAGGCACCACCTCAGTTTTGAATCTCAGAAATGGAAACATCTGTGCCCATGCTATCACACTCTGCCAGTTTATCATTGAAACCAAACATCTTTGAAGGCATGGAAACATAAGACATGTATGAACTTTGGAAGAATGAGTACCTTTCAGTCTTCCTCTGAACTTCTTCCTCAATGCAGGTATTTTTAAAATTCTTGGTGACAGGAACAGTACGTTTTCCTTTCTCTGCATGACAGAGGAAGAAATACATTCCCTTCTTTTCAACAGTACCAGATGGGAAGAGATCCAGCCACCAATTAATAACATCAATAACTATTCCAAATAATCAAATTAACTTTTCTGGTCTACTACCTGATTTTCATAATCTAATTTTCATATTTTCATTTTCCATCTAGTTCTAATAATCATATCACCTTAACTGGTTTGAAAGATTAGATAATCTTTTACATGGCTCTTACAGCTGAAACTTCTGATCTGGCCACCCTGAACCCTCACATGTAAGAATGAAGTTACAAGGCTAAAACATGATTCAGACCCTGACTGAACTCTTTTTGGACACAGTTTCAAGTGACTTCAAAATTTTATGAGTATCTGCTGCCTGACATTGACAATACCATCAAATGTACACAACTTATTCTTTCTAAGACATTGAACAGACCATTTATAAACACTGGATTTAGGATGCTTTTTAGAATTCACATTAAGGGTCTTGCAGAAAGAGGCTTATAACGAAAGGAACCAACTATTTCCTATTTCAAATTTAAACTAGATCACACAGGCAACAGAAACAACAGACAAAGCCATCCTGATGCACCACGGCTCTCATCCATCATAGAACGAACTCAGCTATTACAAAAACGAAGAGCTTGACTCCCAGTGTTTCTGTTAATGCTTTCTAACTTATTTATTTTAAGGTTTCATCAGTTTTAAAATCCAACTCACATGTCCTGTTCACATCCTAGGAATTAATGCTAAGGTTGGAAGATCAATCTGCTAGAGATCATCTACTCATCTACTTTAACAATAAACATTTTTATATTTTCATCAAACCAAGGTCAGCCACAACAAGCTGCTCAGGATTCCATACAGTCATGTTTTGAATATCTCCAAGGATGGAAACTACACCAACTGGGCAACTTGGACCAAGTTTTCTCTTATGAAACTCTGGTATTTAATTAATGCCAATTATCTTTTTTTCTTTCACTGAACAAAACTAAGGAGCCTGGGTGCACTTTCTATATTTACTGCCATCAGGTATTTATATACTTTGATAATATTCCCCCTTGAGCCATCTCGTCCCAAGGATTAAGACTGAGCAGATGACTGACTGACTGACTTACTGACTCCTTTCCCATAGGATGCAGGAATGAAACAAATACTTTACAAATAAGGTCAGGAATCTTATTTTTCTGTAATATACAAGTACAAAAATGAGCAGATTGCTAGCAAAATTCATTCAGTTCAAGTTAATTTTATTGAAAATTGACTACAAACTCAACAGCTTATGAAACTGAGACTGCAGTGGCATATTTGATCAAGTGTCCAAATCTTGACAGTGAAATTCTGCTTAAACTCTGGCAAAGCTCAGGTCAATATCAAGAGTAGGGACTGCTCCTGTTATAGAAGACACTTATTCTGTCAGCACTAAAGTGTAACAAAGAATGTATCCATTTCAAGATCTTCCTGCAACATAAATATAAAACATTGAGCAGTGAAAATCCTTACACCTCAGTCATTGACTGGCCAAGCAAATAAACAGCAATTTCACAGATAGCACACTGTCCTTGCAGTTGGGAAAAACCGTAATGGCCAAAGGTAAAACATACCCAAGTACAGATTAAGCCAATTTATTATTTTCACTGGGATCCAAAACACCTGTTAGAACAATGGAAAACCTGTAAGAATTAGAGTGTGTGTGTGTCTATATTCAGTCTAGGCCAAGAAACAGAAATTATTCTGATATCTTATAATTCCCAAGAAGGTAGAGAACTGACTCAAACCTGCCTGAACCAGGATGCATATTGGTTACATGACCTCTCCACAGAAAAGAGTTCTTCCTAGGCAGTAGAGCAGAATCCTTCTGAAGACTTGTTTTAATCCTGTCAGGGACTGGTCAGAAATGAAGAGGTCCAAGAACACCAGAAAGCTATTTTTGTATTGTTCTTTTCTCTAAAAATATAGCTACAAAGCTACTCCAATGCAGTATTTCAATGATTAGTTAACTTTTACTTCTGCAGGTTGATATGGCAAAGACTGTCACCATAAAGAATACAGCACACAACCACAAGAGGATGCTTAACAGACTACTTAAGAATATTTCCTACTACTGGAAATAAGTTTTAATTAATGTCTTAGAGAATCCACCTATTAAGAAGCAATCCTAGTTTGCATTATATGTCCATTATAGTTAGGACTCCAGGTAAAGCCAGCATCCTTATTTCCAGTGAGCATGCTGAAGTCAAAGGCATAAGAGCAATCCCTCTCATTTACTATGTATTAGTGCTAATACATTTTTCAACATTAATCCTTTGAGCAAATGACACATTGATAGTCTGGGACATTAATGGGATACATTAATTGCAAGTAGTATAAGAAAAGAGGATTACTAAAATGCATGCTGGAAACAGAAAATGAGATTAAAAATGGCATTTTGGTTAAAGTTCCTCAGGCTATTAAAAAAATACAAGATGATTAGTCAAGGAGAAACTAGAAAGTCCCTAAATGAAAAATGCTAAGGGTCAAGGAGAATCCGGGAGAAGGGATTTATGATTAAAAGTGGAAGAGAATAAAGATAGAAACTAAATCAGAACTTAAGCAGGGTGGTGGGGGTGGAGCAAAAGCAAAGGATAGTATTTCTAATACTACAAAGCTTTATTCTTCAGAGGAGAGGGGAGAAAAACTAATGCTCAGATCCTGCATATGTTTAAGCACATGAATGATTGTACCAACTTTAGTAATCATGTGGCTACAGCTAAATACTTAATTCCTTAAAAATATAGCCAAGCAGACCAGTCATGAAGGAGACACCAATATATTCCATCAGACAATGAGAAAAAGACTAACTCATTTTTACACCATGGGAAATTTGCTGCAGTCTGTGTGTGCAAGCAAGGGAACCAAGTCACAGTGCTAAGGCAACTTTTACAGTGTGATCAGTGCCAAAATAATGTACCCTACAGTGCTAAAGTTTTTAAGCAAGGGTTTGTGGATGATCCACAAGGAACAAGTTCAGTACCAGAAAACAGGCATTATAGAATATTAGGAACAGACTTTAGGAGAGCAATCCCAAAGCTACATAAGGGAAAAATACTTAAAAACTGTAAGAGAATTTTGACAGTGGACTTTATAACACAATGGGAAAAATAGGTGTCACTAGACCCAGTAATCCAAATATTTAAGGGCAAAGACTTTTAGGATGGTTTCCTAAAAAACCAGTTGATTTTCTGTCACTGGCTATTCTAAAGCTAATATTGGACATTTTTGTAAGTAATATTACTTAGGACACACCGGGGGAAGTGCCATTCCTGTTTATCTTATTATGAAGTCAGACCGAACATTTTTATACAATCTATTCAGGAAATAACTACCCTGGGTACATCAAAACCCAAGGTGAAAAATAAGAAACACCCATAACTCATTTTATTTTTAGTAATTACAATCCATGAATTGCCCCAAGAACGTCTCTTAGTTAGTAGCCCCTTGGTACTGCAGTTAAAGTTGACAACTTCCCCACAAAAAAAGGAATTTTGGATGTTTCTGTATCACAGCTGATGTAAGAAAGCATACTATATATTGAATTGCAACTGAAAACACAGGAAAGCTAAAATAGAGTCCAGAAGGCATTTGGTCTTGCTAGTTCTGCTCCTCACTACATGCTGCAATGAGAAACAGCAAAGGTAGAAAGATAGACTTGAGAACCCCGGAAGACAGCAGCACTGAGAGGACTGTTTCAAATGCATCATCATACAAAACAATTCTACATGCCCTAGTTGCACTCCAAATCCATTCTTTAGCTTCAAATATACTTGTGTCAGAGTGACATTTCATTTCTAATGTAAATTTTCATCCATTCACAGTGTAATTTAGTTGCATATTTAGATATGTAGAATTCTGGCATTCTGAGCTGAAGTTTGACATCTGTGCTCTTCTTGGTGAAATAAAAGAAAAATAACCAAAAATATCTTCCATCAGAAAGGGTCAAAGAAGCTACCATCTGTCATCTATTGCCAGTAGCAGATATAAGAATAGTTACTTTCATTCTCTCAGAAGTACCCAGATGTACACTGTAGCCTACAAAGTAATACCTAGACTGTCCAGCTAATTCACAGTAAGACTGATTATCTGTCTGAACAACAGATGTGCTTGCTCATTCTTACTTGTTAAACCACACTTTCTTACTTGTTAATCCATGGCTGTCAGAGGAAAGTTATGCCAGGGAAAGCCTTCCATGCAATAACTAGCAGGATTAACACAACAAAAGGAAACATACATAATCAGTGCAGTGTAGACTTACTGAGCTGAAAACTTGAATAAATAGTTTTCACACCTCTAAAACAACTGTCAGAGATCAGTTCAAAGTTCATTTTAAAATCAGAAGAAAGAATTTCCATATATATAGTATGATTAGACGAAAATTGCTTACTAGAGATGTTTCTACCAGACTTCTGGCAACATCTACCACCAAACCACAAAGATAATTTGGGAAACAGAACATTTTTCAGGGTTTTAGTTAACTACTTCATTTACCCCAAACAAAATTCCTCTTTCAAATCTCCATGGTTATCAGCCTATATTTTCATCTCTAGAAGTAGAATTAAGCTAAATTATTTAGGAAGAAGTTTTGCATTAGTTATAATGGAACAATTCTAGGAAGGATTTTATTACCTTGTATTGAGAACTTAAATGACCCTGCTTAAAAGGAGTTTAGATTTATTTCTATTGCAGCAAATATAGAAGCTGGGCAATGGGAGAAAAAAACATGTTGAGTTGCTTTGGGGTTTTTTTAATACTGACTGTAACACTTTACACAGGATGCAGGCAATGTGGGAGTTAGTGATGAAAGTCCCATGGAAAGCAGAGAAGTACTTTGCTTTGCACCACCTGAGAGTCTGAATTCTCTACTGGATCTTGTATAAGATAGACCAACTCTGCCCTGCAATGAACCTAAACACTTCTCGGCAGTTAAATTGTATTTTATAACAATCAATTGGACTGAGATTTTTGCTAACGACAAAAAAAAAATGAAAATGGAAAAAGCAAAATTCTGTAAGTCTTATGGTTTGCTTTGTTGCTTGGCTTTCCTCAAAAAAAAAAAAATCCACCTCCCAGTGAAAAGAGACAAAAGTGAGTGAATTATTGTCTTAATCTGAACAGATGCAGTACAAGGCAAGCAAGAGAAGGAATCTAGGAAGTTTGCAAGCGAATCCTCTAATCTACCCCTGACATGATATAACTGGATTGAAAACATTCGGTTTCAGAAAACCTCCTCCAGATCGCATAATTTAAACAATGTGATATGTGAAGTGACAGGGATGAGCAATCACTTTGAAGAGTTTTTATCCTCTTTATGGGTTCCAGTACTATTGCACATTTCAGGCATGGAGAAGTCTGCTAGCCCTGGTTGGTTTATCCCAGTACGAGTAAACTGTTCATCAGTGTTTACTTGTGGAGCCATCAGTACAGCTAAAAGCAGTATCTGCGTATCCTTTCTCTCATAACATTTCCTGATGAATTATGGACATTTCTCACAGACCACATTTTTGACACATTCTGCTACATGCATCTGTACTTTCTCTATAACTAATTTACTTTGTATTAGAGAAGAAAAATGATCCTCACTGTTTCCTTGTTCTATCTGATGAATCATCTGGAAAACTCACTGAAGAACACACAAAAAAGGTGTAATGGAGAAAAGTCTTTGTCCGGAAATTAAAGCTTGTGTAGGAAGCAGAACATTTTAAAGGACTGAATTATTTTTATTTACAGAGCAAATATAAGCAACTAGATGGAATCTGAAGTCAGTTATTCATCTTCACTTTTTTTTTAGTCAGAACAAAAATTCCCAGTTCAGGCATTGTATCTGCTATTTATAGAACACTGAAGTATTATAATATAGATTTGTGTAGTAACAAGGGTTTATAAAGCAAATATTATGAGTACCACACACTAATTTAATTACCAGATACACTTGAAATCCCAGTAGCTGAGAAGCCAGAATTAGTGTATATAAAACATAGCATCCTCAGTCCTCAATCCTATAGCCTTACACACAGTCTAACACCTGCATCCCACAGATTAATTTGCAGCACAAGCAGCTTATTGAATAATATGGTGTTAAGAGCAATGCTATTGAGAAAACCTAATGGAATGAAAGACATTGTAAGCTCACCAGCTGGTCTGAAAATTGTGATAATCTTAAGAATAAAATACATTCAATTATATTTAAAATTTCATATTTCTCTATCAAGCATAGCAGATTTACTGAGAGTAAGTGGAAAAGTAAACAGTATAAAAAGAAAGTGCAGGACAGGGCCTGGCCTTTCTTGTTCTTTCAGTCCAGGCTTTTATCCCCATCAGGAAAAAAAAAAGAAGTAGGCTTTTTAACTGAAAGTGGACTTTTTTTTCCTCCAGAAAGATAAAACCATTCTTTCAGTCAAAAAATTAGAAAATTTCAAAAAACTGAAATGCTCTCACTTCAGCTGAAATATTCATGTCTAAGATGCCCAGTGAAAGAAGATTGAACTCAGGTTAGCTAAATATTAGCCAGAAATTATTTTTTCCATGCATTTTAGATCTAAATTCTGATGCACTGATATTCTCTGTGGCTTCTCTCATCATGTTACCTGTGTTTAAAGGATGTCATAGCTACAGAGAAAGCTGTGTATTTGCACTCCCATCTGTGACAAGCCTGGGATTCTGATTCTGTACTTGAATTTTTAATGAGTTATATAGGGCTTCTCCTGGCAGAGGTTCCATGGAATTACAATTATCTCCTTTATTAAATTACACATGCGAGGCAATTCCAACCAGTGTTTGTAAAATCACAGGTGCACATTTAGGTAAGGATTACAATGCAAGTGACACAGTAAACTCTGGCCTTTCCAAAATCAAGCGGGCTTATTTCCCCATTAAATAAAAGTTATCAGGACTGCTTGCAAAGTTTTCTCACACTTTTTATCCCCATGAACTCTAGTAACTTCCATGATTTTAAAGGAGAAGAAGCTTAGCTTCATACCCACATAATTATTTTCTCTCCCTCAGGTGGTCTTCACTTTCTTGCCTGCCTGTGCTCACTCAGAGACTTTTATGTGAAGATAAGGAACCTCTTTGATCTCCAGCTACCTCCATAGGGGCCTAAGACATTCTTTTCTCTATGGAACCACCCCAGTAATTTTGTTCCCATTTATGGTACAACCAAAGTCTCCTCAAGACACTTTAACTTCGTTGGGTTTTTTTATTCAAAATTTGAATTGAGCTATATCTTATTTTATTATTACAAGGTTACAGAAAATAAATTCATATCCAAGTTATAAGGATGGAAAGTGACATATTTGTGTGCATAAATATTATTTCAGACACTAGTATCTTATTGGTGCAAGTCTTCACAGAGGCGAAAGAAATAAGATACACAGTGGGAGAATGAGCATGCATGTATCTGAAAACCAAACATACACACAAAGTGTCTTACTGGGTTTCCTAAAAGAAGAACAATATTCCACTTTAGTGGAATAAGGAATATTCTAACTTTATTGGAATTAATTCTTCAGATTAATAAAACGTAATAAAACTTTCCCAAGTGTTTTAGAGGGAGAGGTGGGGAATAACATTTTGGAAAACATTTTCCCTGTGAATCTTTCACTCAGTTCTAGTCCAAAGAAAAATGCCCTTTAACACATATCTAATTATTTTCAAGTCATTCAAGGCATTTCAAATTATTTCCTTCACTCTAAGTCTTTACCTGTAATAACTGGTGTTCTATCACAGACTGAAAGTGTAACAGTAGCCTGTACACTGTAACAGTGTAAATAAAGGTAACAGTAGCCTGACAGCTGCACAAAGACCTAATTAGGAACCCCTATGTTTACTTTAAATCCGCAATTTATGCAGAAATGTATGAATTGGATAGTATCTCCATAATATCCACACAACACTTTCAAAGTCAATTACTGTCACATTTATTCCAGATCATTCAAGAGGTGTCATTTTCCTCACTCTTCTTTTAAAAAATCTATTTTCAGGGCCACAGTTCAGTTTAATAATTCATTAGCAGATCCTTGGAACTGTTGCCTGGAGAGACTTTCCCAATTGTGGAAGGCTTTTTTAATTTTTGTAAATAACTGCTATTTCTACTAACTTTAAACCTCACACTCTTACTTTGAACCATCTCCAAATCATTAGCCATATCAAGAACTTGACAACCATATACCTGCTTATTTTAAAATGCCATGCTTATTTTAACCTTTTCATAGTATCTTTTCTACAGTTCTCTAAACAGCCACTTGCACTGGTATTACCTTTAAAAATCTGGTCAGTGATATCAGCTTTGCTGTTATGCTTTGACATTAACCCACTGGGACTAACCCAGGTTTTGTTTTCTGCTGCTGTGGTGGTTCAGTTTTCTTGGTTTTGGTCTAGGCCTTCCCTGATAACAGTGTCATAACTAAGGAAGTATTCCACACCATTTCTTCACATAATCAGGGGTATATAAGATGAGGAGGAACATTTCCTCCCTCTCTCTCTTCCTTTCGTGTGCTTGGAGGACATCAGGTCTCTGTGTCAGCTTTCGCTTTTATCTCTGTGAGCTGAGGCCTCTCTGAGAAGCTGGTGTCCCAGCTGTACAGAGGTGGAGATTTCTACTGCTTCTCTTGAGAGAAGTTTGGGTGAGAATTTATTGTGTTATTTATTGAGTTTTCCCTGAGTTTACAAGTGCGTGTATCTGTTTTGTTTGGTTTGACCTATTTTTGTCCCATTTCCCTTTCCACCCTTTTCCCTTTTGAAGTTGTTTGGGGTTCTTATTCCGTATATTTATAGTGTTTGATTGTATATAATTGTAATATATGTGAATATATATATACCTTTGCTACAATTGTCTTTGGGTACTTTTTTTCCTTCTCTCTTGGGAGGGGGGGAATCTGTGTGGCCATCAGTTGGGTTTGGCAGGGAGCCAACCCAAACCTCCACAACTGCATTCTTGAAAACTTTAAAGGAACTTCATGGACCCAGTAATTACTTAGATTATATTGGTAAGAAAGAGGATTCACCTCTTTTCTTGGCTGTAAGAAAACATTCTGTAGGATCAGAGAAAAATTCCTAAAGAACAATCTCCAAGTAGTGTCTTGGTGTACTGTAAAAAGCCTACTCAGCTGTATAAAAAGAAAACACCAGATTTCTATTTAAAAGGTGATCTAACCTCATTAGGCTCAAAGAACTTTAGTCTTTCCATAAATACTTACATTTCCTAATCCTAAAGGCATTTCTTTTCTCTGTTGCTGCACAAAACTCTCAAAAGAAAAGCTCACAATTTTCAATCAAAATTATGCAATCACCAAAGTGAACTACCACACCACCCTATCCTGCCCTGTGCTGGTCTGTCTTTTTCCATCCAGTGTAGCTAGACTCTAGCCTACCTTGTTTCACACCAGTATCACTCTGGTTTTGTCACTTCTAAAACTGCAGGACAGCCATAGCATATGAAGTGACATTGACTACATCATAGTTGACATCAATTAAAGTAAAAAAAGAAAAACATCTAATAGTTTCCCTCTGAATACCCACTCCTCCTCCTACAATCCCACAAATTTTTGGGTTGGGAGAGGAAAAAAGGTCAGTCAACAGGGAGACTCTTTAAGGTTCATCATTTAGATCACTAAATCTTAAATAGTTTTAGAAAGCACTTGTAACTGCTAATAATAAAAAGGTTTGACATGATTGGCCCACTGTTCTCACAGGACAAGAACCATTTTGAATAGCACATCAAGATCTTCTACTACTTCAATGTACTTCAGATAATAGGATATTACAACTTTAAAGGGAGATATTGTCAAGGAACACAGGAATATGGCAAGACTTAATTAGACCCTTACAATATTTTAAATGCAGTAAATGGGCTATATAGGCTGGATCCAAAGATTACAGTACTCTATGAAAAGATTCCTATTGACACAAAAGGTGCTCTGAAGCGATTATTCAGTTACTTGAAATTCTTTTTCTATTTGCAAAGCCATTTAGCAGATCTGTCATTTCCAAACTGTCAGCTCACAGTGCAAGGAGCAGAAGTTTGAAATGAATATATTTTTATGCTATTACCCAGGAAACAGACATGACTTGTGCTATGAAAGACATCCAATAAAAGAGTTTTGATAACTTTGTAAGCCATTTGGCAGGAAGGCACTATGGAAGTGTGGCAGTAGGAGAAACAGAATTTAGAGATTAATTAAAAAATGACAAAGTTATAAACCCAAGAGAAAGCAAGCAGACATACATTCAACAGCCAAGGTCAAAACTGTAAAACAAGAAATTTGCAAGTATGAGCAGTCAGATGTTCTTTTTCTGAAAGAAAAACAACTCAAAAATGAGAATACTGCATTTTTAACTTTCAGTTAAATAATTTAACAAGAACATTTTATTAACTTTTCCAGTTATAATTGTCAAAAGTATCCTTACCTACTCTTCAACTGCATGTTGATCAAATTCCTTACTATCTTAATGGAATAGCAGAACCATATTGCATTATAACAATGGTTTCAATATGAAATATGCTGGATGCAGCTATGAGGGCAGTTTCAAATCTGTAAATTTGAAACTATTCAACAACTGAGAGACACTGAAAATTCTATTTCATGACAACAGCTTGAGGAGGCCTTTGGGTGAGCTTAAATTTTTCTCCCAGTGTCAGATATTCTGATTACAAGACTCAGCTATAAGATTTTTGATAGAAGTAAAAGCCTTATTTAATCTGCTACAAATGGCAAATGACTTCTTTATTTATCCATTCCTTGTACTCCATCTAGCACAAATTGCTACATTTCACATTATATTTGTGAATTTAAGTAAGAGTGAACAGAAGTACAAAGATAATTTTTTCCCAGTTTATCAATCAATTGAGCATGGATATCTAAATGACAGGTCTGGAAAACTGTCCAGCAGATGTCACTTACACACCCAGGAACATGACCTTACTGTCAAGTGTGATACCTTAAGGCTTCCTCCTTGCTTAAAAGGGGTTGCTGATAACTTCATACTTGCTTTGGATAACTTGTCAAGGGGCAGCCAATACTGGCAGGTTATTTATGCACTTTTTTCCTGAAATGTATAACTCAGGCAAAGGGACTTTCTCTTACTCTTTTCCATAGCATTCCTCTATTTCATTTCGGCCCTTGCGGCTGCTTTGTTAGGCATCTTAGCTTTGTCCTACTTCCTCGAGAAAAAGGAAGTCAGAAAATAAATGTCTAGATACACAAGCAGAGTTTGCAATCACAAGTCAGAAACAAAAATTATGAAGGTAAATATGACTTAGCATATTTCAACAATTCTAAAGAAACCTTCTGTGTCTACTTCTCTAAGTGGCAGTTTGGTGGCTGAATCTATTCTTCTTCTGTATAATAAGACATCTTTAGAAAGTTTAATTTCAAATTTTATTTAGTTTTTTCTTAGACATTTATCTGAGAAAAATCACTCTGATTTAAGCTTAAGACCTATCAAGAAAGATACAATGTATTTTATAGGGGAAAAAAGTGTAGACCAAACCTCGCTTTTTTCAGTTATCAAGTAGTCCCACTGATTTCTGGAAGACTAGTCATCTGCTTGGATTTAAGCAGATATCTTGTTCCTTATGGAAGCAGGATATTAGTCATTGTGTCCTTACTCACAAGAATGGAGGAAAGAGAAAATGTGCTTTAGTACATAGTAAAAACAGGAGCAGATAACATCTCTGACATAGTTTGACTTTGGTTTTAAGTGGAATACATTTTAGTTTAACTGCATGGTTCTAATTCTATCTCAATCAACATACAAATTTCAGGCTGTTAAGAAAAGTGGGAGAACAGTATTTTAATGTCATGATTTAGAACTAAGTTTAATTTTCAAATAAAGACTTCAAGCTGCAATTGCAGTAATGCATGTTCTCCTGCTACTGGTTACTCTGAACTAGGAGCTCACACTACAGAGCAAATTGCTAGATTGTTGAAATCTCTTCTGTGTGGTTTCATTAAATAACTAAAATATTTTTCAGTGCTCTTTTAACCAAACCTCTCAAAGTTTTCTCACATCCACATATACAGAGTACAGCTACCACACTGATAAGATCATTAAAAATAATGAAGTAATAAGGACACTGAATTAAAGTTTTGAATTGCTTTCATGATATCTTTAAAGCAAATGCTTTAAAAGCATAGCTGATTATTCTCATTAATACAAATAATGATGTAGAGAATTTTGTTTACTCTTTCAAAATATAAAATACCCAAAATCATATCACCCTCAAATATTGTGAAAATCTTTTGCAGAAGTTACACAACATGCACAAAAGAGAACCAGTTTTACATCACCATTTGCCAAGTTGGATAGCTAAGTGTTAGCAAATAAATGTTTGTCCAAGATAACAGAAATACGGGCTCATAAGACATAGTTCTTAGCACATAACAGAAAGCTTCTCAATCAAAGGTTTTTTAATGCAGGTCCATTTTCCACTGTCCAAGAGAAGGCTTATACACTGGTTATCACTTGGCATAGGACTATGTGGAGAAAAAGATCTGTTACTGAGGGTATATTAAGCATTTGCTGACAAGGATACAAAAGCGAGTATTTGCAAGCTGGAGTTTACTGAGGTAGACTGCCAAAAGTGAAAACTTTCCAAACTAAAGGTGAAAAATTATTAAACCCTGAAACAGCTTACCTCAAATGGCGAATTTCCCATTTTTTAAAGAATTGTCTTTTTTTTTTTTTCCACTAAGAACTATTCTTGGATCCAGCTTTCCTGGAGTAGACTTTGGCCTAATTCTTGAGCAAGGAATCTCAAATACAGCCTCTGCCATAATACTATTTTGTCCCTTTGGATAAGACTGTTGATTTTACCCAAAACGGTCATGACCTTGTAGGTTGTTAAGACAATTATGATAACTACTTTATAAATTCTCTATCAAAGCATAAGGCTATTTTCTGACCCCTCTCATCCCTAATAAATAAATTCTGCTGAAGGACTGTTGTGAGAATAACCTTTTCCCACAACCATAAGCAACTGACTACAGCCTGAACATGGATACTGAAGCAACTGGCTGCCTGAAATAATCTGCATTGCTTTTCTTCCTGTGACTGAATGGTGTTCCTGCTCATATATTAATACTCAAGTGAGAAGGAGGTCATCTTATCTCTCCTCTACTATAGCTGTATAGCACAATATGGAAAAGAGGTTCTTTTGGCATTCCTTCACCTCCGACAAATCCCAAGTCTCCATAATATTAACGTGACCAGCAACATCCCATCATCTCATTATAGATTGCCACTACTACTAGATCCAAATAGTAGAGTTTTATTAGCCTACCAGAGCCAGGATTGGCATGAAATGAACAGCTCTTGTCTGTTAGCTTTCAGGAAATTCCTTCCAACAACCAAAGGTAAAGACATCTACATTTCTAAACCTATGTAGAGAGTCAATTCCAGCACCCAAGTGGGCTTGATGAGTACACTCAGATGGGTACTCAGTAACTCCACTAAGAAAGTTATACTACACTTTTTTTATTCTCAGTAAATTAAGCACCTAATTTGGTATCCTCAATCTTAAAATACTTCTCCCCTTTCCCTCATCATCCTCCCAGACCTACAACAATTATTTGTTTTGTTTTGAAAATCATTCCTACAACCACTAACTGTCAGACAAGCTTCTTTTTGATAGCCTTACAACAGAGTAGAGCAACATTTCAAACCCAATGTCAAAGCATATATCAAAACATAGGCCTTTTTCTCTGCTTGGCTGCCATGGGAACAAAACTCTTTTAAGGGTAGATTTGAGTCAATGATTTCATCACATGAGAATACACATTCTCAGCTAAAAAGCTCCATGCTGATTTACATCACTAAGGAAGTTGACTCTTACTGTAAAACTATAAATAACTTCTTTATTAAAACTTCTGGCATGATTAGCAGTAATTTCATATTTTTTATTGTAAGCTTCACAATAAGAAAATATGACTGCTAAAAGAGAAATCCCATTTGCAGCAGATGTTGTAGGGAAGTCAGTTCACGTCCAACACTACAACCATGCAAATCATTCTTTGTTCCTAGAGACATGCACTAAGGTTGCAAAGAAAATCAAAATGCTAACATCAGGAAAACGAGGGCATGTTATTGCCCCTAGCAAAGAATGCTGATGGATTACCAACTATCTTCTGCTGCCAGGTCTCACCATTTTGTGAGAAACAGCCGTGGCAGAAAGATTTACATGCCATGCCTGACTCCTTCAGATTCATACTGTTCTTTCTGTGTAATGTAAGTTGCTACTACACCAGCACTTGTAAAGAGATATATTCCCAGACCTGAAAGAATACTTTCAGTATTACTTCAGTCTCCCATAGCAAAACAGCAGATGTTGAATGGACTCAACAGACTGATGTGATATTTTAGAATTTTCTTTCTGTTAAAGACAGATGGGATGTATTGTGTTTGGGTGGCCAGGTTTTGGTAGCAGGGAGACTACAGGAGAGGTTTCTGTGAGAAGCTGCCAGAAGCTTGCCCCATGTCTGGTAGAGCCAATGCCAGCTTGCTTCAGGACAGACCCCCTGCTGGCCAAGCCAATCAGGAACACCCCTGTGATAACATATTTAAGAAGGAAAAAAAAAAGTATTATCTAGATGTAATTGCAGCCAGAGAAGTGCAAAATAAAAATGTACAAACAACTCTGCAGACACCAAGGTCAGGGCAGAAGGAGGGGGAGGAGGTGCTCCAGGCACCAGAGCTGAGCGTCCCCTGGAAGTCCATGGTGAAAACCATCATGAAACAGACTGTCCCCTTGCAGCCCATAAAGGACCACAGGGGTGCAGAGATCCACCTGCAGCCCATGGAGGAGCCCACACTGGAGCAGGTGCATGCCCAAAGGAGGCTGTGTCCCCATGGGAAGCCCATGCTGGAGTTGGGTCCTGGCAGGGACCTGCAGACCTGTGGGGAGAGGAGCCCCACAGCAGGTTTTCCTGGTAGTACTTGTGGCCCTGTGGGGAACCCATGCTGGGGCAGCCTGTGCCTGAAGGACTGCACCTCATGGAAGAGGGACCTACATTGCAGCAGTTCCTGGAGAACTTACACTGGAGAAGCTTGAGGAAAACTGTCTCCCATGGGAGGGACCAACTTTGAACTAGGGAAAGGACTCCCCTCTCGGAGCAGCAGCAGAAATAACCTGTGATGAACTGACCATAACCCCTATTCCTCATCAACCTGCACTGCTTGGAGGAAGGAGGCAGAACTTTGGAAGGAGCGAGGGGTACAGCAAAGGTGTTTTTAAGATTTATTTTACTTATTATTACTCTGCCCTGATTTTATTAGCAAAAAATTCAATTAATATCACTAATCTGAGTCTGTTTTAGTGACAGTAATCAGTGAGTGATCTCCCCCGGTCCTTACCTCAATTCATGAACCCTTCGTTATATTTTCTCTCCTCTGTCCAATTGCAGAGAGGAATAACAGAGTGGCTTTGGTGGGTACCTGGCATCCAACCAGGGTCAACCCACTACAAAGACAAGACCCTTTGTAGTCTGTATTTATTTATATCTGTATATCTGATTTTCTAGAATACAGATATACAGATATAAATTTGAGCATCTAACTCTAAAAGTTTTCTCAACAATTTAGAACTTTGTTAATCATAAAATTTAGAGTGCAACAACACATTCCTCACATGTGCTCAGATTTTTAAAATCCATTAAGAGACTTTCTGGTTTTTTCTTTTCCTTTTTTTTAATTACAGCATATCTCCCCCACAGAGGCAAGAAGCAAAGAAAGATTAGTCACATACTGCAACCATAAAACTAAAAGTTATTTAGAGAACAATTTCAAAGGCATAAACACATCAGATATCTAACATATTTTAAAAATTCCCATTGTGGCAGATACCCTACACTAGTTCTAAAGATATGTAAACATTTATTAAATGCTTCCTTTTAAAATCTGATTTATTTTTTAAATAGCCATGTACCACAAGTCACTAAGGACACATCACCAGCATCTGAATATATGAGACTGTCACACAAGTTTAAAATAGCTTCATCTTAGAAAATACTTCGGGATGGTCAAATAAAATGTGTTAGATACTGCATTCCATCATTTTAGACCATAAGGTGTTTTACTTCTTTTCCTTAGTAGAATAAATAGTGTAGAACTTGATTCTCACAAGTCAGGATGCAACCACCAAAATATCTGGAATTGTATTTAAGAGGCTGACATTGCAGAGTTCTTATAGATTTTTGCCTGCAAATACCATTTTTCTATGTTTTTGCACCTTCACCATTTTAGTGATGTTTAGTGCCACAAGGTTTAGTCCAAAGATCCAGCTGTGCTGAACCTGTTAGCAAAAATGTTACCACTAGACCTATTCAGCCTGGGCTGTCAGGCTTACCTGGAGGCAGCCTGTCTCATCAGGCAGCAAAGCAATGTCAGCTGAGCTTCTTCAGCTCCCCCTGCTCCACAGAGGACAGATTCAGGCAGTACTTTACGCTTGTAGTTTTATTTTCTGTACTATCAGAAATCCCTAAAGCGCCTTAGAAATAAAATCCTAGTATTAATACAAAGCATGTGTTTAAAAGCTTTGCTCAATGCAGGTCACAATGATCAGTATATTTTAGGTTCCTGCTGGCATTACTGGACTGAAAAAAGGCTGTAGGATCATCCTCCTTCTGAGTTAAAATGTGTCACTGTAACAGTCACTTTCTATAGCAATTGTGCTTTATAAAGTTCATACACAGCTGAACTACTCTGATCTTGCTAATGACGCACACATCTCTATTTAGATATTATTTACAGAACAAAAACACAATGAACTTCTCTTTAGAATTTACAGTGCTAAAAGTACATTAGCACATAAGTAGTACATAAGTACTTTTTTATGTACATTAGTACATAAGAGTACATTAGCACTCTTTGGGAAAGTTTTCTGGATTTTTTTTTCCCGTTAAATAATTGTGTATACGGCTTTATAAAATCAAAATAAGTCACAGCCTTTGCCTAGCTGAAAGTACATTGTTCTATAGAAAAGAATATGCTCAGGATCAATGTAATTATAGGAAGAAATCATGCTTTTCATGCTCTCCTCTTTGTTTTCCACAACAAAGAAATGCTATTTCTATCACTTGAAAATGGGCGATTGTAATTTTCATATAATTTTGCCCCTTTTTCTATTTCTTCTTTCACTCCCCACTAAACACTAGATACTCTGAAGCTCTCTTGTTCCTGCTTTGGAATCCCCAGTGTTGAATTCTGCCAAGCTGAGTATCTGTGTTGAGTTCCTGAGTTATTGTCCTGACTACTGACACTAAACCTAAAGTACTTGCTTGCTCATGTTCACTG
This sequence comes from Campylorhamphus procurvoides, assembly GCA_013396655.1. Taxonomy (NCBI): domain Eukaryota; kingdom Metazoa; phylum Chordata; class Aves; order Passeriformes; family Dendrocolaptidae; genus Campylorhamphus; species Campylorhamphus procurvoides. The sequence continues at coordinate 2,027,992 of WBMV01003880.1, read as the reverse complement.
CAATTATCCAGCTTCACCTACATAGTTTTGAGGGGTGTTTTTTGTAATTGCACTCTCCATTTCTAACTCCTCCAGGCTCTGATTTAGTAGACTGTCTCCCAAGGGGGACTTCCCTCAGAACTTTGTTTTCCTTTAAGACACCTGCACTCAATGAGAAGAGACTGCTGCAGTAATATTGAGTGTAAAACATGAGCAGAATGGTGAGAAGATGAAAAAAGCTTATGTCAAATTGACATTAGCATTTTAATACCATCTTCAGTAATTGTCTCTTAGCAAAAAGAAATATATAGGAAATATAATATGTTAAAAAGTTTGATCAATTTCAAACCATGATCAAATTCTAAGTTTTTGCACAAATAATTTACAGTTGACCCTTCAATGGGATCATAGCTTATTTGGTTCCAAATGAGATTTCCCTGCTTCTAGAGTATCAATTATTTACATTTTCTAACAAAAATGGTTTGGACTATGATTGTGATAGCATGGAAGATTTAACTAACATTTATAAAAGTGTAAACATACACTACATCCATTTTGTGCATATTAAACAGAAAGGCAAATGCAGTAGAGTCCAAGAGAGGTTAAATCTAGTGCAAATTATCAGAAGCAAGAAAACTAATCAGAGCTGACATTCATGCCTCAGCTCAGCCCTAAGGCTGTGTTTACTGTAACACATCCAACACCACATCAGGTTCTCAACACCTTGTAAAACTCGGGCACAACAGGCTGCTTTCGTACATGCTTGTCAAAGAAAGAATGAATTTTCTTATTATTTCTACTATTTCTCCAGAACAAGACTTCCTACCCAGTCTTTTATTGTTTACATTATAAATCCATTTATTTTGTTGTGACATAAAGCAATAAACAGACATGGCTCTCCCACTTTAAGATCTGATTTTATGTTTTGATGAACATTCATGAAGGACATGTACATTCCTCTTAGGGTAAAAAACTAACAGCCTCATTTATACAGCTAAACTCTGTGGAATGATAGCAAGAATTTAGCACACAAAGTCTAGAGCAAAGGTGGAAATATAACATTTCCCCCAGTAATTCCCAACATTTACTGTCATAATTTGCTTTATCTCCCCTTCCATTTTCCTCTTTGAGTGTAATATTATGAATAATTAGCCAGACTCCAAGTTTATGGATAACATTGTTACTATAATTCTTTTATCTAACAACTGGCAATTGTTTTCCTAGAGGCTTCTTCTTCAATTTTTTGGGCTCCTAATCTCTTAAAAATGATTCATCCAGCAGGTTCTGTTAAAATCATCTACTTCACTCACACAAACCTTGTCTAAGGAACACTAGCTGCCCCTAGCTGCATGGAGTACAACGCAATAATGCATCAATTGCATATGATCAATTACATACTAAATTTCCAGTACTGTATAATATATAAACCAACATGAGATTACATTTTCACAACAGCAGAACTTTCTCAGTGATATTTTATAAACCATACTTCTTCTTAACCAACAGGTTGTAATAGGGTTTTGGAGCCCCTGAGAACCATCAGACAAGTCACAATTCATTATTTCTATTTGGGGGGGGGGCGGGGAAACTACCCTGGAAGGCTTTCTGGTTTTATTTTGTTTAGGGCCTATTGCTACAGCAGAGCAGGCATGCTGTGCTATGTGTGGTCCCTGCAGCCCACAGCTTCAAACTTTCACCTGGGTCTCCAAACAGCCATATCACTCCCATTGCTACAGAGAGAAATATGCATTTGTTCTAAATATGATTCAGAATGGAAGGAGACACCTAGTTAGGAACTGGGGCCTCCTTCACCTTTCCAGAGCACCTCTGTGTACACTTGGCGTACATAAAAATGCCAAAGAGTTTGTGTGCATGAAACTTGTTGCACAAGACTTCACAAATTCTTAAAAAAACTGGGGGTATTGGTTTGGGTTTTTTTAAGCTGCTCTTTCTGCTTGCCCCTTACTTTTGTGGAGCAAACTTGGGTCAAGTAATTTTAAACACTGTAAGCATGGAAATACAGGCTTTTTTTTCTTCTAGATCATCCATCCAGTAAGCAAAGTTGATTTTGACTTTTCAGTAATGATTACAAGAGACATCAAATAAAACTCAAGCAATGGGTCAGAAAAGACAACCAAAGAACACAAGACACCAGCAAAAAGATTCTGAAAAGTAACACATATTAAATGTTTGACACTCTCATCCCTATACTCACGGTGTTTCTCTGCTCAGTCACGCACACCATTACCAGGATGACTCTGATCTGCATCGACAACACCCTTAACCTGCACTGACCTTATTCCTGCACTTAAGAGGGTAAAAGAAAGGACACAGGAAAAGTGCCAAGTAAGGGTAACAAACAGAACACAGCATATAGCTTTTAAGAGCTCCTTAACATTTATCAGATTTCTAACTTATGGAGAAATAATATTTGTTTTCATCACAAGAAAGATAACCAATGAGATGAAAGTCCAATATCTGAGACAAAGTAGAGCATTGCACATATCAGGCTAAAATGGAGTTGAAGCTGCCAGAAATGTGGGGGACAACAAAAAGAGGTTTTTCAAATACATTAATGGCAATAGAAATATCATTGGCCCATTACAGGCTGAGGAAGGTCACCACACAAAGAGGGACAGAGACAAGGCAGAGATGTTTAATGCTTTCTTTGCCTCTGTCCTCAACACAGATGACAGACCAGGGGGATCTCAGTGCCCTGAGCTGGAGGACTGTGACTGTGAGAATGATCAACTCACAGTTGACCGTGAAACTGTGCACAACTGACTGCTCCAGCTACAAATCTATGGAGCCTGAAAGGATTCATCCCAGAATCCTCAAAGAGCCGGCTGATTTCACAACAGAACTTCTCTTGAAGATTTTTGAGCAGTCTTGGGAGTCCAGAGAGATCCTAGCTGACTGGAAGCTGGTGAATGTTGCACTGATTCTCAAGAAGAAGGACCCCAGAAAGTACAGGCCTGTCAGTCTCACTTCAGTGTCTGGTAAAGTTATGGAGAAGATTATTCTGGGAGGTATTGGAAAATACCTGAAAGACAACACTGTCATTGGTCACAGCATGGGCTCATGAGATGGAAGTCCTGTTTATCAAAATTGATTTCCTTTAATGACAAGGTAACCCACCTAGTTGATCAAAGGAAGCCAGCGGATGTANGTTGATCAAAGGAAGCCAGCGAGCCAGCGGATGTAATATTTCAATAAAGTTTTCACAGAATCACAGAATATTCTGATTTGGAAGGGACCCAAAAGGACCATCCCCAAGAGTAACACCATGAGTCTGAGAGTATCATCCTTTGATACTGCCTCTAACAGTATCCTACTGGACAAACGGTCCAGCACACAGTTGCNGTGACTGTGAGAATGATCAACTCACAGTTGACCGTGAAACTGTGCACAACTGACTGCTCCAGCTACAAATCTATGGAGCCTGAAAGGATTCATCCCAGAATCCTCAAAGAGCCGGCTGATTTCACAACAGAACTTCTCTTGAAGATTTTTGAGCAGTCTTGGGAGTCCAGAGAGATCCTAGCTGACTGGAAGCTGGTGAATGTTGCACTGATTCTCAAGAAGAAGGACCCCAGAAAGTACAGGCCTGTCAGTCTCACTTCAGTGTCTGGTAAAGTTATGGAGAAGATTATTCTGGGAGGTATTGGAAAATACCTGAAAGACAACACTGTCATTGGTCACAGCATGGGCTCATGAGATGGAAGTCCTGTTTATCAAAATTGATTTCCTTTAATGACAAGGTAACCCACCTAGTTGATCAAAGGAAGCCAGCGGATGTAATCTTTTTAGATTTCAATAAAGTTTTCACAGAATATTCTGATTTGGAAGGGACCCAAAAGGACCATCCCCAAGAGTAACACCATGAGTCTGAGAGTATCATCCTTTGATACTGCCTCTAACAGTATCCTACTGGACAAACGGTCCAGCACACAGTTGCATAAACACATCATGCAGTGGGTGAGCAATTGGCTCAAGGGTAGAGCAGAGAGTAATAGTGAATGGGGTGACATCAGACTAGTGATCTGTCACTAGTGGGGTTCCATAGGGCGACATCTTAGGCCCTGTGCTCTTCAACATCTTAAATGACTTGGACTGAGGACTGAAAGGGATACTGAGCAAGTTTGCAGGTGACACAAAACTGGGAGGAGCTGTTGACTCCCTTGAAGGCAGGAAGGTCCTGCAGAGAGACCTGGACAAATTAGAGAGTTGGGTAATCACCAACCACATGAAGTTCAACAAGGGAAAGTGCCGGATTCTGCACCTGGGATGGGGCAACTCTGGGTGTACATACAGACTGGGAACAACATGCTGGAAAGAAGTGCCACGGAAAGGGACCTGGGGGTCCTGGTCAATGCCAAGTTGAATATGAGTCAGCAGTGTCCTGGCAGCCAGGAGGGCCAACTGTGTCCAATGGGGGCATCACCAGCCAGTCAAGGGAGGAGATTGTCCTGCTCTGCTCTGCACTGGGGCAGCCTCACCTGGAATATTGTGTGCAGTTTTGGGCACCACAACATAAGAAAGATATTAAGGTATTAGACAGTGTCCAATGGAGGGTAAGACAGATGGTGAAGAGCCTTGAGGGAAGCCATATGAAGAGTGGCTGAGGGCACTTGGTCTGTTCAACCTGGAGAAGAGGAGACTGAGGGGAGACCTCATTGCGGTTACAACTTCCTTGTGAGGGGAAGAGGAGGGGCAGGCACTGATCTCTTCTCTGTGGGGACCAGTGACAGGACCTGACGGAATAGCCTGAAGTTGTGTCAGGGGACGTTTAGGTTGCATATTAGGAAGAGATTCTTCCCCCAGAGGGTGGTTGGGCACTGGAACAGGCTCCCCAGGGAAGTGGTCACAGCACCACATCTGACAGAGTTCAAGAAGCGTTTGGATGATACTGTCGAGTATATAGTGTGACTCTTGGGGATGGTCACGTGCAGGGCTAAGGGTTGGACTCGATGATCCTTATGGGTCCCTTCCAACTCAGCATATTCTGTGATTCTGTGATCTTAAGCATCAATGGAGTGGAAAAAAATGGATAGATAAAGCATTTGTTTGATCCTTTGATTTCCTAGATTGTGTTAAGTCTGGGTGTATTCAATATGACATGAAATGCAGCCAGGCATTTTTTGCAGATTTAAAATAGCTCCATTCAACAGTCAGATTGCACACAGGCACTATCCTTGCCCAAATTTACTCTGATAAATATTTAAGGATCTTTTAGTATTACTTTTTTCACCACATTTTTCCAAGAATCTATAAACTTACTTCAGGTGGTTCTACACAGCAGTACGTTTCATGATAAGCCTATAAAAGGCCATATTTTACCGCTGAGACACCTTCAAAAATAGAAAGCATAAGTTTTAGTTAAATCTTCTTACATACAGAGATGAACTATGAATAATACAATTTTTAAGTAGAAGATACTAATGCCATTTTTATCTTCACTAATAAAAAAGAAATAAGAAAATAAAATTTTAAAGTTCTTTAGATAAGGATATTTATACCATTATATTTATTTATGACACTGTCATCCTGTAGTTTTAAATAGCTGCCTTTTTGGCTAGCAAATTATGCTGTTTCTGAACTTTGCACTTTTTGTTTTCTATTTTTTCCTTATATGTGTATATATATACATATATTTACATTAAAAAAGCACAGATTTACATTTAAAAAAAAAAACTAAAAAACAACCAGAGACTTAATTAGATGTTTTATGAAACCATAAAAATTCAATAAGACTGTAGAACAATAGTTCTAATGAGGAATTACAGGTACCACCACCTTAATCTTGCAGGTGTGCAGCAAGAAATTTTAAAGGTAAGAGAAATTCCATACTCTGTATCTCATATTTATGCCTATAAGAAATGGTACAGCTAGTAACATTCCAGACTCTTTTTGAAGACTCTCTTTTTTGTGGCATAGAAACTGGGAAATTTAGCAGAATGGTTTCTATGGACATGGTTCCGATTTGTTGAAAAGAAGCTGCTTAAGAAATTTGCTCTCTCACTCTAAAAAATTAAAGTCAGGGCACAAAATGGCAATATTGCTACAGATTTCAAGGGAAGAAATAGTGGGGAAAAAAAAAGAAAATGAGAAAAAGAGATACAGCTAAAAGAACTTCCATTCCATTCTTTTCGTCTTGCAAAGCACTTGTTATCATTTGAGAAAGGTGGAAAACTAAGATCAGAATAGGAAACTTTTGGTTATAAAAAATAAATCATCATGATAGAAATTGGTCAAATAAAAAAAAAGTACATCTCAAAGTCTCTTCTTACAAACTGAGAAACAGTTCAAAACACTTTCGATCTTAAGTGGAATATATCTTTAGGAAAGGTTAAGAAGTTTGGTTCAAATTCATTCTGAAGCCTACAAAAAGTCTCCCAGAACCTAATTTTGAGATTGTTCCAAGTGAAAAGCTGTTAACTGGGATTACTCTTTTTTTTCCAGTCAGCAGACAGTGAAAAATACAGAGCAGAGGAAAGCAGCACAAATGGTACCCTGTATGCTAACCAGGCAGAGTCAAAGAGCTTCGCACCTGACCAAATCCTCCTGAATACACTTGGCTGAGTTTTGCTTTGAGGGGAAAACCCTCATTGAACTGAGTTTTGTTCAGGTTAGAATTTTCACACAGCTTTTACTGTTAAGACATTACATTTAACCCTACCACCTAGGGGATATGAAAAGAGTTTGTCAGACTGTTTTATACAGTCTGGATGTAGGAGAGATTGTAAAAGGGGGTAGGCATTTTTACTTTCTATTTTCCCAGACAAACTGACTGCTAAATCTATTTTACTGAGCAGCTCTCCATACCAATATATCAGTGGGAAAGGCTGCAAAGAAATGTAGAAACAATCTATGACAGAGGCCTTCATTGCTGAAGAAGAAAGATGTAAGAAACAATAAAATGTGGTCTAGCTCCTGTGCCTGTAGGAGAGATGTTTCCCTGGAGAGAGTTTGAAAGTAATTGCAAGGCTCAAATGACCTGGCAGGTGGTGTGGTTTAATCCCAGTTGGCAGCTAAGCGTCAGGTAGCCATTTCCTTACTCCCGCAAGAGCAGGATTGGAGAGAGAATCTGACAAGTAAAAGTGGGAAAACTCATGGGTTGAGTTTGGAATATCTCTTTGGTCAATGAGGGTCAGCTGTCCTGGATGTGTCCCCAGTCACACAAGGGTGGGGTGAGGTGAGGAGCAGAACTCTGTGCAAGCACTGCTCAGCAACAACTAAAATGTCCCTCTGTTACCAAAACTGTTTCCAGGCCAGGATAAATCCAAAACACTGTCCCATATGCTGCTATGAAGAAAATTAACTTTAACCTAACCAAAACCAGCACAGCAGGTACGAAAATCAAAATGAAAATGTTCCAATGCTGAGAAGTTTATTTTGTTCTATATGAAGACAAAATGAGTGTTTTTCAAAAAGTTTCAGGTGAAGTTAAGGAGAGACTGCTTGCTGCAAGACCAGCACTCTGCCTCATACATGTTGTGAAAGGAAGAAATCTCTTGGTAGCTTAAAAGAAGATACAATAAAGACATGAACTATACCTTATTTCTTGAAGATGAAATAAAAGGCCTAAATGCAACATATTGCCCATCTCCCGCACTTCTGCCCCATTATATGAGTTAAAAGACTGTACAATAGAAGCTAACCCTCTGCCCCTATTCCGTGATGAAGAGTTATTTACGTTACTGCTACTAAACATGTAGTAAATTAAAGATATTAAGGTAGCCATATCTTCCTTGCGTATAGATTTTCTCATAATCTGTCTTGGGTTTAATTGAACAATTTTCTCTGCTTTGGTATTGCAGATTTTCTGAATAATAGAAGTAAAGAGAAGTTTCCACAAGTATAAAATGCAGCAAACATGGTTTAAAAATTACGTTCTGCACAAATTTCCTGTTTTGAAAATAAGATCCAGTTTTCCATTTATCTGTTATACACATTGGTGAATATTATCCTGAATTCACGAACAACATAGCATTACTGTTTCATCACTGATCACTCTAGTCAATCACATGCAGTAAAACCTAGTGGACTTTAACAGTCAGATATGGTCAATGTCAATGGAGTTTCACCAGGATAAATCTGATAAAGAATCTTCATCGGACAAATAGTATTTCAATGCAGAAATTGAAATGCATCTGCACAAAATCAGAGTTGGTTTACTATCAAAAAAAAAGGCCAAATAGACAAATATTTTAGTTAATGGAATAACATTAATTGAGAAATAAATTAGTCATGATACATTTGCAATCCACCTGCATGCATAAAACATTAGGAATATTTTGAGTAATCAAAGCAACCATGTCTGTTTAATAGCTCACTTGTTCCAATTACAAGAATCTACCAAAAAAGGTAAGACCAAAAAAATTCTGTTCCTGTGTACTGTAACATTTAGTGCTCTGCTAGGTGCTCCATTTTTTACAGATCTCTATATCCACAAAATCTCTTGAAGTATTTGCAGCCATTTTTTGTTTCATATGCAATATTCCTGAAGCCAATGCAAAAAGGAGAAGGGTTGGTGGTTTTTTGATGTCCTTAAAAAAAAAATCCAACAAAGTACTAGGTGTGTAAACTGGTCTTACAAACTCACCTTATCTACCATAACCAGGTAAAATAAGAAATGCTATCACTTTTTTACTAAATAAGTAATTTCTGAAAATTTGAGAACATTGCTAACAGTGACCATATGAATACTGCATTCATTAAGACATATTAGGAATAATATGTGCATGAGACACCCATTCAGGAGATGACTCTTCAATTTCCTGACAATTGTATTACTTTAAAGAATATTATTCAAATTTTTAATATACCTGTCTCACAGTTTTAGACTTATTTTCAGTAAAAAGGGAGTCACCAACCTCTTTGAATGCTCCCTCCCTTTCTGAAGTTGATCTTACCATGGCTTTAAGCCATCAGCATTCAGCTGAGTTGGCTAAAGACTACTCAGGTATGCCTTTGCATGCTGTAATTACACCCCCTCTCTGCAATGCAGACCCAGGTATGAAATAAGCAAAATGAACATGCTCCCTACACATCTTGCCTCCAGCTTTTCTCCCCCTAGGAAGTATTTGGATTTAGTTTCCTCCTAATTGCAAGTCAAGGTTACTTTTCTTGCAATTCTTACACAAAGGTGGAAGGAAGATAATGTAATTTTACACCTGCTGCAGGCGATCCTGTGTGTTCAACAGCTCATTTGTTCAGCCATCCAGAAAGATTTCAGCCTTATTTGACCTTATCTAGACCTCAGTCCCCTTTGCCATACCAGAGACATGGGTTGTCATTATGTGCGCTATCCCAGAGTACACAGTGGCATTTCTGAACCTAAATACACATGTGGGGCAAATAACATGCAGCATAGGAGTTTTCTCAGAGACTGTTTGATACAAGAACACACCTTTATAATTAATTGACGCAAAAGTTAGAGGGGAAGGAGTACAGTGTTTGCTGTGTCGACCTTGTCTCTGGTCATAACGAACCCAAAAGCCATTGCCACAACCACTTTGGTGAGATTCTTCCCATAAAAATATGGTGACACACATTCTGAAGTCAGGCATGTCTGTTTGACAAAAAATGTGTAATTTCCTTACTGGTCATAATCACAACTCCATCCATATTATAGCACACTGATGAAGGCTTTTGTATATCCAAACAATGTATATATTAAATATACATATTATATATATATTTAATATGTACATATTAAGTAAATAAATGTCAATGTACCCTGGGTTAAGTACAGTTTCACAGAAACTTTATATGCACAGATAGGAGTTTTACAGTATATTTCTTCAGCTTGCTTTCATCCCAGAGGGGAACTTTATAAGTGACAGTTAACCTGTTTGAAAATAGAGATTTTCAATACCAAGTGTCACCAATTATTTCTACAAGGCTTTGATCACCATTCTTGGTAATACATAGAAAGATGCAAATCTTCCGATTGCCATACCTCTATTTTCAGACTGAATGAGGATTGTTCCAGTTAGCAAACAAACAAGCAATTGGCAGCAGGTTTAAAGACTAATTCATCTGGCAGTTCTACCTGAGCAGCCATGAAATGTCTTCTATCACTGTATCCTTTGCTCTAGCCAAAGAAAATCAAGCTGCAAAAAAATTTCCTCAGATTGCCTTTAGAAATTCAATAACTTTTTGTGCAGCTTTTATTTTTATACTATGGAAAAAAAAGGCAACACTAAACTGAAGAAATGCCGTGATCTAATTCCAAATCAAGTGCCAAAACTCTAAATTGGTCTAGGCTGTACCTGTAACAGACTCTAAATGCAACTTAGCTGCCCTTTTATTTCTTTTTTCTTTTCTTGAACAAACTGCCATTTACTCAAGGTATTCCCTATTTTCTAGAATTAATGAAGATGCTTTTGCATCTGCTGTAGTGGTCCTCTGAGACAGGGGAGGTAAGTGAGTGTATATTAACACCTGACTGAAAGAGAAGTAATTCCTCTCTTGCTATGGAAAACCCAAAGCTGCACAGAGGGTAATGCTTTTGCAGGCTCTTGGCAGTAAACTCAGTGACCTTCCACCTCTACATCACCAGCCTTATTTCTTGCAATTCTTTACATAACCAAAGACTGGTAATAAGAAATTCTGGGAAAACACTGGATGACTTTCGAAGAATATTTTAAGTTGCAATACCAAGAATTAATTTCCTGACAGGATTAACAATAGCTGCATACTTTTAAGGAGAAATTATCCACCAGGGCCAAAGAAGAAAGAAACACAGTTGGTTTTCTCAGCTTTTCTGATTTTTTTTTTCTTATGAAATTTTCTTCTTTGATGAACCTTGGTTAAAATAATTTTATTGGTTAAAGACAGACAACCGGATCAACAGCAGTTATTAGGGAGCATGCTGGCCTGACTAACATCTTATTAACCCACAGAATTATTAGTCTGAATTGGGGGCTTATCTACTTCCTCAGTGAACAGTCCAGGACTGCCTGACGCTTGGTTTTCTTTCTAAAGCAATGCTGCCCCCATCTGGAAGTACTACTTGGAATCTACTACTGGTTGCAGCACTTGCTCTATCCATCCTAAAATGTACTAATGGTATTGATAAAGTTATTAAAACTATATCTTCCAGTATAACACACTTGAAAAATGCTCCATGGCTCAAAAGATAGCAATTCAAAATTTATATACAAGTGCTTAGACCCATGGATCTGAAAATCAAGATTTTTTTCTTACTGGATACATGCACACTAATTAAGTATATGGTGAAGGTACTTTGGATTGTGTTGCAGAGAAGCAATGCTAAATATTTTTTATTCCAAATTTTACTGAAAGCAGATTCTTCAGTATCAGAAGCAGGCTAAAAAAGCACAGAATGTAATTACCTTTGATGAAACATACATTTTATATATATGTATTATATTTGTATATATAGGTATATATGTATTTGTATAATCAATACAAAACCATATTTGTTGATATTTTGTGATCTCTTTTAGCATAATACACCAAATTCAATCAATGCATCATATAAGTCATTCATGGTCTAAAGAGTTAAGCATTATTCTCCCGGTTTTAGTTTCAGTGTATGAACACGACTCATTAATAGATGGCATGAATGTTTACAAAACATTTCATCAAGCATGAATTTATCAATTAATAACACTTCAATATATAGATCCTACTGTTGCATATGAACCTAATCTTTATTCTTATTTATGCCTTTTTTTTATCCTGCTTACCTCAACTTAAGAGCCATATACATTATCCACAGAGCCATAAGTATCTGTAGAGTGTGGTAGAAGAGACCCAGACTGGAGTTTTAAAGTCTCTGTACTGAAATCAAATTGAAAATGCTATGTTATACCTCAATGTTTTACTAACCAGACAAATAGGATTTCAGAGGAACATGGGACAAGAGAACAAGTGCAATGCAGCATTCATCAGGTCATCTCTCAAGTTGGAGAGTTGATCATACCTGCACTGTTCCACCAGGGGCCAGGGCTGCCCTATCATGAGGGAAGGAGAGCCTTGAGCAGCCCTCCTCCACCACTCGGACACAAAGCCTGCACCTTGCAAATGTCCCAGATTACATACTGAACAACCTGTCCCACTGCCTGTCCTGGGGCAAATAAACATTTAGTTTGGACATAGATGAAAAAAATACGTTATTTGACCAAGGTCTCTGTCTTTTCTGTGGCTATAACTCTTCAAAGTAGGATAATCACGCTATGCATTAAGTTGCAAGAGGAGTTCACCAGCGTGTTGTTTGAAATAACTCATTTATGTGCTGGACAAATATTTAACTACCTGTGTTGAGCATAGTGCATACTGCGTGAAGGGCAGTAAACAAGGAAAAGGTACAAAACCATGGTGATCTCTTGTGAAGTGCATACAGAGTAAAAGATCAAACTTGCTACAGCCATGGTCCACACTATCTCAGATAACTGCAGATTAACAAAATATTCCTTTACATTGACACCTCAGGTAAATATACAGATTCTGAGGCCATCAAGATAGATTTTTCCCGAAACAGTTACCTCCTTTTAACATATGTCTGACATCTCCTTTCTGATACAGTAAGCTCTGACAGAGCTAGCCTGAGAACAGTCTGTCCAAACTTGAACACCCATGGATAAAACTAGCAATTTTTTTGTATAAAACAAGACAGCAGAATACTACCTCTTGAATATTTTGTGCTGTGACTAAACCATTGTTAGAACATATTTCTTTTGGGTCTCATGCAAACCTGGCTTTTCACTGCACTACTAGTTCGTTTACTGTTATATTCTAAAATCTACATAAAGTTTATGGCCTTTTTACTAATACTATGATAAATATTGGGTACTGCATTATAAAATAGCAACAATTATAAAATAGCAAACAAATGATAATTTTACCTTCTGCTCTGGGCTGCTGTAATTACTTCCCTTAGGAGAACATCCTAGCCTTTTGTCACTTTGATAGCACTCTTATTCTCAGACAGGGACAGCAGAACAGCTAAAGGAGATGGATGTCTATGTAAAAAGCTTTTAATCACAGCTATGAACACACATAAAGCATCAGTGTGATTTTTTTTTTCCAACTAAGACATCTGTAGCTTCAAATCAGACACATTTTTAAATCTTACAAATACGCAGTGAGAGAATCTGAGCTCTGGCTCTGTTTTAGATTCTTCCAAAAAAATTCCTCAAATAAGCTAGAATTGAAATCATCAAAGAGCCAGCACCAATGCAGCAACAGCTCAGAAAAACAGTTTTCTGTTATATACAAAGTATGCTTACCCCTTGCCATAATCAGTGTGAGGACAAAATTAATGTGAATATGGATAAAATATAATAGAATCAATGTCTTTTTCACTTCTTGCCATTCTTCCTTTCAACAGTCCAATACAATTTACTCTAATATGAATTTTAGTGCCAATCTCTACTATTTAATTTTGCTTTGAAGGGGATTGTGAGGAGACTTGACACACACTTCAGAAATATTAGATATCATTTGATTGAATTCTGGCACCATAAAATTACACGTTGTTAGCAAAGTAATTATTCCCACCTTCACCCTCACCTCCCTTAAAGATTCTGGAGATCACAAAAAAATATTAGTGCAGAACTGTTGGAATCAAGATAAAACTATGAATACAAATCCACTTTCCATAAATTGTGTCAATCTTCATAATTTAATTACAATCCTTTTCTTTTATCATAGGATCATTTTCTAAACAAGATATAAAGCATAAAAAGCACAGGGTATATATAGCACCAAAATAAAGTATTTGGGAAATAAAAAGATTAATTTGCAGGGAGTTTATAAAAGATATCTGTAGAGATAGGGAACATTTTTCCCTGTAAGAAAGATTTATTTACTTACTTTTTTTGGATTCTATATATTACAGAGATTATTTTAGCATGGAAACACGGATTTTGAATTATACAGAAAACGAAGGTTTGAAAAAATCTAATAAATTAGCCACCTAAACATCACATGGTATGATCTGAGATAGTACATATTAGTCTAAGTAGGAACTGTAATATTACACATCCACAAAACTATGATTTGCCATTTCTTGGCTTCTGAATCCTTAACTGAGCAACTTAACATTATTTTAAGGTCAGCCACATTGTTAACATATTAATAAGCAAAGATCTGCCTTAACAAGTATTTCACCCTTTAACTGAAAATTTGGCTCATTGACTTCTTCTTTTAATATAATATAATTACTGCTTACAGGAGGGTCAAGTAGAGAAGAGATCGATTTGTTTGAACTCCATGCCAGTATTGCCACTCATCACTGTGGGCAGAATTTCATTTCAGGTCTGACAAATATTTTCAACAATTGCTAATAAATCAAAAGTAGTCTGAACAAGAAACTGAGTACTGTAATTAAATACAATTAAATCAACTGAATAGATTTCAATCAATAAATTAAATATAATTAAATCAACTAATCTCCATGAAAGAGAGTTGCTCCAAAAATACCAGCACTTGGGATGTCAGAATACTAATGGTTTATAACCTTTTGAGTAAGGTCAGAGGGGGACAGTCTTTGACATTCTGATTTCTACTCTAGTTCAGTTTCCCAGAAGAAAAGCATTTGTAGCTAATTACCAACCTCAGTCATATCTGCATATTACTTTTCTTAAAACACCCTTTGAAACACTTCTTAGAAGATCAAATACACTTTTTAGTTTGACCTGAATCCTGTAACTAATGCGCACTTAAAAGATACAGATTTCTATGACAATGACTTGGTCGTTTCTGATTTTATAGGTCTCTGAATTACAAGTGTGATGAAAGGATCTAATGGACCATTGCAGGTAAGGACTGGCTCCACTGTCTGTCCTATCCATTACCCCCAAGTGTGTAAACTTTCATCTTGTATTCCTTTTCCCTGGAGAGAGGCATTCTGTTATATCCGTGGCTGCACAACAAGACCACGAGTCCAGAGGATCAAATAAAATTATATGGAGTCCTTCAGCTTCCTACTTTTAAAATTAATCTTCTAATACTTTCCATACACTGAACAGTGGAACATGCCATTGGTGTTACTTCATAGGACTTCAGAATGGATACAACACTGCCTTTTCAAAACAACAGTCATGCACAGTTTTTTCCAACTGCCTAAACTGTATCAATGCGTGCTTAAAATACAACCTTTGATGTGTAAAATTATGCTATGCAATTTAGCAGCCTAAAGATGCTTTCTCTAAAAATCAATTTACCATAGTTCAGAATTTGTGACAAAATGTGTTTTCCTGCTGTGTCACCACAATGAGATGGAAAGTACCAGGTTAGGATTCTGGTTTATGAGTTTTAGATTCTAAATATCTATACAAATTTTTAATGTGCCTCCATGTAGATGATTTGAGGGAAAAAAAAAAAAAAAAAAAAAAAAAAAAAAAAAAAAAAGATGATCATTGGATGTTCCTCATCAGAATCTGAAAGTTTGGCACAGAAAAGCAATCAAATAGAAGGTGAAATTTCTGCTGAGTTACCTGAATCTGCAGTTGTGGGATTCTGCATTCACATATACTATCATTGTACAAAAAGCATTTGGTGAGCTGGACTCAGAACTATATTATTACATTATCATATGAGAATATCAAGGAAACAGTGGTATGGAATTCAAGATCCCTTGGTGTTTCCTCATAGGCCAGGACAAATTTTATCCTAAACTGGAAACTTTGAAATGTTTAAAACATCCTAAACTACACAGCTCCAAACTTGTCTTCTAGAAATTAGCTTGATATTTGCTGTGTGACTGTGTCAACTCACAGCCCAAATTAATCTGAGGCCAAAACAGCCTTTGATCCTGTCCACAGAACTGCAATAATAATTAACAGTAAAAAAAAGATTTCACATCTGTCCCTTCATAATTTGTTCTGTATCTTGTTTACAGAAGCCAAAGCAGTTAGCTGATTTAGAACTAGTGGATGAAGTAAATTTTCTTGGGTTTTTTTAACAGAAGAGCAAATATGGAAGGAAAATTGTGATACTTCATATCATTTTGATATCACTGCTAAAATTTAAAAGCTCTTCATTGATATTTAAGAGGGAATACAGATGAGAAAAGAATACATCCAATCAGCACTATAATATGAGATACCAGCCTTATAAGATTACATCCTGCCATAGTTTAGGTGAAAGCAATCAAGAAAAACACTCAGTATAATCTTGTGACTATGATCTTTTTACATTTTTATTGGGTACATAAACCAAAATTACTTTTGAAAAGGCAACACAGGAGAAGCAGGGAAAGATTTCCATCTGTCAGGCTCTAACTAGCTCTAATCATTCCCTTCTCTGAAAGAAAGAAGGTGTCTTCATAAAATAGCACATAAGTTGTCAGGAAGTCATTGATAGCATCATCCACATAAAGAGATGTACTTCAACAGTTTTAGTCTATGATGTTTTGCTCAGCCCTTCACACTGTTGTGACTTGGTTCCCCAATGGATAATGCCCTTTTGGGTTGCTGAAGTTCCAGATACTGCTCTAACATCTCCAACAGTGAAAAGTCACTAACATGTCCTAATGTATCTAGTGGCCTCAGCTAAGCAGGGCGTGTCAGCCCTCACTGTACCATATGATTTGGTTGGGGTTTCTTCTCTTGTAACAAGAGTGACCTTACAACCAAGAACCTGATAACATGTTTTGCAAGAAGCAGCATTTCAGCTGACAGCATCACACACTAGAACTGTCCCTGGATGCCCAGTATTTTGGTAGGACAAATCATAAGGATCAAAAAGATCTATTATAGTCATTTAGCACATTTGGTATTCTGAATTTATAGCTCAAATGACACAGAAGTGGCACTCTGGCATGGCATTTCTGGAATGTGGAAATAATCATATGAAGAACCATAGAGTAATTATGTTATAAGATGCACAAACACTTCTGTTTTAGATCAAGGCCTTTACCTTTCCTTAAACATGTTAACGTAGTAATTCTTTCTGATACTGAATCATGCTAAATATTAGTTTCACCCTTTGCTTAATGGCACCATTTACCTCCTTTCTGAGAACCTGGCCTGTCCTAGAATATTTCCATACTTTCACTTAGATTGGCTTTTTTCTCTACACTTTTTCTACAGCAGTTAATGTTATTCTATGATAGCATATCTTTCTTAAATACATTTTTGGCTTATTTTCAGCCCCAGAATATGTAATTTCATTTCCCGAAGCAATCCCATCTAGCTCAGAGGCATATTTAGTAAGCATGTTCTCCCACTGCACAAGCTAAGACACAAACACCAGTCCACGTTCAGTGTGAAAGCCATACATCCTTTACTGTACAGTGCATTGGTTTCTGCATGACTAGGCATATTTAGAAGCATTTCAGTTTCATTTGTGTTCAAGGTGACAGTTTAGTCATCAGATAGAAAGGTCTATGGAAAACTTCTCACACTTACTTTCCTCTGCTGCACAAAATACATTTTTCTCTCCCTCAGGTACCAGTCCTATATTCGGGCTTTGGTTCGCCTCTCTCACTTCTCACAGTGATTTGTCCAAAGCCTGGACATACATTAAAACAGGTTTTGCTTTCATGAATTGTGAAACCCTTTGCATTATTTCTTTAAAACTTCTTTTAATTAAATTAGCTCCTTTTTCAATTCAAAGATTTCATTCTTCTATTTTCCTTCCAAGTTTACAGCCTGATTTACTGTGCAACATGTGAATTCTCACTGCTTTTTTCCACATCTTGCCAGGATGTTCTGGCAGTCTTTTCTTACCATGGCGCTCCATTAAAACATGGTCTCAATTCCATGTTGGTTCCACCAACTTCAAAAACTTTGAGCAAGTCTACAATTGCAAAATATTTTCAAAGTTTATCCAACTTATTTCTCTTGAAATACATCTCTGCAAATTATTTCACAAAGTAGAACATGATTATCATTTCTTCACCACAGTTTGATAAATGGATTGCATGCCATTTTACTATTAAATAAATCAATTTCCAGAACTTCACTGACTTTTATCCTTGATCCCTCTCCAACTGTCTGTTAAGATTCTTGATTAAGATACTCCCAAGTTTGTTATTCCATTCTCTTTCCCATCTAACACTATTTCTACTTCAGACTCTGATGATGATTAAAGAAAACTCAGAGTCAGAATTAATACCAACAAATACTGTTACTCTACCTACACCGAAGCTAGCACACAGAGAATATCAGTGAAGAAACTAATGCCTCTAACCCCACAGCTGCCTAGTGTTTCTATACAGAATGTTCCTCAAACCTCAACACAAACATAAACACCACTTTCAAATAAGCTTCCTTCAAAGATAAGTCAGTCAGCCAGGAAAGCCAAAAAAAAACCTGATACATCTTTCAGGCCCCATTCCAACATACTCACCAGCACTGCTTATGCAGTATGATGGATTGACTATGTCTCTGACTTGCCTCCAAGCAGATCTTAACAAACTAGGAGAGATTTTCTGCTGGCACAAACCCCGCCACTCACTTTGTTGGGGCCTGTGCAACCGCTGCAATCACACACTTGCTGTAATCATACACTTCAACATTCTTACAGAAACTCAACAACAGTCCCAGAACAACAAGCAATGCAAATTGCCTTATTTCTCTTTAAGATCATCGCTTCCAAGTTGTGCACGGGAAAAAGCAGAATTGTATTTTTTTTTTGCTGACTTTTCACTCTAAGAGGGCATGCTGAGCAGCAAGTCCATTTTAAATGATGCTTTTCAACAGACAGTTGCAGCTTTTCAGCAGAGAGTGGCACTTCAAATGTAGGTCAACAGAAGGTAAGAGGGAGAATCACCACTAAGAAATGAAAGCAGACTAGATTTTATTCATTGGGATTTCTAGACTCTAGGTAACTGTAAATATGATGTGAAATTATAGAAAATAATGAAAGGAGCATTAAAAGTTTTTGGACTTTGAGCAATAGAATTGCTTATACAGGAATGTTTCAGCAGTAAAACATCTATTCTATTAAAATGTGTAGCTAGCTACTTTTTTAATCCTTTTTAATAGTCTACTGTCGTTCAAACACCTTTTTTGCTGATCTTAGAGTGCTTAATTCATCCTACTGAACAGCAACATAAAAAAAAGGCTGTCTGCCTCAGGAAATATGAAAAATATTGTCCCCTTTCCCTAGGAAAATTTGCAAAATGAGAAGCATCCTCATCAGCGTTCTACAAACAAGTGACAGAAGTTAACCTGCATCTTCTCCTTCAATTATCTAAGCTAAGAAACCAAGTTCCTAAGCACATAATTATTAAAAGCAATGTTAAAAACTGTCTACTTAAAGGGACAGCATGTGCTATAACACTAACTCAGGAAGATGACTCTGACCTGTTTCTGTACACCCATACATTTTAAAGTTACACTGGAGACAAGCAGCTAAAAAAATGCTCCTTGTGTTCAATGCCTTAATGATACTGGTTCACATCCTGGTCTACAGGCTCACTGGTTAACTCCAAATATCATTATGCATCAGATTTCCATGCCTTGTAAGGAGACAACAGTACCTTTCTCCATTGTTTTGGTTTTTCAATTCAATGCTATTATCTGAGCAAATACAATCTCTTAATGTATACCTACAACAGTAGAAAGTTAAAAAACATGCAGATGTCCCAATGTCCTCTGAATTACACAAAGAAATACATTGTAATCGTTTAAGTACATTCTATTACGTTCAAGTTCTCTTCCTTGTTATATTGCACTCAACCCATACTGATGTGCTCACTGCAAGGTGTAACAGAGCTGAGTCAGAAAATAGCACCAGCAGTGCTTTGAAGGGAGCATCTAGTCCACATCCTTGTCCTAAACCAGGATCAAAAATACCTGAACCATTCCAAGATGCATGTTTAACCTCCTACATCCCCCTAAGGGTCCAGAGCTCTCCCAAACAGTCTATCCCTTTGTTTCACATCTTACAACTAGAAAGCTCACCCCATTGATTAGCTTACACTCTCACCACTGCTATGCAAGTCACAATGAGGAAAAACAGAGTAGGATGTTAAGTGGCAGATACATTGAAGGAAGCTTTAAATGTGAGTGCTTAGCCGAGAATTTTCCTCTTAGTAGAAAATTTTCATGTCATTTAAGCAGGCTTAGGTTCACAGCATTCAAGTCATACACACACCCTTGCTTTACTCCCACTACAGATTTGTAGGCTTCTTGTATCCTTGCCAACCTGCACTTGCCTGGACAAAAATAAAAAAAAAAAAATTCAAAAAATATAAAGCTAATTAATTCCTGAGAATCTAGTAAAGAAATAACTAGAATTGTTCAATATAAAACAGTAATATAAGGTCCAGATGGACCTTCAGCTATGAACTTCAACGCATTGTGAAAACTGAAAATAGGTCATGAAAAAGAGATCCTCGTTTAGAAATTTTTACTGGGGCAGCTCAGAATCAAAAGAATCTACTCAGACTCCAAATGCCACAGAACAGATGCTTGGAGAGACATCCTGCATCAGTGTTTCCGTAAAGTAGACTGTTGACAACTAGAATGTTTTTTCATGTGAGGAGGAATGAATGATTAAATCCAGAAGGTGTTTGGTGCTTTGCGTTAGGAAGAACTAATTTAAATCATCATGGACAGTAAAAAACCTGGCAGCCCAAAAAGCACTTAATAAGCCTCAGAATTTTAGCAAAAAAACCCAAAAAAACCAAAAATAAACACATTTTGCTGCAGAAAAAAAAAGTAGCTAACATTGATCCTGGTAGTTTTAGTAAATGTTTTATCTTAAAGTCAGTGCAATGCTTGCAGGTACCAGACATTTTTGTACATAGCTGTTGTACACAATTGTTGGCAGTATTTTTTGTTGTTTTTAAAGCAGAATTAGATTTACCACTATCCCCAGCTCAGTTCTTATAGAAGCGGTACGGCAAATGGCCTTTCAGCGTAGAAACATAAAACCTACAACTTTGTATGTAGCAACTTTAATCCACACAAAGCCAAAAAATCAATTTTTAATTAGTGAAATAGCTTGAGAAATCATGTTCTTATACTATGTTTTTGATCCTGTGGAAGTTAAGAGCAAAAATACCATTGACTTCAAAGGAAGTAAGATTGAACTTAGGCCCTTTCCCACCTAACTTATCTAAGGCTGGGTCTTAGTGAAGCAAAAGCTCAATGTGCTTTTTTAGTCATGTTTACTCAGCTGAATAGGCTTGATATGATAGAAAAATATCGTTCAGGAACAAGCTAGAAAACCTAAAGCCACATTAGTTGACCAAAGAGAAGACTATTTAATTATATTCAGTTCATTCAATTTTGCTCACAAGATTGAAGGACAGACTCCTATTTGCTTATGAAGCAATACCCTAATTGTTTAACAGTGGCAAGTCATGTTCATTCACTAGAAAAGAGAGTGACGGAAACACAGCACAGAAAGCTATTACTTATATATTGTACCCAGAAAGCTATTCTGGCCTTCTATACAGCCATGCATTTTTTTCATCAGCATTTCACAGTGCACAGCAAAAACAAGCTGTGTTGAATAAGGGAGTCTATGGATTATTTATAATTTTGGTTAAAGACTGAATTTCCCGCACTTTTAAAACTACAAATATTACTTTGCTCAGAGTTAGTGGACTACCTTTATATCTCCATTTTGGATCAGGAATTTGAAGAGTAGCAATTTGACAAAAAGTAATATTTTAAGATACCAATAAGAAGAAATTAAGTAAAATAAGTAGTCATAGTATTCTCCAGGAGGCAACCAAGACTCAATCTTCTTCTATTTACAGTTAAATACCCAGTAATTTTTTGCAGGAAGAGCTACCCAACTTGGAGGAGAAATCACATGTAAGGGGAAAAGAAAACCTTTTGGGGAATACATATTTTAGGTAATTCAGACCAAATAAAAATAATAAATGGTGAAGAAACAAACAAAGCGTACACTGGTTCTTACCATTTTTCTGGATCTGCATGTACCAGCAGTACTTTCTCAGAATATTGTTTTGCAAAAGACAGAATTACTTATCTTTAACTTTCACTAATCCACTAAGTACAGAAAACAGTAAGCAAAAGCTCTGCAAAAGAGCATGCTTCAGTAACTAAGACACTGGGAGGAAAGGATCAGCACTGGTCCTAGAAGCCTGAGCAATTAAGACACTCCATTTCTCTGCTGATGCAGGAAGCAGAGTATAGGGAGTGTAAGTGGCAGGGGTCAAAAATGAGATTGTGTTGGTACATATCTAAACCACAGAAACAAGCCCACATACATATGGATGCTAAATGCAGGTCTCTGGGGAGAATTTTGTCTGTTTACCCATCCCTTTGGAGGCCTGGATAGAAGGCAAATAAACCTTTTGAGGAGAGAGAGGGGGAGGAAAAAAAAAAAAGCTTAAAACTCTAAAATTCGAGTTCAAGACCACCAAATACTTTTGGTGAAAAAAAAGATAAAACAGCAAACCAAATACACTTTCTTTAAAGAGACACTGAAGTTAGGGTTTAAGTAAAAGTTTCTTTGGAAAACAAAAAACTCACAGGAAACTGAGGAAAACAGTCTCTCCTGTACTTCTGTGACTTAAATCTAACGGCATGCCTTTGGGAAGCAAAAAGGAGAAAAAGACTTTATAGAAACTGCAAAACCATAAAAAGCAGAAGTTATCATGCTACTTGAAAACAATCATCATGGGGTTGTTGTTTTGCTTTTGGTTGGGTTTGGGATTTCGGTTGTTTTTTTAAACAAAAAAAACACACTGAAGTTCCAAGCAATAGTTAACATCAGAAAGATGATATTGGGAACATGAAAATTAATTATTATGAATTTAATAATCCTGTCCCAATATTCCCCCTCTTTTCCAATAGCTTTTAGACAAAAGTGGGAACCACTCCATAGAGGATTAATGTCAGCATTAGGATTACTTTCTCTGTTTATAACTATCACATTAAAAATAACAAAAGAAAAAAAGGAGGGAGGAATTCAGGAGAAAAGAAAGAATTTGCTTCTTCCCATCTCCCTTTCCAATCTCTAAGATGAGAAATTGTATCAAATAACTGAAAATCTTTAGGAAAAAAAAGTCTGGTTCATGAAGTAAAGGGACACAACTCTTTCCCCTGGAGCCAAGGAGGACTGTGGTCAAGGCACACTGAGTTGAGCCTCCTAAGACTTTATCCCCAGCTTTGCTAGAAACATTTGTGCACTGATTCCAAGGCAATTATTTCATCTATCCATTCCTATTTATAATCCAAGCTATTCAATAGAGTCTGCTACAGAAAAGCTTCAAGTCCTGTGCTGCAATGATGAACCTGTAGCAGTTGAAGAGCTGGTGTGAGATGAATATGGACTGGGGTTTAGAGGGTCATTTAAAAAAAAAAAAAAAAAGGAAAATTGAGCTCTAAGGAAATGTATATCATTCTACTGCAGTCCACCAAACAGTAAACAGCAGAATGATTTTAATTATAATTAGGTTTAAAAAGGGTATTTGTTTCATCCTCTCCTGGTTCAAAGCAACAGAAATATAAAAAATATATTTTTATATAGGCTTTGTACAAGGATGCATTTAATATTTTTTCTTGTCAGAATGAAAAGGCAGTGCTGTAGCCACTCTGGTTACACCCATGTCTAAAGAGTCAGTTTATTATGATAATTATTCTAATATTGAAGCAGTGCACCCTACAAGACATATCATAGAATGACTTCTGTTTGTTGTTGTACATTTAAACAAAAGATGTGTCAACTCCTATACAACCAGAACAATGGCATCATTTTGTGATAAGCATGCACAGTTTTGTAGCTCAGAAATATTTTTGGTCCATCACCACTCACAGCAAGGAAAACAGTCCTCCAGATATTCATGTTTCCTTAAAATTGATTGATCATAATTCATGCTACTTCAGGGAAACAGAGAAGCTTGACTTCACAGAGCATTGTATGGGGATTGCTAGTAAATGATACAGATAAGGTACTTCTTATTTTCATACTCAAAGGATGAGAATAAAACACAGACAGTGGGATCAGAGAGAAACTGATTCTTGTGCCAGGAGAAAGATGGAGCAGTTCAGAAAAGAGTGATGTGTCATACACACTCACTTTGAGAGACTAGTTTTTCTCAGAGCCCTCACTATTGAAACAGACCTATAGGCTAACGTTGATTGGGAGTATATACATTATCATGCTTGATATTATTTAACAAGACAAACACAGAGGAGGTGTAGAACTATGCACATGTGTATCATCATCAGTGACAATAATATATTATTTCTAGCTTTAATGTGACAAATCCTATTCTAGCAGTCTTTAAACAACTGCTAATAACATTTTATAGTTCAGTCTACTCTGCATTACAGTTTACCTAAAGCATATGGTACTCTTAAGGTAGCAAGTCACTGTTCTTAAGCTCTAAGCTGTGGTTTCTAAGTTATGTGCTTTAGCAGTTCAGTTTGTCCTTGGGATGTATGTCTCTTCAATAATAGTAAAACTACGAATTTTCAAAGCTAAATGCATTTTAACTGAAGTAGTTAAGATTATGTTACACAGCCTCTGTACATCACACAATTCATCAGCTTAAAAGATCTTTTGTTTCCATAGCTTTAAAGACTACCAAATCCATCATCTCCTTTTTTGCGCTGGTAAAATAACCCCCAGTGCTGCATCTGTAAAAAATACTGTACTGTACTGCATGGGGAAGACTTCAGATGTTCCCTTCCAAATTAGCTGAAGATGCATGAAGTAAAAAATAATAATAATAATAAAAAAAATCTATAAATAGACATCAGGCTAATAGTTATTACAGTCGATAATTTAGCATGATCTGCATGACAGCTTCAACCTCCAAAATAATTTAGCGCCTTGAGCTGAGATTAAATGCAGAACATTAATTTCTCCCTCTGGTTGTCAAGCCAACCAAGAGGCCCGTCAAATCTATTTAAATTAAGCCTGCATCATGTAATGATATTAAAGGGGATAAAATATTAATATGGGTCCGTGATAGAACATTGGACAAAATAGCTTCAGTAAGGCAGCTTTAATTTACTACACCAACAATCTGTCTTTATGCTGAAAGCAGGATTTAAAGGTCCAAAAGAATACACATTTGAGTATATGCTCATTTATAAAGTGTTACTGATTTTCAGTTCCTGAGAATATCTAGCAGTATTATGTAGAAGAAAAAAAAATGTGGTTCCCAATATAATCCTAGTAATGCAGAGAAAAAATAATATTGGACCAAAGTCATCATTGTGTCTGTGCATGTGACCCATAAGCAGATATTATTTCAGCAATAGCAGTATGGCTGTCTCCATTATTACTAGCAATGAATTTTCCTCCTTCAGCTGAAGGATTATAAATGTCATTCAAAACTACAATATTTCATAATATGAAAATGAATTGAAAGGGTAGGTAGACTGCCAGACCAAAGACAACTCTAAATATTCAGGTTACAGGTGGTTTAACAGAGCAGATTTCTGTTGTCAGTACAGAACTACTCATAGAAAGAAAAGAATAGTAAGATGGAACAAAGTAAAACAAATTTGTGCAGCTTTCCATCAAAAATAAGAAACCTAAAACCTACATATTCAGACATATTTAACTTGCATGATAAATGGGATTTGTCATATTTACAAACAATATCACAAGCATCCAAGATATATTCAATATCACATTCCTCAACTCCCTTGCAGTTACCTTTTTTAATTTTTAACTTTTTAGATAATTTACTTTTCTAACCTTTGGGACCCCAACAAGAATGAAAACTCCAAAAGGTATCCTGTGTCAGCTAAATTCAGAAGCAATCCTGCACGTTGCCAGTTTGCAAAGACATTGCTGATAGGTGTCAAAAACTGGATCAAGGCCCAAGTTCACTTTATTAGGAGTAAATATTTTTATTACTGTTTGTTCATATGATGAACCCTAACCCTAACCCTCTGCAAAATCTTGCTTCCTAGAAGAACTGAAAGATTAAACAGTGAAGTCCTGATCTTAATGCTCTTAATTGCAAATGCACTGAGGTCCCTGTGTCATGCACATGTGCATAATTACAGTACAATCACACAACTGACATATATGAAGCTCTCGGCAATGTAAGACCTACAAATAACAAAAAGAGAATGAATGAAAAATATATGTAAACACGGCTAGGAACTGCACAGCATGTAAGGAAAGTGATTGAAATTTCCTGAGGCAGAGTGAGCACAAGAGGATGTTTTGGTGGGGTTTGAACTGTATTTGTGGCATGGCTCCAAGTTATCACCCAAACACGAAATTTCTTTCACAAAGCCTGTCCATCAAGCCCAATCAAGGTTGTTAATTATGTTTAACTGAGAACCAGTAACTGTAACAGACTAAAACATTGGGCTGTCTAATATTTCTTAAACACACATTCAATGCAAGCTCATTCAGCCTTAACACGTTACATGCTCAGAACAGATAAATGAGAGAGCTCAGGGTACACTGAAAACCTGACAAATTCTCTGCCTAAATGTCTGCTGTATAATAGTCCCTATGAGTATTTCACTAGACATGCCACAGTCTGTATCAGTTCTCATATCAGCATTTTTTTTAAGTGTTCACCCATACTGCTCAGAATTTGTGACATGCACATGCCACGACCATGTCACAAACCCCTGAACAAATCCTTTCACACACACAGGAAGAATGCAATGTAAGTGGTTATGAGCATGGGAAAATACATTATTTATGCCTGAGCTGACAGCTTTGATCCAAATTTTAGTTTCTACCAAACGAGGTCTAGATTATACTAACCTTGGCAATGCAAGAACAAAGCATTTACAACTTTGACTCCATGTTCCTCTAATGACACTATTATGTTTTGGAAAGTATTGGTCTGCTAGAAAACCACCTGCTAGCCACTGCTTGTTTCATGGGATGGAGAGGGCGTAGGTCATAATTTACTAAGGATTCTCCTTGAAGTACAAAACAGCATTTCATCAGAAGACACATTGCTGCTTAGACGGTAGAGTGAAACTAAATAACCTGAATCTATTTCTCAAAGCAACTTTTCCTATTTCAAGGCTGGTGAAACTGATAAATACTGAGCAACGTGTAAAAAATACAGAAGTTTTATAAGTCAGATGTGTTGGGACTTGCTATTTGTTTGCTGATAACATTCCTTCTCTCTTTTTGTAAGCTAACTGTTCTGTTTTGTTGCCTGCCTATCCACCTATATTTCGTATAATGCTCCTTTTGTAGTGCTTAGCATCTCTTATTAATAAATTAAAATTAAGTCAGCTATGGAACGTAAAAGGTGCAATAAGCTTGTAGTGACAGACACATAGACATAAAAGAAAAGTTAAATTAAAAAAAAACCAAAAACCCAAAAAAAATCCCCNGGGGGGGAGGGGGGTGAATTAAAAAAAAGTCAAGGATGCATGTAAAGATTTCTAAGCTTTCAGATACTATGTTCAGGTCAGAGGAAATACATGCATTCACCACTGAATGACCCCAACCTTCTCCAAATGCTTACTTCACCCTCACACTCTGAGGCAGAATATAGTCCGTAAATACTGTTAACATTATGTGACCTTAAGTTATACATTCTAACTCTTGTGTAAAGACCATGACATACCTAAATAGCAAACAAACAAACAATTGTCAATTTGTCAATTTGACTTCATCACTAACCAGTAAGTGGGAAGGATCCTTGTAATTTTCTGATTAAGTTCTATTTAGCAACTTTTGTTCTATGAGTATAGTTCCACTTTGACTGAACTTAAATTTGAATATCAGCATTTAATCTCTGTGAGTGCTCTCCAATCCCAATGCCACATAAGAGAAGCACAAAGCTGCACAGTTTGCACCAACACAGAGTGCCAAGTTGTGTCCCGAAAGCCACCAAAACAGGACTAGAAGAATCACAAGTTGCAACAAAGCACTTTGGGCATGCAGAGCATGGAACCAGTGAACTGCAGTAAATTGTTTGGTGAAAGACTATGGGTTTAGTCTCAAAGTTTAGCAAATTCTTGAGTTTACATATTCCATAAGCAATTACTGGAGTGTTTAGGCTTGCAACATTTACAGAAGATACAGATTCTTTTTTCTGCACCTTCTTCTTTTGGAAGATGTGAAATAGATCTTGACCTGCTTTATGTCCTGGGTGATTTCTGCACATTTTAGTTCGTCTATTCAGGTATGATTCCAGGTTCATCATTAGGGCACCTCTGCACATTAGGAGCATTGCTGATATGTTGCTGTTCCTTTTTTTCTTGGAAGAAAGACAAGAGCACACATTTAGAATTTCTTCTTATTACACACTGGCACCAAAGAAATATTTTTTAAAAGAAGTGAGTTTTATACTAGGATCTTAGTGGCAGTGAATCTGCAGTTGTCCAAAATCATGTCAGCAATAAAATGCATCAACTGTCCTCTTAAGAGATTTGATGTTTTTGTCATGATCTATTGCAGAATTTTATGTCAGTTGGATACCACAGCAAAGCACTGCCTCCTTGGACATATTGCTGCTATGTGCTTTGAAGAGAAGAATTAGAACAGTGAATATGACCTCGTGTCAGAGGGATACCTAGAACAATACGTTCAGGCAAAGAGCTCAAATCACTATAAAGTACCAAAGGAAACAACTACTGCAATTCAAAGAGCTGACACTTTTCTGAGCATACCTGAAAACAACAGCCATCCTAAAGCATGACAGATTATCTGTACCCTTTGTTCTATGCTTCCCTCCAATATGAAATTAAATATCAAGAGACTCAGAGCTGGCAGAAAGCCAAGACCAACTTGAATGGAGGTAGCTAAGAGCCACATTGCTTGGATTTATCCAAGACCAGCACAGTTAATCTGTCCTGCTCGTCCCTTTGGAGGCAATGACCAGGAAATAGGGAAATTTCCCTATTCTGAAAGCAGAATGGAAAGGCAAAAAGTAATATCTTTGTCTGTATTTTGAATTAGCATCACCAAATGTAAATAATTTTTATCTTTCATTTACCCTACACATGCAATTCCAGGATCAGGAAACAACAAAACACAGGTGAGCACAGTAAAACACTTCTCTGTCTAACAGTAAATGAACCACGCTGTGTCACTTTATTTATAATTTTTTCCTATTTAATTGCCATAGAACATCAAGCTTTATTAAATACTCTTCAGGTTACTGGAACAAAGTCTCTGTATAGGAGAAGTAGAAGAATCTGAAACAGAAGCACCAAAGAACAAAAATGGCAGTAACACAGCAGTGGACACAATTGCACCAGAACTGCACTCCACAAGTGGAGACATGTCTTGCTTCTAGCTAATCCTCTGTTTTTCTGACAATAAATAATTATCTAAACTGAATTTCCAAACTGAACTACTTGTGGCTAGTGCACAGTTTCTGATCATTCTCTAAATCTCTTCCTTAGACCCTGATTCAACAAACCATTTCAATTTCTGCATTGTATTAATCAAGCAATTATTCCAATAGCATTCCAACACTAAATATTTTTTTAAAAAGTCAGCAACAGATATCAAGTTATTTAGCTGTCACAATTTCATAATGCCACCAATACAAAACTGAAGTCAGTTGCTTATGATCCTCAAAAGAGTGCTTTCCCAAGACACACTATCAAAAGATTTACAGAACATATGACAGTAAAACGTAAGAAAAGCTGCCTAACCACCCCTTAAGCCTAAAAGGGAAAGAAGCTTCTAGTGATTACAGGGACTTTTAAACCACTCAGTCCTCTGAATATTTATTTTAGTGCAGCAGAAAAGCTCTACCTATTTCACTTCTTAGAAAAACTCAAAATCTACTGTTACCCAAACTAGCCTTTACATACTCAGGTACCACTTAAATTATTTCCACAGTATAAATAATTCATTATTATAAATTTTGAGAGCACACGGTCACTTTGAGAAACATAAATTCCAATATTTTGAGTCCATTCTGCCCTTGAGGTTTTCAGTAAGACATATGTTGGACCAAATACACTTCCCTAAAATACCATGATGCTACATGTTCTTACAGTCCAAGCAATTATGCTGTCATCAGTCATGCAGTTTTGGGGAGGGGACAGGTGATGCTTCATAGTAGTTTATTAATTGATTAGACTTCTCTGAAGTATTAGGACTTTTGGCTCTCCTTACCAGGTGGAAAAATCTGCTCTACTCCCCATTCTGTACAGGCAATAGTAGAAAACAGAAATGGTGTACTTGGAAACTTCTGCTATATATAGCACTTTACTTAGAGATACATCTCAAAGGTTTTGTAAAAAACATACTCCTTTTTTCCTGCCTTACGTATAGATTTCTTAATTTCAGTATTACTGAGCCCAGCAATTTTGTCCTCAAAGTTATATTAAATATAAGAGAGAAGATGTCACATACTTGGATAATTTCAATCAGAACGTGGTTTCCCACTGCTCACCTGCAACTGATTGGGACCATCTACTAAGAGATTCCACTCAATGGACTCCATAGATTTCATTTTTAGTTCACACATTTCTTTAATGAGACATTAATATGCCTTGGCTAAAGTATACAGAAAATGAAACCCAGGCTTTTAAGAATTTTATACACCTTCAGAATACTGCATGCTTGTTTGGTGTCTGTGGGCATGCAGTACTGCTTTGTTTGATGCCCCTTAAAATAGCAGACCCATCAAAGTAAAGGCTTACCACCTCCAAATTGCTTTCCTCACAAAAAAACCTGTTTCATCTTTCTGCTTTCAGTGGAAAGGCATTTTGCACTTGTTTTTAAGCCAGTTACCCCATTCAGCTTTGCTTGGAAAACAATCAAAATCAGGAAAGTTTATCTGTCTGTTCTATTTGATGAGTTAAGGAGAACAATTATACTACCTTATGAATACTGTAAGCAATCAGCTTGCCCAACACACACCAAACAAACATGTTTCAAAACCGTGCAGAATAAAGTATGGCTTCTGATCTATATATAGTGGCCAAGGGGACTCTTTCATCCTACTGTCTTAGCCAGTAACTCCCTGAAGAATGAAAATAGACTCAAGACCCGGCCCTAAATATTTTTTAAAACAAAAGAAATCTAACAGAAGATAATAAGAAAATATATCCCAGAACACATGTTGCACTGGTGCTTGCTGCAATTCTATGAAACAGAAAATCTAGAGCATGTTTTTGCTTACACAGCTGGTATTGATCCTTCATCAAACCACAGGGTCACATATCACATGTAAATGTTACAATTTTTTAGAGAATTTGATCAAGATACATTCAAAGTTCAAGACTCATTTCTGGGAAACTTAAGCTTCAGGCTGAGTTACAATGGTGCAAGGCCTGGGGAGTCACAGAATCACAGAATATGCTGAGTTGGAAGGGATCCACAAGGATCATAGAATCCAACCCCTAGCCCTGCACATGACCATCCCCAAGAGCTACTTGACAGTATCATCCAAACAGTTCTTGAACTCTGTCAGGTTTGGTGCTGTGACCACTTCCCTGGGAGCCTGTTCCAGTGCCCAACCACCCTCTGGGGGAAGAATCTCTTCCTAATATGCAACCTAAACCTCCCCTGACACAACTTCAGGCCATTCCCTCAGGTCCTGTCACTGGTCCCCACAGAGAAGAGATCAGTGCCTGCCCCTCCTCTTCCCCTCACAAGGAAGTTGTAATTGCAGTGAGGTCTCCCCTCAGTCTCCTCTTCTCCAAGATGAACAGACCAAGTGACCTCAGCCACTCTTCATATGGCTTCCCCTCAAGGCTCTTCACCATCTGTCTTACCCTCCTTTGGACACTCTCTAATACCTTAATATCTTTCTTATGTTGTGGTGCCCAAAACTGCACACAATATTCCAGGTGAGGCTGTCCCAGTGCAGAGCAAAGCGGGACAATCCCATCCCTTGGCTGGCTGGTGATGCTGTGCCCGATGCCCCCAGGACATACCTGGCCCTCCTGGCTGCCAGGCCACTGCTGACTCATATTCAACTTGACCATTGACCAGGATCCCCAGGTCCCTTTCCTTGGCACTGCTTTCCAGCATCTCATTTCCCAGTCTGTACGTACACCCAGGGTTGCCCTATCCCAGTGCAGAATCTGGCACTTTCCCCTTGTTGAACTTCATGTGGTTGGTGACTTGCCAGTCCTTTGATTTGTCAAGGTCTCTCTGCAGGACCTTCCTGCCTTCCAGTAAGTCGTCATCTTCTCTCAGTTTTGTGTCACCTGCAAACTTGCTCAGTATCCCTTTCAGTCCTCAGTCCAAGTCATTTATGAAGATGTTGAAGAGCACAGATGTCACCCTATAGGACCCCACTAGTGCCAGGTCAAATCAGCGCTCTGGACAAATGACTGGCAGCAGAAACAAGAATCTACAGGGTAAGAGGGGGTCGCTGAGCAAATAGACTCTGTCTAAACATGCGCAAAGCATCTGGTTGTTTTAATGCATATCAATGAGATATTTAATCCTACCATAATCTATGATTTCACCAGGATATTCAAACAACTCCTTTCCGAACAGGCTATCCTAGAAGGTACCTAGTTGTGCACCCCAAAACCGCCCTTCGTCTAAACCCACAACAATAAGTTGGGAAAAAAATCAGCGGAATCACTCAAACCCAATGTCTCCAAACAGAATTGATAACTAGTGCAGTCTGCCAGAATGAGCTCCTAAATTTTCTGACCTTTCCACTTTTACTAATCTATAAAATGGGGGTCATCATTCTGCCAACCATACAAGAAAAGATTTATTATTGCCTGTGACGTTATGGGAGGGGAAGACAAATACCTCTAAAAAGACATTTCTTTTACCGTAGCTATGGGGGAATTTCCTGTGTTCTCATAGCTTTTACTTTAAATTAAGAAGTAGCTATATTTTACAGTAACTATGACTGTCAGTTGTATCAGTTATTTCTGTTACTCACTATTAAAAGCATAACTCCTCTAAAAACAACTTGGTTTTTTTTCTCCCTAGAGAAGCCCGTCTTAACCATATAACAAATAGCTCTGAGCAGAAACTAATGATCTTCTATAGATTTGCGTCTCATGACTGATTAATATTTTTAACTGTATTTTAATAAAGCAAGGCAAAGTTTATACAGAGTGGTAATACCTTATTAGATCAACTGATACCACTGAAAGAGCAGCAGTTTTGAGTAAACAAGCCTTATTCAAGAGAATAAAGAATCCAATGAGAAAAGCATGCTTTACTGGGGATTATATCCTCTCACTTTTAATAAAGCACATGATCTAAAAATTTTAGATCATTATTAATAATTTCTCTTTATGAATTCTGTGGTAAAAAATAGGGCTGACTTGACACAGAACTGTCAGTTCCTAGGAACACAAAAAAATGTTTTCATTGCTTAGCTACCCTATTTCATGAAACTTGAAGGCAATCATTGTCTTCTAGCTCCTCACCCTGTCAAATGATTCAGTCAAAATTCTGGCTACCTTGGGACTGCAGGTCAAAGAAATCGCATACAATTCCCAGACAGGGAAATGCACTCAAAGCTGGCTCTATTACCACAAATATAAGTCAAAAGGCATTGACATTTCTAGGTCAATTATAGAATTAGAATCTGTACCTAAGCATGTAAAATTTCACAACTCAAATTACAATTCAGATATTACAAGCATGTAAAAAACAATCTACAGTGTAATGTAGTTCATTCTTAGTATTGGCAGAAAATAACTAAAGTAACTAAAATCAGTGGTAAGCTTCAAAACACTTTAATTCCATAGACAGTGGGGTCTGATTCAATACTGTTAGATCAGCAAATATAATTTTTGGTTTTGGCTAAGGACTACAGGATTCAGTTCTTTGCCACCTAAAGTGGCATCTTGAAAAATGATGTTAGTTTGGTTTTCAACCTCAGCTGACACAGGAAAATGCTAAGATGAATTACTAACACTTCTGCATGAGCTCTGGACAGGATGATGCAATACACTGAAACAACTCCAGCAACAAGAAGTGGCCCAGGAGCAAACAGCCAGCAAAAGCAGCCCCTGTAGCCCATAAGTGATTAACTGCCTGCTCTGATAAAATGGGGAAACTCTTTCAGTGGTAGGCATTTTCTTTAGAAACAAAATCCAAAACTTAGTTTTGAACAGAGTCTGCCTAATCTTCATTACTGCAGTTCACAAGAATAGGTATGCCTGTAAGGCACAATGACAGATAAACGGTGACACTGCAGTATGATCAGTCAAGGGAAAAAAGTGAAATATTTTAATGTGATTTTGAGTACAACCAGGCAACCAGTTCAAGGCAGCAAGTAGGTAGATTTCTCCTTAGAATATCTTGCGTAGCAAAGTGAAATAGAAAGGAATACGTTTCCTTTTATTTTTTCATGTTGTAGATTTAACTATCAGATGTAGACATTGGGATAAGTGAAACATCCCTCCTGCCAGACCACACAAATAAGAAGAATGGTCTTGAAAGAACCCAAAGTTATCAACAGCGGATGAAAAAATGAATCAAGGCTAAAATACCAATGAATCAGAATTGACAGGGTTGAAAGAAAAACAGCAGCTCTGTATATTCAGAAGACACATAACAATATAGATAGAACTTTGCCATAGAAGCTAGAAAAGAATGTCATTGTTTATACAATATCCTCTTTTAGTGGTAGTGCTTTTCCTCAATAGCAATAAGTGAAAAATTTTTCTCAGAGTTCTTTAAACAGGACTGGAAATCTTAGAACTAAGCCACAATATGTCCTTCCTAAAAACATTCCAAAGACCATGTTTTGTTCTTAGTTTCAGTGAAACTTGTATAGTCTGTGGTCTCCCAGCACTTTAACTAACCTTCACTGAACACAGGACTTCTTGCCTCATTTGTTTCACACAAATTAAACAAGCTATTTGGAGTTCAATTTGCTGTTGGGTGTTAAAACAAACAAAAGGAAAACAAAGTGAGGAGTCATTAATCATGTAAAATATGAGCAGCAGCTCTTGGATTTTTACTTCAACTATAAAAACAAATGGCTGTAATACTACTACAGCAAGTGTTCTTCTGTCATCAGATAGAAATTTATATATCTCCTCATATGTGAAAACAGAACTGCATTGTTCCTGCAGTGATATCACAAAAAGGGGTGAAAATTCCCAGTCATGGACAAGAATTCAGTAAGGCAGAGATTTTCATTATTCAGCATTTCCATTCAGGGTATTAACCCTTCCTATAATCCATACTACACAAAACCAAAGCAAGGCACGGTGACAATGTAGACAGTTGGGGTTTTTCCTTTCATCACAGGGAAAAAAAAAAAAAAGGTAATCAAGAAAGCAAGCAAGCACACAGACAAAAAGGGGTGCCTTCACATGTGTTTCAGGACTACAGCCATTACACACAATTTTTTATTGCCACATTTAGAGCTGTCAATAGCAAGGAAAAGTAAGTCTCCTCTGCACATCAGACATTAACTGGACTCAAGCAGATCAGACAGGTGCCTCATGTCATAATAAAAATTTTCAACTGAATGAACTGGCAAATGAGTAGCTCCACAAACTGGTGAACTAAAAGTACAGACTGAAGCCTGGTAGGTTTTATATCAGTATGAGTAAAATACATCATAACTGCTACCAGAAGCTCTAAATCAATGCAAATAGGGAGCTGTGCTCCACAGCACACCAAATATCTTGCTTCCTTCATCATTCAGATGATAGACCTTGCCTGAAAGGCTTCTCAGTTTCCTTTCTCAGAAAGTATTGCCACATTCACAAAGTTCAGACACATTCTCTGATAAGGTATCAATCCCCTAATTCAGCAAGCTGAAACGCTCTAACAGACCTGTGTTTGCATCCACGCCATATTCCCTCATATCTTCCTTTATTGCTGAGCCACCATGCACTATTGTAATTTCAGTACCACTCTCCCTTACATTGTCCTTGTTTTCATTGTCTTAATATATCTGTATTAATCGTTAATCATTAGAAATTATTTCTTCCCTAGCCATACTTTCCCCAGCGCTGCTTCTTTCCTGTCCACTTCACTTCTCTAAAAGTGAACAAAAGCATTATAAAGTCACTTCATTAACTGAAATCATTTTACAATAGCTTGCAATGCTGCCTTGCCCCACTATCTCAGAATTATTTTCAGGATACAGCTTTATAAAGCAAGCATGACTTGAATATTGTGAGGAGAACTGGCTGGCTGGAGTGGAGAACCAGGCATAAGCAAGTAAGCACGTTTTGTCTCCAAGAGTCTGACTGTGGCAACAGGAAATTGGAAGAGAGGGATCTACAGAGGTGGGGCAACACTGTCCCAAGCCAACTTCTTTTTGGCCTTGAGCTTCACACTCAGCACACCTGCATCAAGAGAAAGGACCACCACAGATCCCCAGCTCTTCCTAAGTTGCTTCCTGGAGGGCTCTAAAAACTGATCACACATGCATGAACAATATGGTATGAAAGATCTATTTTACATAAGAGATGTGCACCAGGTAAACTATAAAAGGAAGTGTGCTCCTCCTGTGCTCACTCTCTCTTTTGTTGACCCCACATCCAGACCATTCACGGTGTCAGGAAGGATGAAGGATCTGACTGGTGATCTTTTTCTTTCTCTGTCTCTCTTTTCCACTTTTTTTCTTCTCTCTCTCATTTTATCCTGGAAATTGTGGCAATTGTATTCTACCCCTTACTCCATACTTGAAGTTCGTTGTGGGAGTTGGGAGTTTGTTAAAGTCAGTTATAGAAGTTGAGAGTTTGTTAGCCAACACTTCTATGACTAATTAGTTGCTGGAGTTAAGGTGATTATACAATAAAGCATGAGAGTTGCCTGACACATGGACTAGTGCCGTCATGCCCATTTCCAGGTCATAACAGCTGGTCAAGCTGTTTCAGATTTTGCCCATTCAGTACTGCATCAGGAAACTCAATAGCCATGGACTAAGGGGTTTGGGTTTTTTTCCAATCCCTCAATCCCTGGTCCTTGATTAACAACTCACATTTGTCTCTGGTACTTGGCTAATGGTTTGCCATGCTTCTCTCCTCCTGAGAGCCCAGGACAGAAAAGGAAGAGAGCTGCAGAGTCAAATGGAGGGAACTGAGGCTTAAAAACAAAACAACATCAGTTGTTAGTAACATAGCGCATGCGCATTCTTTATCTTCTCCAAATTCTCAGAGCCCATCTGCTAGAAACATAGGAGTGGGTCCAAGTAGCAAACTGGATCCAGATCTAATTTTGCCAGTACCATTTGCCTATCCAGAAGACTTTAGTCTTTAGATGGTGCTTAAAAAAGTTAAGGAGTGTTTCTGAAGTCCCTTCCTTCTACAGAACACATTCACATAGATCAAAATAAAGCAATCTCTCTCATGGTGTGAATGCAACTTGAAACATACCACTCAGAACATCCATCACTAATATAGCTCCACAGCTTCTATTCTAACACTATCAGCAAAAACATTCATTTCTCATTGAGTGTAGTTTTAAAAACTAGTAAAACAAGTTCTAAAAAAACTTGACTGGATTCCCTGTTCTCATTAACAGGCTTGTCCAACTAATTCTAAACCCATATGTGACCTAGAAGAATATAAGTCAGTAGTACTCAGCCATTCTTGCCAGAAAAGGAGGCTCTGGTACAGGGTGAATACAATGTGGGTTTACACCAAAGAGATATAGGGATAGCAGAGGTCCACCTGCTTGGGAAGCACATTTCCCAAAGTGTCACTTTTATCTCTTTATTGCAATGCAACTTCACCTGTTAAAGAAACAGGTCAGAAGAGAAATGTTCAGAACAAGGTCAGGGATCAGAACTGAAGAGTCAGAAGCACAAAGGCGAAATCCCCTCTGGTAAAGGAGATAAGGGGAATATCTACATGAAGAATCTTCAATATAACTATTAGAAATATACACAAGGTGCAAGACTGTCCAGGAGTTGTATCTCATCTCTGGAGAACCACAGGAGACAGCCTGGGAACAGCTTTATTTGGCAGCCTACTAGCTCAAACAAAACAAAACAAAAAAGAAAACTCTTCAGTTAATTCTGAGACAAGTAGCTTCTAGACAAACTATTTTTAGTGCTCTGAATCTATTGCAACATGTAGTTAAGGAGAAGAGCTTTGCAAAGCACTATAGAGTGGCATGAATGCCCCCTATACTCCAGTCCTGAGGAAGAATTGATTCTGAACAGGTCCACATTTACAGGATCTGGCACCCCAGGGAAGATAATCTCCATTCAGTGGTAACCCTGCACTGAACAGCAGAGTGGGAAAAGAGTTTAAGGAAGAAGACTAAATTATAATATCAATATTTAAAGC
The DNA here is from genome assembly GCA_013396655.1 of Campylorhamphus procurvoides. NCBI lineage: Eukaryota > Metazoa > Chordata > Aves > Passeriformes > Dendrocolaptidae > Campylorhamphus > Campylorhamphus procurvoides. The sequence goes on along the minus strand of WBMV01003880.1, from coordinate 1,989,944 downwards.
AAAGCATACCTCTGCTTCCTCTGGACATTATATCTCTCAATTAGCAAGATATGAGTGACACAGCGAGAGTGAACTCTCCTATGACAGCAAAGATATAGAGCTACAAATGAAGATTCACAAAAGTCCTGAAAAGTAGGATGAATAATTTAATCAGTTCACTGCTACAACTTCCTTTCTTGAAGGGACTGATGAAGTGAAAATCCAATCCTCAGAGACATTAAGCACCTCTGGTATCAAAAAGGGCTGAGGACAACATGGATTGCAATTAACTTCAGACACTACTGTCTCTGTAGAAGTAGCTTTAATTTACACCAATATAGAAAATTATTCCATTTTTCTGGTATAGAAGTACAAGTCTGGATCTTTGAGGTTGGGTGGGGCTTTTTAGGGGTTTTTTAGATCTTGAAAAAAAACTCCAAAACCACCAAAACAAACAGTATCTTTGCAATGGAGCTTCTGAGGATAAGAATGACTTTTGCCATTTCTCAAATCTGCATGGTAGCAAAAGGTCACAGGCTGGCTCCAGTTCTCTTGTATTTAACAAAGTAACGTGGCTCAGAACAGAAAAGCTCAACTTAAAGGTCACAAAAAAATCTATTTTTCTTCTCTGTATTATTATAGAGAATATTTCCTTAGAGTCACATTCCATTCTACAGCAGAGTGAGTGGGTTTTGAAATGTACCTAGGTAACACATTGTACATATCATTTTCTAAACACTATTACATTTTCTTTTTTGGAGTGGGGGTAGGGAGGACAAAACTTAAGAATTAAAAAAAAAAATAGAAAAGTACCAGAACAGTTAAGGATGTTAAATATTACAGCAAACTGAATCAACACCTGCGAAAGTCAGCTGTCATGACTTTAAATACTTTAGGGAAGCAATTAATATATTCTTGGTTGGATTATTTTTAATAAAAAACAATCAATAGTTATAAAAGGGGTTATAGTGTCATCTGTTCCCAGGCCTATACAAAATTTCCAGATGTAAGTGCAGATGCTATACCAGACAAAACCAAATTCCTTTTTGCTTTTTAATTATCTTCTCAATTAAAAGAGCACTGGAGTATGAGGTTCAGCCTATTCCTTTTGTTCTGTTTCTGTTGCTTTGTAAACAATTCAAGCTACAAAGTCAAAAGGAAAATAACTAGAAATGCCATATTTTAAAGGTTTTCTACTGAGTATTAACATAGACCTTTATTGCCTGAAGGAACCTTATGGAGTAATAGTACTAGTTGTGGCTACCAAAGAGGGAGATATGGGTTAAATCTTATTCCCACCTTTATTTTTCTAGTGCTTTTGAAAAAGTTGCCACCCACAGAATGTTGTAACAATTCAACTTAGTGAATCTAAGAGATACACCTAGATTTTAGACAAGGAAACGGATGGAGAACCTCTTGGAATCTTTGAATCCTTCCAGTTTACACACATCCTGTGAAATTCACCTTTTTGCTGCTGTTTACCTCCTCAAGTTTCAGAAACATTATAAAGCACTTTTTAAAAGCCAAAAAACTGATATATCAAATGTATGAAAGATCTTTTGCCATCTTTCTTTGTGTAGTGGCTTTTTCCGCCTCTCATTCTTTAAAATAGATCCATTTGACATGGATCATGATTCAGCACCCTCTTTGCTGTGTAGGCAGAGGATATCTCAGATCACAACCACTGTGTTACTCTCTGAAAAAAGAGCACATATGTAACAAAAGTATATGTACATGTGTATCACCAGAAAGATCCATATCAAACCAAAGTGATAAAAAGAGCAAACAGAAGAGACACACTAAGAAGAATCTAATAAAGCAGTAGAAATGTCTGTGTGGAGGAAGTGTCACGTCTGGTAAAGATAAAACACCTTTTATTAAGAAGTAATGACCTTTACAAGCCGTGACCTAATCTACAAAATATTTCAGGGCAATTTTCATCAGCACAATAACTGAAAGTTTGTACAGCAAACAGCCTGTTAGTCGAGAATACAATTTTACTGAAGAAGAATCAATGTGTGTGTGTCTGAGCTTTCACCTCTCTTATCCAAATTTAAAAAAAAAAAAAAGCCAAACAGATCTTGCTGTGAGCATGTAACATTGCAAACTCATGCCAAAGGATGAGAGCACTGGTGCTCAGCACTACTATAATTAGAAATGTACACAATAAAAGCCACATGACCCATCTCTAACTGAACAAGACTGTAGGCTTGATTTTTAATTTTTATCCATAATACACAAAAAAATCTTACCTAGAGTTAATCTTGGAAAAAACATAAATGGTATAAAATTAATCAACCTTAGCTCCATTTAAAATTTTTTAGATTGCCTAGGTTTTTGTTTCCAGGAAACTATTACCAATGAAGACACTTGGTAGTTTTGCTTTAAAGATGAGCAGTAAATAATATTAAAGCTTTTCTTCCTTGAATATTTTACAAGTTTCATTTTCTGGGCATCAACAGTTCTTATTCAAAACCAAGTCTTCTGCTATTGACCTGATTTGAAAAATGTGTGCCTACAAATTTGGACATATTTGTCCTATCTAGCCAAATGAGCAGCCAACCTACTCAACTGTACTAGTTGTTAGTTTAACAAATCAAGAACAATTACTATGCTTGCAATAAACTAATTTTTTTCCCCATCTTTTGAGGGCTGATCCTTGTTTACCTATGGAATTAAAGTTCCAGAAAGCAGTCATTTTTTTTAAATGTGATGGATGGGAAATATGGCAACTAACAACAGATATATCCAGCTAAAAATGAGAAAAGTGAGTTTTTTTCATGTAGAGAATTTCTGCTCAGCTATAACATATACACAGATTGCATCTCTTTAAGGAAGATGAATTGAAAAGCAAATATTTTTCTTCCTTCTCACACTTATACAGGATCAGCAAAAACTGATTGGCCTCTTTCTACACGCACACATCGTACTCAGCTCTATTTAGCATCATGCCATCTGGGCCTAATTTTTCTTCCTTCTGACATCAACAGTCTTCATAATGCAAAGTAAATTTCCTTTAATACTAAGGAAGAATAAGCAGGCCAGCATGTTTTTCCACATTTAGACAGCCAGATGAACTCCTACTCATCTTCATCACACACTACTGAAGAGTCAAGATTTTCCTACAGAGGCTCCATATATTAAAAGAAAAAACAGATGCAATATTTAAGCATTGTTGTACAGTCAACAGTGGGTAACTTTCAAATTCAGCAACTGTCAGCAAATAAGCAAATAATTGTCCCGGCTCCTTTGATATTTACATAGAGTAAGCTGTTCCCTTTACTGTTTGTTTTTTTAAATTAGAAAGCAAAGAAAGTTTAGATCCCAATCTGTAAAGCACTGCACAGGACTTCTTCCAGCGTCTCTCATAATCAGCACTGCTTATCAGCAGTTTTGTGACCATTTCATATGAGAAAGGTACCAACAATGCACAATCATGTTGTCAAGCCATTAACCTCTGGTAAAGCTCTGCCAGCTTCCAAGGTAATAGCATTCTTGATTATTGCTTAAAGTTTGTTTTCACATCTAAAACAGACTTATGAAGACAGTATTTAAGATTTTCCTTTACGTTCACCATAAGATTCTTTTTCAATTGCTTATAACTGCACATGCTTTAGAGGTTTGGGTCGAAGTCTACAATCTTGTCTGAATTTTATTTATTTTGAACAAAGCAATGCAATCTCTGCTGAAGCTAAGATGCTTTCCTCATGTCAAGAATTTGACATCAATATTCAAGATCTCAAGCACACATGAACTGCAGCCAAGACCTGCCGTAGCAGAGCAAAAGGCCACTGAGACAAACATACAGCTTTAGTCTCTATCATTTGTGTACTTTGAAGGTAAAAATTCAGCAGAGATTTGGTGTCAAAACTTTGACAGATGTCACTTGCACCAGACTATGTCAACCTACAGATGATCAGGAATTTCTTTACAACTGTAGTTGTGAGCTGAAGTCAGGCAAGAACTAGAACTGAAAACAATCAGAACTTTAACATCACAGTCGAAGGAACTGACTGAACCAGGACTTACAGAAACACCTTCATACATACTCCTGCTGTGGAATAAACATGGCTTGGCTATCTGAAAAACAATAACACAACACACCCCACACTTTAGCTGCATGTATGAAAGGCCAAAGTTTTGCACTAAAGGCAGGCAAAGAATCCTGCAAGCCTGAGAATCCCCTGTCTATCATCTCTTCCCTTCACTTATTGAAAGGAATCTCTCTTTAACAGTTCCACTCATCAGATGACAAGAGACAGACAATCACTCTCAAAAATCAGTTCCAAGCCCTTTTGTTTAAACTGAAGACAGAGCAGAAAACTGCATCATTCAGAGTCACCAGCATGGATCTCCAAAAAAGACTGCATACTAGATGCAAGGATAAAATATCATATCTGGATGATTTATGGTGAAGAGATTCGGGCTTGTTTTGCTTAAGAAAGCTTTCCTGCCTAAGAAGCAGCACCTTTCTCAAATAGATTGGGTGTTTTCTCCTCCTGCATTCCAGAAGTGGCTTTCAGGCTCTCTCTCTGGTATGAAGACAGATAAACCCTCACAGACATGTTACAGGCATTCCAGGAGAGCATTTGGGAAGGGCCAGAGGCACCAGCAAAGATAAAGCTGAAGGAAGAACACAGGGGTGTGTCTTTCTCAGACCCCGTGTTTGAGGAACTATCAAGATTTTCTTCATTAAGTCTAGCATTCTCAACTTTGGAATAAATTTTCCTGAAATCCTTCCACTGCCTGGCATTTTGGGACTACCCACATGTTGTCTTACATTACACTGGATGAGAAATGAAATTCCCAAAGGAACCATGCCTATTTGATATGGTTTAGATACCAAAAGTGGCATATTTCTATACAGCATTCTTGTAGTTATGAAGTGGTTTACTCCAGAAAATACTTTTTTCATTAAATTTCTCACTATATGGTACATTCAAGGCTTGAATACCAAGCAAAAACAGTCTCCTCGTGCCGTTAAATAATTCTCTCAAAGAGATCTTCCCAACACTAAGCAATGGTACTGTGACAGTTCCAATAATTTCCAGAGCACTATTAATAACATAGTAGTACTCTGCATTCTACATCACTATGGCTTTTCTTTGAGTGTTCTCTTTTCTTAGTGGCATGCTATCTTTGCTAATACACACCATGATTTATGACATTTCCTAAAAGGAATAGCTTTTCTTAATGAAAATAAGGTCTGCAGAAAAATATGCATTTTATTTCAACAGTATTTCATCTTATATACTTAACCAAATAATCATTTTGTACACCCTATTTTTCAGTAGAGATTTTTACCTGTTCAAGCCAGAAACAAGTTTTCTCTAAGATTTACTCTTTGCCGCTAATGTTTTACTCCTTGCTCTCGTTAAAATCTAGGGATTGCTGACAAACATACCAAAACACCTACAGAAAGGTAAAATGTACTAACACCACAAGTTTTTGTGCACTGCAGTATGTTAGCAAAGAATAGTGGTAAACATTTAAAATGATGGGAAACTTGTTGAGCTTTGCAAGTGAAAAGAAGTATGCAAAGAGGAGGATGTATCTTAGCTGATTTATTTCACGACTGAGAGAGAGGTTCTGAATACAGTCTGGAATTCTATCCATTACAGCGTCAAGGTTAAAAGCACATTGAGCTGCAAAATACATACTAAGCAAACTGACAACGCATTTCAAATGGAGTCATTCTTTACTTGCTCTGAAACACTACTCAGGCAGAAATGACTGCTTTTAAGATTTATATCTGCAAATATCATTATTTGTACAAACCAAAAGTAGGAATGATACAAGGATGGTTGCATCTGCGTAATGCCTTATAAAATTATCACAGTCACAACAGCTCTGAACACCTGGAGCACATTAAAATTACTAGTAAAGTGGCTGTCATCTTTGGCATACAAATAACAGAAAAAAGCAGCAAAAAATAGATTGCTTATTTCTCCATATTTTTAGATATACATTGACAAAAACAGGGCTACTATGAATCCAAGAACAAAAACATTTTAATGGTAAGCTTTGAAGGGGGAAAGGGGGAAAATAACCAATTAAAAAAAAAAAAGAAAAAAGAGAAGAAACAGAGTTAAAGGCAGCACACTAAAAGCCCGAGTTTCTCCTAACTATAAATCACACTAATTCATTATTATAATAAAATTGGCAAACAATAATACAGTATTTTTCATTCATAAGTTGAAAAAATCTACAGGAAAGCTTTCTCAGCTGATAACAATAGCATTCACTCTTGAAACTAGATATGGAATACTTTGATTTGAGGGCATTTAGTGCTATTTTTAACATTAAATGTTGTAGTCCTTGTTGCTGTAACAAACACCTTAGGATCTTGCAGTCAATGTGTCGCCTCAGAGCCGTAGGCCATGAACTACTATCAGCTAAATCACTTATGCATCTTGCTAAGATGCAAAGAGTTAAACTTCAGTGAAATAGAGACAAACCTGAATAATCCAAACTGGCAAAGCAGGAAGAAACACCTCAGGATGTATTACTGGTACATAAAGGCATACATAAAGCCTTCCTGGTGATCACAGCAGGTGAAACCACACTGCAGAAAAGCAATAATCATTACTTCTATCAGCTGTGATCTGCTTGAAAGGCTGTATGCAGCTCTGATAATATTCATCACCAGTAACATGAATGATAAGACTGAGAAACTGATTTATGGGGAAAGATTAGGAGTTAAACACATAGATTTTTTTTTTCTAACAGTGAAGAGCAAGTATGACTAGCCATGAATATTTGATAGATGCAACTTCTAAGGAGGAGAAGATCTATCTATTGTGACACATAAGAATTAGAAGTAAAATGATGAAGACCAGGATAGAGAAATTTTTGTGAGATATTCCTTACTGAGGTCTTCCCTCAGTTAAATAATTATATTGTGAAACCACTTCAGGCTATCACATGAAAGTGTCAGAAGTGTGGTTGCAGTAAGCATTTTCACTTTGTTAGAGATACAGACTGGCTAATATGGCCATTTCTCTTAGGGCCCTGGATAACTCTAAGTTTGAAGGGCCAAGCAACAGCTGATGGGTCAAGGGCAATTGTGCCATGACCTATTCTACCACCTCCTTGCCTTTTCTTTCACATATATCCAGCTACCTCAGTTGCTATTCTTGCCTACTCCCCTTACATGCACATGGATAGCTGTTGCCTCTACCCCTCATCTATAAACAATGGACAGAGACACTGGTACTGATATGTGGAACTACAGCACATGTATGTGTCCTCCTGCAGAACAAATCAATGCACATGTGTTAAATCACTTTGTTGCAGTGACAAAAGCTTGTAAACTGGGAAGGAGCAGAAATGAAAAAATAACCTACATGTGGTGACTGCAAGCCATAAGCACTGACTATCAGAAACCATCTACAGGACTAGCAGTGCCACATTAATGCACCTTTGCTAGGCTTTTGATGGTTCCATATGCATTTCCACATGTGTTGGATTCCAAATGCAGAGCAGAACTTGCATCACTCTTGATACTTATATCCCTAATGATGGGTGTCATTGGTATTACTAGGTACACCACAAGCTAAGTACAGGTAAGTAGCAGATACTATGGTTGCTGTTCAGAGATACATCTTTATAACATCATAGGCTTTTTCCCCAATTGCAACCATAGGAGCTCTCATAATTTTTAGGCAAGTGTACACTGAAATCTTTGCTGGGAAAAGGGAGCTCTTGAGAAAGAAATTCACTGTCAAATAAGATTATTTGTTCAAACAACGTTGCTGGACTTGTCATTATTGATTTGCACAATACCAGGGTAACAATATATAGTAAAGCTTCCAAAAACATCCTGGTTGCACAGAGACTCTTAAGATAAACATTTTCAATTTGTGTTCCACATCACTCCAAGTGACTGCTATTAATTAAGAGAAAAATAAGAGATAACCTATAATCAATATTGAAGTATGCCTGCTTTTTCCAAAAAGACCCACAACCATCTTATTCAAGAGTTAAAGCTTGTTAAATGATGTATCTAAAGTGGCCCTCTTAAGTGCCTGTCTTCCCTAATCCATAAGATAGTTGTTTGTGGGTTTTTTCCCCACAAATGTTATCTGAGTTGTCAGATAGCTAAAAAACGAGCAATTTAAAAGGCAAAACAATTAGAGATATGACACTGCTGTTCAATTCAACTCTGGTTGGTGACCATTTCCTCAAAAACAACATTTTAAAGCCAATGTATGTTTTGGCACATAGCTACCTTCATATTCACTGATACGTAAACCTTGATAAAAATACAAAAATATTCGAATTCACTCATTTCAGGTACTGAGATGTAAGCCTTCAAAATCAAGACAATTCCCTAACTGTGTTAAAGAGTTTTTTAGTCTAATCTTACTCCTCATGCACATATCAAATAGATATCTTGGTCTTTCCAGGTCTGTAAGTTTACAAAATAGATACAAAAATGGGGGGGGGGGCGTGTTTTGGTTTTTTTTACTGTATGATTTATGTGTACTATCTTAGTATATATTTCAGTAACATGCAGAGATGACCTATGAAGATTTATGGAATATAGATATTTTAGAAAGTTACTGTAAGAAAACAAACAAACCAAAAAAACAAAACCACAAACACACAAAGACACCACCACACAATCTTGTTACAATTTAAAAATTTGACTTACAAAAGGGGAAAACACCCAAACAATCTGAAAAAATGCGTCTACTTCAAAAATGTTAAACTCTACAGTAATGTTAAAAAATAACTACAACGGATAGAAAATATTGGGAAACCTGATGCCCCCACTGTGTAAAGAGTGGGCTAGCTAGGGTGTTTTACAAACTCAATTAGTGAAAAAATTATAATATATATTAGATATGTAAAAAGGACTGTATTTTTATGTACTGCAAAATAAATTAAGGAGACTTACTGTCACAGCACTTCAGTGAAATAAATAGTTCCATAAATGTTAAGACAAAATGGGTATGAGTATGACTAAATACTTACAGAATTCCCCTACAAAACTTCTGAAAGCCTAACATATTTGGGCAAAGAATTACAATCTCTACTCACAGTTGATAGAAGTTACAAGAATTATTAAGATGCTTTAAGTCTCTTCAGAAATCCATGCCTTTTTCCTTATGAGCTGCATTAATAGAACTACACAACTAAAATAGCTAATACTGGTAAAAACACTTTCCTGAAAAACTTTATAATAAGCAACTAATGCACAGTCCATCAGAAAATGTGTGTTACTTTCTTTCATGGCGGACTTGTTCCTCATAGTTGTTTTACACTTAAAGAACACCAAAAGGCAAAACACAGACACTGTCTTTCAGAATGTTAATGTGATAACATAGTCCTTTCATCACTTAACTTCCTCAGAAATGAAAATGCAAGAAATAGATGTCACTGGAAGAGGATTTTGTTTGGTTTTTAGTGGTTTATCATGCTGGAATCGTTCTCCTGGCAGGATTTCTTCATGCATTTTCCCTACAGGTATTTGAAAATCATGGGGAGTATTCTCAGTATCTGATTTACCCCAGAGAAGAAAGCGAAGAGCAAAACAGGTCTCTGTTTTCATTCCTGTGTGGCTGGGGTTATTCATACATTGTGTCAATCTGTTCATGTAGGAGAAACAAAAGAACAGCAGCAGCAATCATGCCCTTGGGTAAATCTACTGGTTAGAGAGCAGCAGGTCAGAAGGTTTACTGAAATGTAACAGAAGTTTAAAAATCTACCTTGAATGTCAGGTATCTGATAACTACGTAACATTCACATCTAATTCTACATCAATCATAAATGGTTATGCTGTATCACAGCAGCCTAAACATATTTTTCCAAGGTGTACAGGGAAACTGAGGATCTTTCTCACTCCTTGCCAAACAGACTTTTCCTTCCCGGGCCCAACTTACCAATACACGGGAGATAAGCTATAAATCAAAAAGTGGATGTAAACAGTTTCACCATATATGTTACAGTACTTTTCACATCTGAGTCAAAGGTTCAGTCAACGTTTGCATTAACAGCACTACTCAAAAATGCCTAGGGAATCACTAGTGTCACAGTGTCATCACTGAAATAATAGTCATAACAAGAATACCATTTTTAATGTAATCTAATTAACTAATTTTTTTTTTTTAAAAAGCACAGGTATTCTACCCCATTTCCTTGCAAGTAAAATTCTTGTTGAGTAATTCTTCAACATAACTACTATTAGTGAACAGAACTACTTTCCCACAGATCTTTCATTGATGGCTTCTTTTTCAGATATAATTTCTTCCCAACAAGATGAGTTAATTATATCAGTGCAATATAATGTAAATATTTTTTCTGTTTATCTGTTTTCCTCATTTACCTAAAATCAGGAAAGTGCCCATAAGTCCACAGTGAAGAATGACATACCTCTCCCATTGGTACATCAGCCAAATGCAGGTTTTAAGAACTTTGCCTATCTGTTCAATTACTTTCCACTGTGAACACAGCTCTTGTTTCTTGTAACTGGAAATAAACTGCAGATTTCATTAACACTTAACTACTGAAAATATATGATGTTAAGAAATAAAACAAAATGACAAACCATTTTTGCTACAAGTCTTCTACAACAAGTCACATGATAGGTTTCTGGTTTAAAGTATGCAATGCAGCCTTTCCTGAGTAGTCACCCAGAGGAATAACAAATATCAGCTGCTTGGTAAAGCTGATCAAAACCACAAAACCTTCATGTGGTCACCTAAAACAGGTAGGTTCTTCTTGGAGCATCAGTATTTCAAAGAACATAGTCACAATGTATAAACATACCTTTCAGTACACACTCAAGTTCCCTGTCTTCACATAATTATGTGAATTTTGTCACAAATTTTATATCCATTTACCTAATTTTGACCCACCACACACCTTCAGGGGCAACTGCAAAGTGAAATCAACTTTCTGTCCACTGGAAGAAACTGGAAAGACAAAAAACCACAAGGCCTCTTGAGGTTTTAAGAAAAAGTATCACATTTAAATGCAGTGATATTTCTTCCATTTCCCACTTCTTCACCTTATACAGTGATCAGTTCGTAAATCCTGCTCTATACAGGCATCTACAGACACATATGAAAGCAATAATAAACAAGTCTACAGCCTTCTCCTCCTTGAACTCCAATGCAGGTTTAGGGCACTAGGTTGCAAACTCTTTGAAAGAGACATTTTCTTCACAGCTGCTGGAAAGTAGATGTTGTACAGATAAACCGACTTCAAAGAACAGCACAGTGAACGCCTGAATCTAGCACCCTCATTCTTGCCACCCAAAAAGTCTTTTAACAGCTGATTCTTTAGTAAAATTTGTCTGTAATATGCTTGCTTTAAAAATATAGGAATTCCCTGGTGATTTTTACTGGCCAGAAATGCAAGACTTATTCTCTACAATGCTGTTATTACTCTGAAATAAGATGACAGGGTAGGAAGATGCCTCTAAACTGAAGAAGCATGGGCAACTCACTGGATAAGGAATTGGCTGGATGGGTGCACTCAAAAAATTGAGGTCAATGTCCAAGTAGTGACCAGTGATGAGTGGCACTCCTCAGGGGTCAGTGTCAGGGCTGGCACTGCTTAACATCTTTGTCAGTGACACTGACAGTGGGATTGAGGTACCCGTAAGACTTGCAAAATCCATGCAGGAAGTCCTGTCCTCAGCAAGAAGTATGATCATAGTATGTAGTATATAAACAGAAGTGTATGCATTGTATAGGCAAATAAAATTATATTAATTTAAACCTTATTATATCCTTTTTTTCCCTGTTACAAAGACAAGGTTACTCTACCCTACATTTTGTAAAGTACTCACTTTGAGAAGTTACAGAGTATGCCTCAAGTCTGAAGGTAATTTTCAGGAGGTGCAGTCCCGCAGCTTAAAGCCACATTTAAAAATCCAAGGATTTCCAAAGAGAAAGGACACACTCAAGACTCAAACTAACATTTATAATTCAAGTAGGAGAAAAGGGCTTGGAGTATACTGACATTTTTCTTTCAGGGACAGAATAGACTCACTCAATAGTGTGATTAGCTAGGATCTAAATACAAGTGCTAGCATGGTCAAGACAGTGGTATAGAACAGAAGAGACATTTTCAAGAGGAGATTGAAGCTACCTCAGGGATCAGATGGTCTGTGTTATTGCCCAACTTAGATTTAAAAAGCTATAAACTATCAAAACAGCTAGTTGCTTAACAGAAGAGAAGCAAGTGCAACTGAATTCAACACTTCAATTCAACATTTGAATTTTGGGTTTGTTCCTATTGCGTTCTAGTTAGGTATGCATTTTGTCATTTAATATTGATGTAATTTCTTTTCCTGAGTGTAGATCCCAGGGTATTTTACTACTGTCTCTGTTAAATTAGCTATCTTATTATCCAAAACATAGTCCCATCCACAATGATAGAGTTCCTACATATGGCATAACAAATTTTCACATACACTGGGATCTTCTGACCCATCACTCACTTCCTTCTAACTAAAATCCTAAGGTAGGGTCCTGGAGTGTTTCTCTGCATTCAGACCCTACCTCACATACTGCTCCTGCCCTCAGGCTTTCATAGAAAGAAATGCGTACATGCAGATGAGAAGCAACAGCATTAATTAGACACATACCCAAAGTGAGAGATGGGGGGAATAAGGGCTGGAAAGCATGTTGGCCAACAAACTTGCCTCTGAAGGCTGGACTTTGCCGATGGTCTGTAAAGAAGCAGATTCTATGTCTCAGAGGAAGCTGCATCTTTAACAACCCCAAGTTGAATTGATAATTCACCTCCTTTCATGGGTTTTTACTTCAACAGAAGTACACAGAAGAGGAAAAAAGCAACAAAACTCTCTGCCTCAAATCATCTGCCCAAGACAGGCTGCATCTGGGCCTCTCTGGACCATGCAAACTGTAGCCTAGACCCCAGGACCTCTGCTTCAGCCCATCCCCACAGCTGGCTTCCTTTCAGATAAGAAACTCTTCATGAAAGTGAACACAAATGGCTCACTATAAGCTTTCCCAAGCAGAAACAATACCTGCAACAGGGCAGAGGGGTTCAGGCCTCTGTTTCGCAATATAGAAATAGACATATGTTATCTTGGTACTATATATATACACACTAAAGACATTTATTATACCTTATGTATTATACCTTACATTAGACAGCAAAAAAAAAAAAAGGTTACTTGAGCTTTTAGCTCTGGAATATAAAACACTTTGCAAGTTTATCAGTTACCTTGATTCATACTTCCCTAACCTTTAGCTTTTAAAGTGTGTGTGTATATATGTAGAATATTTTAACATATATAAAATACACATTGAGAAATATCTTGCATCAAAATAACATAAAAAAATACCCTTAAACTTCATATTAATTAAACAATGAAGTCAACTTCACACAGCAATTTGTTTCCATACTGACTTAAACAATCTTATCCGAACCCCAAAACTCAGTTATACTGTTTCACTGTTATTCCCCTGGTAACGCTGATAATCTTTATGTCAAAGTTAGGAATTTCAGCACAAAGCTAATAAGTCTCTGACACAAGTTTTCAAAACTCACTTGTGGAAAGTTTACAAATGCTCACATGCCTCTGTATACAGAGAGAGTCCTTTCACAAAAGTCAGTGCAAAACAAAATTTGCATATAAGCATGTTAACTCATCATAAGAAACTTGCTGCTTTGCTAGCAACTGAGAATTAACCAAGTCTAGCCATCTCAGATTCAGTCTGACCAAATTGAGCCTCTCTTCTGAAGCACCTAAAAATCAACTGGAAGTGTTAGGTTATTGTTCTCTAAAACCAAAACCAAGGAAAATGCTAAATCATTATTTAGCACAAACCACAAACACTCAACGGTAGTTCTGAGCAAGCTAGGTATCATTTTTGTGAAACTACTACATTTGTGAATTCATAATGTTTTATTGACTTGTCCCTGACATCTCTTTAATTCTGTTATCTGTGGGAATTTAATGGTAAAATTACTTTTTCAATAATGAAGATTAGCAAAAACATACAGGAGGGAAGTCACATGGAGCTAGGGAATTAATAAAGAGTCTCTTAGTACAGGCAGGTTTTCCCCCAAAATACTACTTGCTGAATAGACTGCCTTCTTTTGTGCTGATAAAAATCAACAAAACCCCTCTGCATAGTGCTGTAAAATTGTGATTCCTGTAAGTTGCTGAGCAGCTGCCACCCTCATTAAATTAAAGACAGCAGCAAAAAGTAATCAATCTTAATATGTACAGTGTTGAGCTCTGAATATATTGTTAATTGTCCTACTAGATGTTGATTTTATGTTTCTCCTGTGATTCTTCATTCCTTCCTTAATCTTGTGACAGATGTAAAGCACAGGAGACCAGGAAATGGCTGCCCTAGGATATGGTGAAACAAGTGTGACTAAATTCAGACTGGTTTCTTTTATATCTTATAGAAAGCACTTTCTGAAGGAGGAGAAACACCTTCATTGTTTTCGTGACACTACCACACTTGCACTTCTATAGTGCAAATTTCTTTTGGCTGCAGCAACCTGTACTATGCTTCAAAGTATTGTTTGCATGACAATGATTTTTTTTCTTTTTGCTACTGCCCATTACAAGTTAGTGTAAGTTATCACAGACAAGTGACCAATTTAAACATTTAAATAATGAGACTGTGAGCATCTTGGCTTTAAATGAGGTGAAAGAATGTGAAAGATGCAACTGACATGTAAACAGGTTTTCCTACAAGAGCTGCATATTCTTCCAAAGGTAATAGACATTATTCAGGACATACCCAGGGTTAAATGTGATATCTTAAGCCAATTTCTATCAGTTTCATTGGGCTAGGGATTTTATCATCATGATGCCTGCCTCAAAAAATGGTCAAGGTACATGTACATCATGTATTTATCAATGAGCGGAAGGTGGAGAATGAAAGGGAAAAGATTAATAGTGACCATTAAGCAGTGTTTGTAGTGACAAACTTCCATCCGTGCGGAACACGAAAATGGTAGAGTCATTGGGATTCAAAGAGTAGCAAGAGCACTCAACTGTTCAAAGTCCTCATGTAAAACTCACATCAATGTCATAAACCCTTTGCCACACTGACTTGTAGCCAACCCCAAGGAATACAATGGCAATCACACTGAGCACATCTGTGCACAGAACAGATAATGGGAGAGGGATGAATGGTTTAGTCCTTTAGAAGTAGAAAAAAGTATTCAGGTTTAAGAGGCACAGGTGCACCAGATCAAATATTAATTGAATTTAGGTACTTGGGTCTTTTCAAAGGACGTAGACATAGCAATGCTTATAACTGTGGTACTCAATTTTTAAGCATCTTGAAACTGCAATAAATCACACAAGCCCCAAGGGTTTTTTATGTTCTTCCCTTAATAACACAGGTGGCAATTACACATATATAGGAAGGATTAACAAACCTCCTCACAGATACCAGACTGTCAAAAAAAACAAAATAGATGCCTTTACTCTAAACCCACTTAGGAGTGCAATTCAGGCATCCTGTTTTCACATTGTTAAACAAAAAGTAGCCTCCCCCACTTGAAATCCACAATCTTTAACTGTGAATTATGCTTTTAAATAGTTCAAATGAAACAAACAAAACAACAAAACACCCAAAAAAACACAAGAAAAAAAAAGTACCACCGGCAACTCTCTTCATTTGAGTACAGCTGGCAGGTGGTCCAGCTACTCAACTGCTACAGCAACAGAGCTTGTAGGGATCTTTCTTACCCACCAATTGCTACAAAATGCAAAGCTCTTCAACTGAAGCTCTTTCAGTTCAGCAGGAAATAACAGCTTCTGCAAGACTAAACCTAAAAGTACACACCCAAGTGTTATACATCTTTTTAGATACCAGCGTGCTTGTAGCAAGCGTGGGTAGAGCCCTTGTAAATCTTCTTTCGCAAAGTCTAGCCACGACTGACTGATTGACACCAGGTCAGCTGTTATTGGGTGAGAACACCCATGTGGGGATGCACCTCTGTGACTCTGTGTGTGTGGGAAGGACTGGACTGGCCCTGCAGGCACATGGTGGGACCTTCGCATAGCACAAGGACTGCAGCCACATTGCCATGGGAGCCCTGCCTGGGCTGGCAGGCAAGGAAGGGCTGCCTGGTAACTCATCCGTACCACACCACACCTCACCCCACCCCACCCCTGGAGCCTCTACTTAGCTGTGACACTCCTCACTTTGGCTAAGTGGACAGGGAATGGTCAGTGAACCAAAGGTACCACCTACAGGGAGTGGCCACAGTGACCAGAGCAGAGGAGGAGGTGTACACAAGGTGTCCACTGTGGGGCCTGGCCTGTTCTCTTTGAAGCCATCAACATGTGACCTTCTGAGGGGTAACTATGTTTTTTCTCCCCTCTTTTTCTTTCATTATTCTTTCTTCTCTTAAACTCTCACTTCCTTTATTCATTTCTTTCTCTTGTGGGTAACTTAAATACTTATTTTCTGTAACTTGTGTGTACATAACTTAAGTTGCATGGAGTTTGTGTTTGTTGAGTGTAACAAAATTTCCTTACTATAGCAATGCTTGATAATCTTGGTAATCTGTTGTAATGCTTTTGTGAAGTCGCATGTGATCTTTGTAAAACCCTTTTTGCCAAAACACCTATATTCTTACCAAATTAAAAGAAGTCTCTTAGAGTCAAATGTGCAGTTATTCTCCAGACGTTAATTCAGAGTACCAAGAAACAATGGCTTTGAAACGGTTCATGCAGACAAAATCTCTTGAAGCCTGAAATTAACATGTGCACCCGGTAAAGTTGCACTGGGTGGTAACACCAAAGACTACTGATTAGGCAGCAAACAGAGTTCCAGTTCCTGCTTCAGTGCATGCTTGTGTTTCACTAACAAGGCTCTGTGTAACCCTCCATCCACAAACAATAACAGACATCCAGACTGCACACAGCAAACTATACCTGTCACTGAAAAAGGGAATGGGATTTTGTTCTTCAGTACTCCAGAATGTGGTCTAACCACTGCTTGCCAGGCACCTTCACAGAGAGAAGCACACGTCCTGAACTGCAGCCAAAAAACCCTGTCACAATCTGGAGCTAGGTAGCCCTACAAGAGGTAATAATACAAGTAGTATTATTTTATTCAATATTTTAGAAATGCCCAAACATTACTAAGTAACAAAGAAGTCTCATGTTGTTGCTTTCCTCAAAGGACTCAGTAATAGCAGAAAAAATTACAACTTCCTCAACAATCAAATGTCTGCAGTTGGGAAAAGTTTGGACTGCATATCCCCCAGTACCTATAACAAGTAAAGTAATGCATGTGGTGGAAGAAATGAAGTGTTTGACAGAAATGGCTATGTTGAACAAGATCAGTATGAAGTAGTTGTAATAAGTTGTATAACCCAGGAATCATGAATACTGTATAGCTTACCATCTCTGGATCCAGATCAGGAACTGGTTTTAAACTAACCATCAAGACACAACAAAATACATGACTTCATCAGAAATCAGATAAAACCAGATTTTTCTAGTCAATTCATTGCATCAGTCTTCTATAAAGCATCAAGATCTTTTCTTTCACTGTGAACAAGTCATTGTTTTGACAACCTTTTTAGGCATGCTGAGAAGCATTTTTTAAATAGCAAGGACATTTTAATTGTGGATGACATGAATCAACTATGTGAAAGAACAGCTGCATCTTCAGATGACAGGAAGAAAAGCGTGATCTGGATGCAAAGTACAATAAAAGAATATTTGATACTCCATTTACTATTTTTCATCAAGTTCTACCTTCAAAACTAAAAAAAAAAGAGCTCACAAAAGATAGTAAAGAAACATGGTGCTAGGGAGGAAACTTTTTTGTGCACCTAAAACCTGTGTCAACCTGTTTCAAAGATTACCTAAAAAGAGCTGTTTTCTGCTCACCAAACCACACTGCTTTACTGAAGTCAGGGATGAGAGAACTCAATGTTAAATTACTCTGATTTCATGAGTCTGAAAACTGAATCTTCTCATTTTATGCTTTATAATTGGAAGCAAACACTGGAGTCGAGTCCAAACAGCTATGAAATTCAGTCTTTGCAGCTTTGACATATTCGAATTATTCTTGTACAACTAATACTCGCGTCTTATACAAAAGATATCAAATACAGGAGGAGACCTCAAGATCTTACACAGCAAATGAACTAGAAATGCATACCTGGAACACAAGAGTTGACATCCAGCCTCTGGCATGCTGCCATCAATTGTAATTAGTGCTTGGCACCTCACATACCACAGCAAATGCAAAACAAGAAGTTAATGTATGCGCTCCAAGTACTGTTTTGTACTGTTCACACTGTTGCTCCAGTCACTGCAGATACTGTTCTCTCCTAGGCACAGAAGTGACAGAAGGCCACCATCTCCCATCTTTGACAAGTTATTAAGATACAGGAAAATATACAATTTCTGAAACTTACAGGCTCTTTAAAAGTTGTTCTTGCATGTACTACAGTACAATGCAAGTGAAAGCGCTTCTGAAAACTCAGCACTTCCAGTTCAATCTAGTCTGGGAGCTGACATAGGTCTCTGATCACAGTACAGCCAAAAATTGTCTAGTGAATGAAAGAAATATAAACCAGTTCAGAGGTATGAAAAGAAATGTTACTCAAGCTGTGTTAAATTTGAACTACCAGAAAACATTCATATAAGCTTAAAAGAATATAGGAAAACTGTTTAGAAAATTGCAAAACCTCACCAGAATAGAAGCTTCTTAGGTGACTTTTCCTAAACCAAGACATTGCTAGGAAAGTCAGTTCACAAAACAGGCAGATGTAATAGAGAGAAATGGCAAAAATTTGAAAGCATCTTTATCAGGAAAGGTGGTTGTATGAAAGCCAAAGTTTCAAAAACAAGCATCAGTTTTGACAATGGTGCATTTTTTTTAGGGGAAAAGTATGAAATGGCTCCAGAGCTAAAGGAAAAGAGTTCACAAAGCAAATTTCAATTAGGATGAGGGAGTTTATCCTCTTTTCTTTTGAAAATTTTCAAAATACTTTTATACCTCACACAAATCTCAAATTCTTTTATATAATACCAGATTCTCCACATAGGAACAGACATAAAATAAGCCAGAATTTTAACAATTTTAATTATTGAAACCTTGCTGTCAGTTTTGCAGGAACTTGTAAAACAAAGATTATACCTGGATAGAGAAAAGTCAATTGACAATCAGGCAAAAGGGAATGTCTCTATGGAAAGCAGAGAGGCCAATATGTCTTATAATATACACAGGACTATAGTTGGTCCACCTATTAGGGACACTGAAAAATAAAGAAGTAAACAACTGACAGGGCACTAGTGGAAAAACACTTTCTTGTTGTCCAAGTCTTGTCTAAAATGTTCAATACACAATCAGCTTCCAAATTCATTCAGGCTGATGCAAGTGCCTTGACAGATCTGTAATCAGTTTACATGTGATTCTCAAACTCAGAAAAATACATTATTACCATAGTCTGTACAAATACTATTTAGCAACCAAAAATCTTCATGGGCTATCAAATCAAATTTTCAAAGCAGCCTCTTACATAACAATTTATTTTTTTAACTTGAAATTAGTTTCCAATGCAAATCTCATCATCCTTTTCCACCCATGCACTCATACAGTAAATTCAGTTAGGCCTGAGTATACATTTTCTGCAATTTCTTCTTTTGGGATGAAACACAAAAAATTACAGGGAGAACATTAGTAGATTAGACCTCAGATCTCTGAATATTTAGCACCATAATGTTCTCTGCCTTGAAACTGTTATTTGCAGGTTGGGGAAAGAAGCTTCTGCCTTAAACTGTAAAAAGATTTCCTTAAGCAAGGGCAATTGTGTTTAAAAGAACTGCCTCCATCAAGCCTAGTCCTATCAGTTGCTTAGAGCAGGAATGAAAATCCTCTTAGTTGGCTTATGCCTTTCAGAGCTTCAAATGGTATCCTTTGAAGCTCAAGAAAAACTTTTTAAGTGACCAGTTATATAAAAGAGCTTTTTAAAGAGCAGGTTATTATGCAATACTGAATTCATGCAGATATTCTGTAAAATGGGAAATAACCAAAGATGCAAGGGGATCGAGGAATATACCAGTGAAGTTAAGACTCGTCCCGCTTCTGCTTCAATACAATAGCTTTGGCTGAGTAAGCAGGTGTGCTCAGTTGAACTGCTTCCCTCTGAACTGTCCAGCATTCCAGCACCCTTTCAGGCTTCAAAATTTGTCATCAAGCCCATATCTACTTTGATACCCCATGGGTTTCAAGGCCTTCCTGTTATGTTCTGCAAGATTCATTTAATATTCAGTCCTGGAATTACAGAGTATGCTCACCGCTCCTGCAAGAGACAAAGAATAATTAGGAGAACTAGTCAGGCTTTCAGGTTGTCTCAGTGATATCCAAGCATATCTGTAAATGTCATGGTGAATCATGCTGAAATGTTATGTAACAAAATCCCTCCCTTTCATTTATCTAAGAGCAAGTAAACCCAAAATATATCAAAATCTGTAGCCATTTAGTACTACACAAAATGAAAACCAGAGAGTCATCAAACCAAGAAGTGGGATTTAGGGGCTGGAGTGGAGGGTATTAAAATGGTGAATTTCATATGAAACTAAGTTCAAAATCTTGATGCAGCTTTATCCAAATCAAAGATTTCTTTAACACGATACTGCTTAGATTGCAGAGGAAATTTGGTAAATATTATGTTTCATGTAGGTAATTCAAAAAACCCTTAGAAAACTGCAGCAACAGCTATGTAAATATGAAGATGAGGTATAGGATGTGTTGTCATAAACAGGTCAACATACGGAGGGTGTTTTGATGCTGGCATAGGCTCCCTGGGGAAGTGGTCACAGCACTAAGCCTGACAGAGTTCAAAAAGCATTCAGATGATACTCTCAGGCACATGGTGTGACTGTTGGGGATGGTCCTGTGCAGGGTCAGGAGCTGGACTCGATGATCCTCCTGGGTCCCTTCCAACTCAGCACGTTCTGTGATTCTGTAACATTTCTATTTTGAAACTGTTGTTAATTTTCATTTAGAGTGAGAAAAATATTTCAAAGCATTTGACAGTGGAACTCATTTAAGAAAAAAATGTAAAAATTTCTCACACATCATATTCCTCTCACCTCCAGCACTCACATTTATTCCCACTCACTGTTGCCCACAACACAGATGTCTAAAAGATGTTTACAGCTCCACACCTATAACTCTAACTCTTCCATTTGAGCCTCAATCCCTCTCCTCTTACAGGCTCACAGTCTGGTGCATGCAGTATTCATCTCTGCCTCCAAAGTAAAGCTCAGCTACAGAATTTTCTCAAGAGTATTTCACCACCTCTAGATGCTCCCATCATAGAAATCAGAAGGTGACTAACAGCTGGAGAACAGTCAAGCATGCTCTCCAATAGGAAATGCTCAAAACACACCACAGCCCTGGTAGCCTCAGAAGCTGCAACACCATCCATCAAAACAACAAAGAGATTAAAAATCCTGATATTTTACCAAGCTTGACAAGTCTAAGGTCCAACAGCAAGTACCAGCACAGCACTTCTACAGTCTTTCATTAACAGGTAGCCCAGAATCAGACACATGCTTCCCTCTTGGAGTCATGGGGGTTTTGCAGCATGAAGTAGAGAAAATTTCAAAGCTCCTTCAGTATGGCAGTCTAGTTTTCTAGTGACTTGAAAAAAAACATAAATTCCTAAGCCTCATGGATACTACACTATAATGTAGAACATGATAGATGTCAAGAACAGTAAATAAGGGGATTAGTTATCTAAATAATTCTTTTATATATTTGTATCATCCCTACCTCTCTGCCTATGGTAGGTGTAGTCAGACCAGAGCTGGTGTCTGCTGAAGTTAGGCACAAGGCAAGCAGGCTAATACAAGTCCAGTTTCAGCTGGAACTACCTGCATGGGCCACATGCAGCCATCCTAAAAGCAAAAGCACATTCATTCAAATCCTGATCCTAGCTATTTCAAGGAAGCACAGAATATGTATCTATCTTTCCAAACAGCTACCAGTCTCCTGCCTATGTGATAATCACTCCTAAGAATTCCTGCACTGTCATTTATAGGCAATATTATGCTACAAGGTCTTCTACATACAATCACGGGCAACAGATTATTTCCTGTCTTTCTCCACAGCTTATGACACAGCAGGTGCAGCATTAGCCAGAATTACTCTAAAACATGGCCTGGTTATATAACTAGTTACTTATTTTAAGTGCTTCAGAGAAATTAAGGAAACTCAGACATATTCTACAGATGAAGATAAACTCTATTATTATGCCATCTAGTAAATCTGCCTTGTGAATATTCTTGTTTCTACATTTAATTCCATCATTGTAGAGTTCATCTTACTTGCCCAATCTCTGCCTCACTTTTAGTAATTAATCAGACTAATTTATATAACTTAATTCCTGAGGAGTTAACTTTCACAGTTTAATTGCTGACAGCTTTAGAGAAGCACTTTCTAAACCCATTTTAAAAGCAGTGATTTATAGCATGAATGCAAACAGGGAGCAAAACAAAAGCAATTGCAGAGCTAAGAGCTTTTGATGAATGCTAAAAGGCCATTAAAATGCAGTTCATAGTCTGTATGATACAGTCAATTTTATCATTCTTTCTGTGAATGCAATCGTTTTCTCTGAATATGCTGACAGAGAGGTACAAGTCCACGAATTGTTGGTGCTTGCAGAACTGTTTATCACTTTTAGATTTAGTGGCATATGAGAAAACACAGAAAGCTAGTGTGCTTTACAAATCAAGTTCCTCAAAATGAACTTGGCTGAGGCTGTGTCTTTGAGGATTTTGAATCATGCCCCATATAAACCAGAAGGAAAAAGGACAAGGAACTTGCCTAGGACACAGGTACTGAACTACAAAATACATTAAACAAAGATAGCACAATCAAGACTCATCTGACACAGGAATAAAGCTGTTTTAAGAAGTGAAAGTGAAGAATTCATCATCAGAAGAAACTGACTGTACTATTTAGAAACAATATAAAACTCTCCCTCCTAGAAGTTTTATTGCTTGATGATAAGTTAATATAACCTTATTCAATCATAATCTGTCATCACTAAAGAAGCCTTTCTAAGACTACCAAACCTGTACAACTCATGATTTCACTTTTACCTGTGCTGTTATTCCAACAGATACTACATCATCCTGATTGTCCTATGAAAGTTACATTGTGCATGCATTAGACATAGCCGCAGCAAAACACTTCATCATTGCTTAAGAAAGAGTTCAGTTTAAGAAAAAAAAAAACAAACCACAACATACATGATATTTGGCAAGAAGCCACAAGTAGACAACAAAATATACCTGGTTATAACCCAAATTGTTTGGTTAAGGATCCCCTCTGAAATGAGAGGAGAAATTGGATTTGCTTTAACTAGGGAGCTGTTCCTTGTAATATGAAAGAATATGACACAAAAGGAAACAAAACAAGACAAATTCAAGGAACTAACAACAGAGCGGTAGGTATAAGAGGAAAGCAGGACAGAGAAACAAGGGACTGAGGAACAAAGAGTCTGAAATGGAAAGGAAGAAAAGAAATTGAGATGATGCCCAAAGATTCTACAGCTCTTCAGAACTCAGGCAGACGTGAATATACTTCATGAAGAAGGATCACCTTGACCACCTGCAAGGATAGAAGCCCAGGAATTGCAGCAACAATGCATAATTTTCACTCTTGGAAGTGCAGTGCTCAGCATTTATTTGAATATGGATTATAGTGTTGAAAAAGTTGCATAATTAAAACAGACTTTGCTTCAGCCTGAATTAACAGATGAGCATTATTAGGACAAGAGCACATGTAGAAATCTCAGTAGGAAAGAGCAGCCACATATAGCAATTGTCCACAGAAGAGAAACCTAGTGCTTCGAGCATGAGTTGACAATGTTCTCATTTAGGAAAGAGAAATGGAGAAAAAAATGAAACATGGTCTAAGGAAAAAGTTAATAATATACACAGTACCCTAAACGGTAGTCATGCTCTCAGTTCTCCCCATTCCTGCCTAGTAAGGGGTTTTTATTTCTTCAAGTATGTTGCAGAACATGTACTCTTTGTTAGAGGTTAACTTCTTCACAACACTACAGTCTCTATCCATCAAAGGACGAACTCTGCAGCTTCTGGAACTTCTTCATCTATGGCCAACAGCAAGGTAAGTATGATATGCCAAACACCGCAGTACAATATGTCAAAACAAACATACTGGAACAGTAACCACGAACGAAGTTAGGCTGGAGATGGAGTTGATCCATTTAATAAGTCTCTACAAATATAAAATATGTGCTTCCACAAGTTTTCCTAAATGTTTAGAGTCCCGGTTACATGCAACAATTGTGAAGTATAACAAGCTAAGACTGAGTATTATGGGACACATAACACAGGAGAGAATTTTCACGCTTCAAAGGCAAAGGCTACATCAGGCAATGTCCCCAGATGCCCATCTATTCTGAGTGACAGAAGCACCTTCAGGCTTCTTTAGGAATTCTGTATCATCTCTAGAGCCATGTAATGACCACAGGCAGATAAGCACTGTAAGACTGATTGACATCAGGATCTTGCTTATCCACACCCATTTTGATAGCACATGCGGATGTCTGTTCTCAGAAATGACAATGTTCCTTTTACTACCGATGTGATTTGAACATAAACTGAAAAAATGTAGCTCTTAAGAACAAAACCTAATGGAACGGAAGCATAATTCAATTGCAACTGCTGATGGCTTACAGTACGATACAGAAGAATAGTCTGAATTAGTTTTTATGTTTATAGAAACAAGGCCCAGAAATGAAAATTTAATAGATTAATGCCCAACTTATTCTCATGACAAAAGGCCAAATTCTAATCAAGAATTAGCAACAAAAAAGTATCTTCATGAGTTTGAAGACAACTAGATGCAAAATCAGTAAATTATTTTGTGTTGAATAGACAAACTTCAAATACACAAAGAAACACAACACATCTCTAGTACCAGTTGTCACTACACCTGAGAAGCATATTTTCTCTAGGCAATGACAAGAATTAGGGCAAAAATTTCACTTTTCCGTTACCTCATTCTGCCTTTAGGATCATTCTTTTTACCATGCCACTCTTGCACCAGACAAACATATGACCTTGCTGTGGACAGAGGAACATGCAAGGCCAGAGAAGACAAACTCTTTTGCTTGCACTAAATGAAAATGGATAAGAAAGGCTGAGCCTAGGGAATAACATATGTTGCAAATAATAGCGAGTACCCACTTCCTGGGAGATTTACACAATAGAGTTCACGCGTCAGCAACTGTTTGACTATAATTTAAATTCAAATTGACAAGACTGAGGTATTATGGAACAGCATTTATCTTGAGATTGTCAGGAGAAGTCATTTCATTTCTTATGATTCATTTCATTTATATGTTAGTGTATTAACTGGATACATTATTGATCTTTGCTCCATCCAATTTCAGCTTCTATAGTATGGACAAAGTGATCTGGAAAATATCACTCTCGGGTCTTTGTTTTTTTGGGGTTTTTTAAGCACAGGAGTGTCTGATGCACGTCTAAGAAAAACACCTCACTGTAGTAGACATCCTATCAACAGAACACATTCTGGAACAAGCAATTGCTTTTGAGAAATATGTTACTGTGAAAGTCCGTTTTTCTAGAGTTTTTACTAGAATCTAGAAAAATTGTTTTTTCTAGGTACTGCGCTCCCCCTTTGCTTGACTGGATAAAGAGGCAAAGATAAAAGTGATGCTGGCAGTCCTGGTACACTGGAGAAAAGGGCAAAAAAAAGGGGGCTGGGTGAAACCACCCTTCAAGCAAAGGGCTGCTTCAAACATACAAGCCACAGCTGTCACTCTGCAGAAGTGCAGGTCTTCCACTTTAAGACAGTATCATTTGACAGTGCTACAAATATTATGAGTATAATGGATGTCCTGTTGCTTTCATCTGACAATCTCTGAAGCATAATAGGGAGCCAGCTATTACAGAAAAAAAAAATAAAAACAGAGGGAGGATGTAACAACATGAGCAGCAGCAGAAAGCATGTTCTTCTGAGACCAGCAACAGGCATAAAAGGCATACAGGTGAGATTAGGCTGCTGTTTAATTTTATTTGGATAGGCAGCAGGATTTGTAATTGTTTGAGAATCAATCTTCACTGTTCCCTAAGCTCTCCCCGATTTTTGGAAGGCATCAAGTTTTAAAACCCTGGATTAAAGGTCTCACTATGCAGTCACCTTCAGAGAGAGAGAGAGACCAAATGGTTGCATTCTATTTGGTTTTCAGTAGCTCTGATTAGAGCCCAGCAAGATCAGGTTCCCACTGAAAAAGGCATTACATAAAGGAACAATACAAGTGTTATTTTCCCAAGAGCTTTACAGTGAAGACGACAAAACGTCAGAAAATCACTCAAGTAATCTGCAAGCCAAAGGACAACATCACATCTCTTCCACTAGTTCTCTCCAGAGCCAACACTCCTCTAGCAGTTTTAGCTTCCACCAGGAAAACGAGGCACTTCTGATCTCTGCAGTAACTGTGTCACTGAATGTTCACATCCTAGATTCAAACCATTCTGCACTTCTGAGATCTTCTGATCTCGGTGGCTGCTGCACACCAGTGATGGCTTGCTGCATAGAGGGGATATTCTGCAAACAAAAAAGTACTGCCAAAGTCAGCATTTTTCCTGGGGAAGGCAGACGTTGGCAGAAGCAATTTGCTTCTGATGTTTAAAATGGCTGATGTCGCACTTCTCCATTTTCCGGTCTTATGCGATTTTCTCATGGGCAGCCTTTCCAATTCGTCACGTTAAAATTCCCACCTTCACACCGCAAGGATATTTTGACAGCGACACTTCCCAGCTGTGTTGTCCCCAACCAGCAAAAAGCATTACTGGCCGAAATTTAACCCATCCTCTGAAACAGCCAAGCTGTTAAGGCAGGACTCCTTAATTTCGAGTTTCAGGAACTGCCCGCAGTGAAGCAATCACAGTCGAATGAAACACGCGAATATGATTCTATCTGTCATCGCTGTTCCTGCCGAGCTGGCTGCCCGGACACGCGGTGCGTACGCGCCATCCTGCGGCCGCCGACCGCCGGTGCGAGCCCTGCCCAGGGACTGCGCGGACCCGCACCGTGCGCCTTCCAGCCAACCCTCCGGGACCAGCTTTGCTCACCACTGGGGACTCTGCAGACAGTACCATGTTTTTCATACTCACAGTTAGTCGATGTGAAATGATCACTACAATGAGGGCGCTCAAATCTTACAGAGTGAACATGCTTATAAAACTAAATTATAGTATCCCATGCTTTATTGCGGTTCTTAGAGAGATTTACACTGTAGACTGGAGTTGATATTGTTGCAAAAACAGCAACTAAGTGAAATTTTGGTGTTCACTATCTCGACTCTTTGCCCTCTTTTAGGTATTTCTGAAGTCCTTAGGGGAGAAGGAAGCAGCACAGTAACAATATTTACCTAGTCTCCCTGTTCTTCTTAAATCAAATTGCTTTAGACATTTTTAGTCTGTTGTTCGTTGTTTTTTAGTTTTTTAACACATAACTGTACATAGCCAAGCATCAATGAGTAGGGATTTTAAAAAGAGGTAGTACAGCTTCAGATGACAGGGGACCTTTCTCATTAAGAGCAACCATATGTAGGCCTTACCGACGCTTCATGAATTATGCAAGACTTGCAGCAAATCGTCATTGTTCTAAGTGTGCATGTAATAAGCAAAGACACAGCTTCTTACACAGGAGGAAAACAGAGCACTCAACTTGTAGTTGCTAAGGAGTATAAACAGTGATGCAAACATCTGCCATATGAATCCAGTTGGGATAAGCATCCAAACAATTGGATACTTTTTTTTTCATATTTTTTTTTGATAGGACAACACCATAACTGGCTAAGGGACCCAACAAAGCCCAGAAAAGTAAATGGAAAACCTTATTTCAACTTCTCTGGACATTTTTCTGTGCCACAAACTGCAACACTGACAGCCTAGAAGAGAAAATAACCCCAAAATTACAGGAAAAGCAGCTCAGATTCAATCTTTCACAGCCAGGACCCACAGAAATTCAGTATCTCTCCACTCTGTCTGTATTAGAAGGCAATTAACTAAATTAGAAATTCTTCAGGTCATTAAAGCTAATAAAACTTGATTTTCAGCATAAAAGCATTCAGACACCAAATAAGCAAACAATTCTTCCTCACTACACTTCAAACAGGGTAGGAACTCCATTACTATTTTAATCTACTCCATTGAATCATGGAACCTTTCAGCAGATCCAAACACTGCATTAAGTCATCCAAATTAAAGAGGAAAAAAGGCATCTTGTTAAGGCATCTCATCTTTTTTCTTGAGCCATTTTTCTTTCATACCTCAGCTATGCCTTCCGTAAGTTTTGGAAGTATCAAAGCACTATTAAAAAGTGCTTTGAGCACTGGCCACCTTAAAGCCTAGAAATGCTCCAGTTCTTGTACCATCCAGCATTTTTACTCTTCTAGCTCCAAGCTATCTATGAAAACCTACATGCTTCAAAGAATGCCCGATTTTGCACATCCTTGCACGGTTTTTTCAGACTACTTTATACCTAGATCCCTATCTTCTAATTTGCACTTAGGAGCAAGGGCCACAGCAGCTCCAAAATGCTGAAGTCAAAAGCCATGACTAGAAAGTTACACCATGTCTTTTGCACCTTTCTAAGTAGCAGCAGCTACAGCCACACGTATTGCACAAACAACAGTATGTGACACCCAGCAAAGAGGGGACATGTCACACCATATCTTGCTTTTCCTTGCACTGATCCTGCTCATCTGTGGGGGGAAAAACACAACTTTTATTTAAATACTGTTTCCTTTTATGAGCAGAACTTTTAGTGGAAATATGATAAAGTGTGTTAGAGGTTAAGTGTGACCAGTAGTTTGGGGAAGGTGATTCTGCCCCTGTGTTTTGCTCTAGTGAGACTCCACCTGGAGTACTGCACCCAGCTTTGGGGTCCCCAACACAGCAAGAACCTGTTGGAGCAAGTGCAGGGGAGGCCCTGGGGCTGATCAGAGCCCTGGAGCACCGCTCCCATGGAGATGGGCTGAGAGAGTCAGCATTGTTCAGCCTGGAGGAGATTCCAGGAGCAGCCTTCCAGCACCTAAAGAGAGCTGGAGGGGGACTTTTTACAAGTGCAAATGACGAGGGGGAACGACTTCAAACAGAGAGGGCAGGTTTAGGAAGATGTTAGGAAGAAATTCTTTACTGTGAGTTTAGTGACACACTGCCACAGGCTTCCCAGAGAAGCTGTGGATGCTCCATCCTCGTTAGTGTTCAAGACCAGGCTGGAGAAGACGCTGAGCAGCCTAGTGCAAGGTGTCCCTTCCCGTGGCAGCGGGGTTGGAAAGACATCTTTAAGGCCCCTTTCCAACCCCAACCATTC